>CAUYUJ010020864.1:110911-148690 GCA_963575745.1 Prorocentrum cordatum
AGATTCGGGATCCGGGGTTACAACATACGAACCAGCACGTAAGATCTTAACAAGGAAGTCCGTGGGCATATTCCTCGTTAGAAAATCAACAGCCACAATACATGCATCGATCCATGCAGGATCTCTACTTCTTCCATTCCATTAGTCAAAATATCCTGTCTTGAACTCCTTCAATCAATACTCAATCGCTGATCTTCTGTCTTGCCCACAGCTGGGGTATAAGATGTTCTTCAAGACTCTACAATCCGTTCTCATCAACAAATGTCTCATAGAGATCGCTGATTGTCTCCCCAATTGGTTGGCAGCTTCTTTCTGGCCCCAGGCATCCCACGAGCATCTGCGATGGCGGCGCGGATGCGGACACCAGATTCTACACCCCATAAACAAGCCAGGGTATCTGCTTGCCGCGGAGATTTGCATACTCGTTTGAGAATTTTACTAGATATACATCTAGGGTGAACATGGTCACTGTTCCCCTCGATGAACCCCGGCCCTGCGAGTCCATTGGCCCTAGCTCTCTGTGACCTGACAGGCTCGATTCTACCCTTGACTACATCCCCTTCTCCTGCCCAGCCGGCGTCAGTAACGGTGAGAACTATCATATCTGGATCCCACTGAACAGTTTCACGTGTAAATACTAATCCGCAGTCTGCGGACTGAGTTGCTTATTATAATACACGGTTGGTTTCCTTGAGATGAAGTACCTTAGCGCGGCACACTGCTGTCTGCTGTCTGCTCACACGATACAGCATCTCGGGCTTACACTGAGGTGTAAGCCATGACACGGCACCTACGACCGATCTGAGCCGTGCTGTCTCACCCTCATTGCATGTTCTCATGAGGGGACTGTCCCTAGGATTGGATACAGTTCCGATCTTCTCGATATTATCCCTGGCCGTAACACTCACCGTGAAATCTTCATCTTGAACAACTTCTAAATCACAATAACGGAAATTATCCGGTTTGATCTCGCGTACATCAGACTCTTTCCAATACCGAATGGATGATTTTCTGGCGCTCATTATCTGCAGCCCATAGTATGTCATCTACATGTGCACCTAGCACACACGCGATCTCATTCTTGTCAATGCGAATACGGAGCAAAGCAGACATGATACAATCCTGCGGTAGACCATGAGCTTAAAACCTTGTGCGAATTTTCCCCCATAAACCTCGTCCTGCGTCACGCATACCATAGACAGGCATGCGCGCGATATCAGTGCCCACCACCCGGCCTTCCTTCGAGTCCGTCGGGCGGTGGCTTGAGTAGCATGACGCGGTCTAGTTCCTAACCCTGGAAATACGCGGATGTGATGCCGGCACACTTGAAAGTCCTCTAACCTTAGCCCTTCTAGTTCGCACGTTGGCAAATCCGCACGGATTCCCAATGACTCTTCCAAATCTCCGCGCACAACAAATCTACTCTTGCGCTGCGGTGCAACCGGAGGTCCTCCCGGTCTGCGGAGATGTTCATGCTTGTCAATCTCAATCCACTGAGTTGGTACCATGCGATACCCTTCGTCGAGGAGATGTTGCAGTTCCACGGAATCGATAGGTACAGCGGCGTTGAACTTCCGCCATTTTCCCCCCCTTTCGTCTTGTCTTGCAAGTCGCAAACCACTTTTAGCGTCCTCGGATTCTCGATGATATACCAGATCCTGTGCACTCTTGATCTCCTTCTTGGATTACGGCCTATGAACGGCGCGCTGGTTGAAGAATCCGACAAGCGATTCATGTGGCTTGACAGCGAATGATGCTTCCCTGCGAGCCAGCAGATCCATGCCCCGCCCTGACGTTCCGACCCTGCACACGGCATCAAGAAGCGGGTCGGAGGCCCGGGGGCTGGCTCCGAGGCAGGATCGGGCGCATTTCCCGTGCTACCACCAAAACTATCGACTCTTCTGCGCATCACTTCGTTACGACTCTGTATACCGCGCGGCACGTCGTCTAGCTAAGACCTCTGGAGTGGCGTTCGAGTCACCAGTGATGACCTCGACGCGGGCGTCACAGGAACGACTATTCCTTCAGACTGTTCATCTTCCTCCATTTGGCGAAATGCTTCTTCTATGAACTCGGGGTCCCCTGGGGTCCCCGGCAGCACCTGTCGCCATGTTCTCGCACAGAATGCCCATGCACCTGTGATTATGGCACCTCGCGTCTTTCCCCGACAAATGACTGTTGTTGTCCGTCTGGAGGTGCATATGTTTCGACTCCACCGTCGCGATGCTTGGAGAGATACTGGAATGCCAACGCCTACTCCGCAGTACACGGTCGAAGCCTGTCGACAGCCACTCATACAGATACACCCTCTGTGATAACCCATGCGTTTTTGCCATCGAATCCAACGATACAAGAACCAGTGCTCCACTTCGCAGTGACTTCGCCGTCGGCCAGCCTTTTGCGGAAGCACACTACATCACCTACTTGAGATTCCGGGCTAATGGCATTGTTTTTCGGAGAGCGGCCCTCGCCGTTCTACTCCCGACGTCGTGTTCCGCGAATGCTTTCCTGGCGGACGCACGGATCGCAGCCTGGCAAGAAAACTCGTCGGCTCCGTCCCCTGCAACATTCGCAGGCACTCCTAAGTCGAAAGCTCCCTCGTCGTCGAAGTGGCTCTATGGGACACGGGGCATCTTTCCGAGTACCCACTGAGCAGGCGCGAATCCGCCGACTCGTGACAACTCATTCTCTGCGTTGTCAACTTCTGATGCAGTAGAAATGACTTCGTCGAGTCCGGCGACATTCTTGTCGTGCACCACCCTCTTGAAGGTGTTCTTCCAAAACCCACCATGTCTCTCGGTGCGGCCTCTGCTCGGGAGACTCGACTCCGGCGTCGCGGAGGTCGCCCCCTTGACTCTTAACCCATGGCAGAAACACTCCTCTATTGCGCAGTCCACGAGCTAACACCTTTCGCTTGGGTTACCTACCCATGCACACCAGTGGTGTTGGAGTGCAGTGAGGCGTTCTCTAGAAGACGGCGTACCACCTCCCTGTTTGACAAAAATTACACGTTGAAATGTTGCACCCTGGCACACTTTGTTCAAGAGGGTGCAACGTTCTCCACTGTTGTCCTTTACCTCCAGAGAGTCGATACCGATTTCACGATTGACGCAGAATGTCTTGGGCAAGGCAACCTTATGACTCTGAGTTAACGGTTTTTTGATGTTCGCAAGACTCACATCGATAAATCTTGGTAGTCCCAATGTAATCCGATGACATCCTCGAGATTCTCAATAGCTGCACGAGAACACGATTAGGCACGTGACCAAACTGTCTGACCAATCGTCTAATAGCGACCTGTGTGCGGAGCGGGATTTGCAACCACGCTTTCCTTCTCTTTCATTCGTGTTCTGCATCGCTAGGTAAGTTGAGTTATTCTAGGATATATTGTTCTTCATCTCGCAAGCGCTCCTGAGGGACAGTGGCGACATCGCCATCACCGACGATCGCGCCCATATCGTCTCTAGCTCTGACGTCTGCCGCTTCAGCGGGGAGAGCCGGAAGTGCTAACCTATCAAATCGCACCTTGTGGCCTAACTCTCTGAAGAAATCAAGGAAGTTCTGACTCAAGATGTCTGCATCTGACTCGAGGTACGAGTTCAGCGCACTGGCAAACTCAAGGTCTGAGCAACCAGGCTCAGAACCTAGCGCAACAATTACAGGGCAATGGTTTTGAGCCAAGCCGTAGAAACAATAACTGATAACACGATGATTTGATAATGATGTACAGGCAACAACAAGATCAGGATTGCGCTCGACGATGTCTTTTGCCATCGATGGATCCCAATCTGGGCGCGCCTCCGCGTCGCTCGAGACTGGGCAGGCGAACGCGATGCCGATGACGTAGAGCAGCACCCCGGCCAGATTGGCCCCCACTCGTCCGCGATGCGGATCGGTGTTCCTGATCACACTCTCGACGATCTCCCCTTCGGTAGCAATCATGCCCGGCGCGGACAGCTCGGCAACACACGCAGACAACAACTCATCTTGCATACTGATACGACGCAATCCAGAGCAATTTTTGGCACGATTCTTAGCACTCATAGCAGTCATCTCATGCTGATCCAGCCGCAGGGACGCGCACAAATATGATGTTCCGTCAACGCGGACTCTCGGAGGCTGCACAAAGGTTGCTACTCGATCGAACTCTTCAGCCTCAACAGAATGCACGGCCACATGATCTTCTATACGCCTCCAGGACTGGGTGTCCTTGGTGCGGCCCACAGCACTCTTCTTCCAAGAACGCCATGCCGGTGGGAACTTGATCTAGGTGTTGAACGGACCAATCTTGCAGTTCACACGCACTAACTTCTCGGTGCCCCGCTCGTCTGCGCGGCCAGTCGATCCCTCTGATGGGAACGATCGAGGGTCAACGTACGTGATGAAGTTCCTCCTCTTGCCCTGCTTCTTGGCCTGCTCGAAGAGCGAATTTAGCTGCTCTGCGCCAACTGCTATCGGATCGAAGTCCACGACTGGGTCTCCGGCCCGATCACCACCCACCGCGGCCAGGACCCTCTCGACAGGAGAAGTCGGGGATCCTGAACGAGCAGCACGAGTCTTGTTCGACTCGTCGTCAGTGCTGGCGGCTACAGTAGTCGCCGGAGGCGGTGGTGGTGGCGGCAGCGGCTCTACCCTGCGAGGCGGCTCTCCGGTGGCGGAGGTGGCAGGGGGGTTAGGCGCGCAGGCGGCGGTCCGTCCGGCTGCCCCGGCACCAGGACAGCTGGCCTGTGCTCGGGCGGCGGCATCATAGGTAGCACCCCAGGAGGGCGAACGATTGTGCCCAGCCAGCGACAGACCCGTCACTTTGCTGGCGCTGCTCACGCGGGCCGTCTCCTGCGGCACGTCGTCGCCATCGCCCTGCGAATCTCGCGTTTGATGCGAGGGGAATGTCGCAGCGGCAGAAGACGATGCGGCGACAGGTGGCGGCGGCGCAGCAGAGGAAGAACAACCTCCAACAGATTTGGGTAGAATACCAGTCTCTGCATCCTCACGAGCAATACGTACAAATCGCATATAATATGCAGGCGTCCTGTTGCCCCCGTGACAGACCTTCAAATGGAATTGCAGCTCTTCCCCAGCATATCGCCTCATCATGACGTACCCGCCAGACCGTTAAGATGTGCCCACGGATGACAGTGGCCACGTCGTTGTCGTCTACTCCGTCAACCACACTCGATGAAGCGCGAGGCCTCCTCCTCCCCCCTGGCCAGCTCGGGGTCTGCGCTTTGCAGATGGCTCGGGAACTGGAGGCGGCGGCGCACTGAACTTCTCGAAAGATTCAATAAAGAGCCAAACCATCTTGTCAGTCGCAGCACGCACCATCTCACGGCCCCAATCGGATACGTGACAGCAGTCATCGCATTCCCCGTTGCACGCACGCTGGGACCACTCATGGCGGCTCAGGCACGCAGAACTGCATTCGATGTCACACTGCTTCAAGAACCGCTTGATACCATAACTGACTGCAACAGAGCGATGCCGTTCAGAACGACACATGGCAACAAGACACACGGACTGCGAAGACTCGATATTCCCCACACACTCAGCGACGCCAAGAAAAATGTGCATGCATTCCCAAAAGAATTGCCCAGGATGTTCGGGCGATGCCCGATGTGGAGCGCGTGAGTCGGCTCGTTCAAAGCTCTGGCGCCCACCAACACGCACCGATCAAAGTTCGCCATATTCTCATCTGCAGCAATGAGCGCATCTATGATGGCTTTGGCGTCGCGCCCTCTGGTGGTCATATCATGACTGGAGCGATGGTGACGGCGAATGTGCCCTCTCAGTATCGACGACGCCGAGCACCTCGGGTTTTTCTCGAAGTTCCCCAAACCCAGCGCGATCACGGCAAACTTCGAGCCCTGTGGTGCGGGGCGAGCACCAGCACCAGCAGCCGCGCCAGCGACCCGCACGTCCTCGTTGTCGTCTCACTCCCTGCCTGCCCTCCTGTGCCGCTGCACGTCTCACGCTGTCTGTGGACCCACTTAGGATAGAAACCCAATTTCTCACATGTCTCCCCTGCGTTAAGGCCCCATGCCTCACCGCGACAGCAAGACTTACAACCCTCGTCTAGAACAACCCAAACACCTTCATATTTGAAGACGTCAACCGTACGAAGCTTAGAAAGCTGTAACTTCTGTCGAAACGCTCTGCGCTGGAGCCACCAAAAAAACAAGGCTGTGATGTGTGACTTCTGCGACACAGTCATGAAGCAACGAAGTTAGTTCACCTGTACTGATGTCACCTGTATCATTACAAAATCATCAGCACGTTTGTTGAACGCCTTCAGTACAAGTTTTAACTCTACAGAGGTGATACGGCGATCATCCTCGATAATACTCTCGTTTGCTTCTGCTTGTATGATGCTGGAGCGTTCAGCTTTATTTGCTGCTGCTGCCCTGTCTTCTGCTGGCTTCCTGGGCTGCTCATCCATATACGTCAAACAACGACAACAATACGCACGAACGACACCTTGAGCACTGCCACGGTTATCTACAAGATCGCGCGGACACTCACCCAGGGAGCACAGCGCCGCGCCCCTCTCCGCCTTGGCCTTGCGACCGCAATCCATGCGGTCGCGGACAACGAGACGAGCGCTAGAACCAACTCCTAGGAAATTCTTACACCCTCGAGCACATGGACGAAGCAACGGGGGACCTGGAGGCCCCCTGTTCAAGCCGGAAGAAGAGCATGACGAAGGCAAATTTGCCACTGGAAATTTTCGGCCCCGAAACTCGCACAGACAGTCCGTCTTCCGTCCGAATAAAATTGCTATCGGCCCATCCTAAGAACAGAACCAGATCCTCGCTGGGTTTCTTCACTTTGCGACCCCGATCTACGTAGTCTGGAGTATTCCTGAGAACGCGATCATAGCTAAGCCCTCTGGGCTGACCCGAAGCGAACACTGCATCCTGACCAGGAACAGAGATTGGACTCGCAACAGATTCCTCCCCCTCAAACTCCCCATCAGAAACACTAGCCATAGAGTAAGATTCGGTCGAGCGAACTGCCATGAACCCTAAGTGCATCCCCTGTCTGCATCCGTAGAGGCCCGGACTCTTCCCCCGAAGCTCTGGAGGTCCGGGAACCGGAGTGGCTTCGGTCATTCCCATGCAACTCTCACAGACATGATGCTCAACGCGGTTGTGCTGCAAGCTACACTGTCCGCCACGACTCACCCCCTGATACACACCTGCATTGTGACACATGATGCGAGAAGAGAAAGAAGAGCGGATGCGAGAAACACCGGAATCTATCCTCATCGACTCCTCCTTGTCACAAATGATAGGATGAGGGATTGATGGTGATATAGCAACAGAACTGACAGACGTGAACTTTTGTTCGTCGTCGTCCTCGCGCAACTGGACACGGCGCTCGCTAGTGTCTCCAGCATACGCTACCATTGCCGCCCAGGGTTTGCCTTTGCATTCAGGGTCCCCGGACCAGTGGCCTGTTTCGCGGCAGGTCTTCCATTTCGAGCGTTTCTTGATCTCTTGGAGCCGCTTCTTTCGATCTTCCAGGGAAGGCCCCCCCTCGCCGCCTCCCTTAAGCGACCAGGGCGCGCAGTGGTAACACTTGCCCCCGCTCTTCCCCCTGCCTTTGCCCCTCCCCCGGCGCCAAGGTTGGCGACCAGGTAATCTTGGATCGCGCCAGAGGTTTCTTCCTCTGCATATCCAGCCTTGACCATCTCGTCGACCACCTCAACGACGAGCTCGCTGACTATCTTGGACAGGGGCCCAGTGAGCATACGATTCCTCGTCAACGTAGATGTGTTCGTCGGAGTAATCATCCCAGGCCGCGTCGCCCCAGCCGCGCTGTGGCGCGTAGCCAGACGCGTAATATCCGTCGGGGCTCAGCTCCTGAGGGTAATGCTCCTCCTGCGCGTACCATCCTTCATCAGCCCTGTAGAAGGCGCGTTGTGGCCTGGAGAAGCTCACTTTGCCCTTGCCCTTGTTCCTGTTATGGTAGCTGGGTCTGGGCTGCGCCCACGTCGAAGAGCTGGAGCCTTTACCGGACTCACGCTTGCCTTGTTTGGCGGATGTGTATACGGCCGTGCTGAAGGATCAAGACATCCTTGATCTTGTCGAAGGTTATCACATCTCCTGTGGGTGGCCATCAGGTTCTCCGAAGGCGAGAGACCTGCATGGTCCAGGAGAAGGGATCAAAATATATCGTCACTCATCAAGATCTTAGAATCCAACTTGGAGACAAGTTTCCACCAGCGCTTTCTCAGGAGATGTACGAGACCATAAGACTCACCGTGCTGCCGTGACAATGATCCATATGGTCTCTGCCCCACCTGGAACAGGATCTTCGCTTCCTGCGCCTCTATGGGGAAGAGTGAAGTACGAATCGCCAGCTCCAGCTGGTCAATCCCATTCGGACTCAGAAGCCCGTCCTTACCGATATCCATGGCAATATCGAATGCGTCACCTTTGAGGCCTGCTATAAGCCTGTTGACAGCTGCGGTGATCACGCGCTGCTGTGGTGCACCTGTCTCTTGATCCACTGAGACCAAGCGGCGCTCATGCGCATCTCTGTGCGGACTTCCCACTCGTGGAAGTTGTTCACCGTGCCGTCGTAGATGTAGGAACCACTCTTCGTCTCGGACCGAATCGGCGCGTCGGCGCTCGGCCGATAGCGAAGAGAAGAAAGTGCCATGGCGCAAGGCTCGGTCCCCTAGCGAGGGAAACTGCAAGTACGGAAAGTAAAGAGAGGTTGTGCTACACTCTCTGACGAGACGTGCGCGCAGTGGTACGATACGGGGATCGTGTGGTAGCTCCGCTACAAGTGTGATTATGATTCGTTTCAGCGCAATGGCAAAAAGGTGCCCCTAGAGGTCAAACGGCGGCGAGTGGCGGCGAGTGGTGCGTATTCACACGTCACGCATGCACTATCTCACTCTCATCATCGGCGGCAGCACAATCATCATCAGCGGCAGCAGCAGCAGTAGCATCATCATCGTCTTCATCATCATCATCATCATCATCATCATCATCATCATCATCATCATCATCATCATCATCATCATCATCATTTCATCATCATCATCATCACCATCATCATCATCATCATTATCATCATCATATCATCATCTATCATCATGCATTGGCAAGCACGCAGTATCATCAGACAAGCAGCAGCCGCGAGCAGCAGCATCAGCATCACAGCATCATCATCATCATCATCATCATCATCATCATCATCATCATCAGCATCAGCATCATCATCATCAGCAGCATCAGTATAGTCATCAGCATCATCAGCATCAGCATCATCATCATCATCATCATCATCATCAGCATCAGCATCATCATCATCATCATCATCATCATCATCATCATCATCAGCATCATCATCATCATCATCATCATCATCATCATCATAAGCATCACCATCATGATCATCATCATCACCGGAACCATCACCATCGTCATCGTCATCATCATCATCATCATCATCAGTATCAGTATCAGCATCATCAGCATCATCATCATCATCATCATCATCATCATCATCATCATCATCATCATCATCATCATCATCATCATCATCATCATCATCATCTTCTTGGACGTCTGAAATGGGGAAGGAACAAAAAAAACTAGGGACGATGCCCAACAGGGAATGCTGTCCAAACCCGACAGCGTCGCGTCTGCCGTTGGGCAGGCGGCCATCGTCTCGAGCGGACAACGCCTGCGGTGACACCAGCAGCGAATCCTGCCCGGAGTGGGCAGGCACTGCTGCCAGCCTTCTCGCCTCTGCCGTACCTGGGGAAACCAGAGCTACCAATACAGTACAGCTACTCCCCGGATCTCTCTCAGGGTGCGTTCTGACGAGGATTTCGCGGCAAATCCAGCCGAGGCGACGAGGGCCTCCCAGGAGGCCCAAAGGCAAAAACGAGGCAAGGATAGCTGTATCGGTGCCTTGTCCTCCCCTGCTCATCACCATCACTACCATCACCATCACCACTACTGCAATCACCATCATCATCATCATCATCATCATCATCATCATCATCATCATCATCATCATCATCATCATCATCATCATCATCATCATCGTCATCATGATCATGATCATCACCACTACCACCACCACCACCATCAACATCAGCAGCAGCAGCATCATCGTCATCATCATCATCAGCAGCATCATCATCATAATCATCATCATCATAATCACCATCATCATCATCACCATCACCATCATCATCATCATCATCATCATCATCATCATCGTCATCATCATCATCATCATCATCATCATCATCATCATCATCATCATCATCATCATCATCATCATCATCATAAGCATCACCATCACCATCAGCAGCACCATAGCATCGTCATCGTCATCGCCATCGCCATCATCATCATCAGCATCATCATCATCATCAGCATCATCATCATCATCATCATCATCATCATCATCATCATCATCATCATCATCATCATCATCATCATCCTACTCCCCCTCATCATCCTCCTCATCTTTATAGAGCAGCAGCATTATTGGAGAAGCTTGCAACCCCGCCCGGCCTTCTCGGCCTCGAGCTCCTCCTCCGCGGCCTGCGCGCGCGCTTCCAGCTCCAGGCGCTGCTCGACGAGCTCCTGCCTGCGCCTCTCGATGAGGTCCTGGGACGATGCCTCCACCTGGGCCCACATGCGATCTGCAAAATCGAAAGATGCCCAAACATCCTCTCGTCGTTAGGCAAGCACGACAAGCAAATTCTTGCCATGTTCGGCATCTGGGGGCCCTCGCCGGGACACGGGACCCTCAAAAAACGAGTCGGGATGAAGCGCCAATCCCGGGGAGGGTGTCGAAGACCTCTGGGGGTTCGCGTGGTGAAAAACAGGAGCACGACGTCGGAGGTATGGCGTCGAAGAGTGGCCACAAGAACGCGGATCAAATACATGAGCACCCTCGCCGGAGGCCCGAGGCCCCGAGCGAGGAGCATTCCGAGGTCAGGGGCCCAGACCTACGGACACAGGGATACCCTGAAGGGCTAGCTGTTCTCGACCCTCGTGCTAGGCATGACTTTTACCAAGCACGGGCGAGGGGTCAGAATCCAACCAGCCCAAGATGGCTCCAAAGATAGCTCCAGGACAACCCAGGTAACCTCCACGAGGCCTCCAAGATGCCCCAAGACCCACCCAAGACGGTTCCAAACTGCCACGGAGCCTCCCGAGGGTGCCCCCGAGACGACAAACATCCTTCCAAAACCAAACGACAACACGCAATGCGTTCACTCTCACGTTTGCTTCCAATGAGCTTCCGAGGCCTGAAGATGGCTCCACTTAGCCCAACAAAGCCCCAAGAGAGGCCAGTGAGGACTCCAAGGCCGCCCCAAAAAGCCAAAATCTGTCCCAAACCAAGGAGGACGAATTTGTGTGTTTTCGCTATTTCCCTTCCGACGGGCTTCTGGGGCCGGAAGATGGCTCCAAGATGGCTCAAGAGAGCCCCCAAAGGGCCCAGTAGGGCTCAAAGACGGCCCCAAGAGTGCCCAAAAGCGCCTCAAGAGTGCCCCAAGAGAGCCCCAACGATATCACAAGAAGCAGTTATCAAAACTTCAGAGGGGCAGGGCTGATCACGCCCCCCCCTCTTCCATCAATGGCCCTCCAAGAGGGCTCCAAAAGACCCGAAAGGCCTCCGAAATGGCCCCAAGAGAGCCCAAAGATGGCCCAAGTAAGCTGCTTCCTGCCATTCCCTGACCATTGCGACTCGCCCGGGCATCGTTCCTCGATAGGCAGGCAAGGATTCGCGAAGCGTCAAGAACTTCAAAGATGCCTGCAGCCAGGCACATCCTCTGCACGTGTGCACGGTGCCCTGGCGACGATTCGACCCGCATGGGTGGGGGTTCGCAAGTCCGTGACATCCGCCGATGTGACGTCTCCGATCCGTCGCCCCGCCCCTTCCCCAGGGCCAGGCTTACGCCCCGGATCAATTGCTGATGGTCCCGAAAGCCGAATCGAGAATAGAAACGCCCAGACTGAAAAAAACATATCGTCGGAGATCTGGGGAGGCCGCAAAGCGCCTCTGCCGCGCGGCGGAGCAGCTCGCGCTCAGCGCGGCAGTCGCCGCCCCCCGCGCAGAGGTCCTCGAGCCCCATCGCTCTGAATTAGGGAGCCACGTGCTCAGGGTGGCGGCAGCGGCGCGGGGTCCGCCACGGAGCTCAGGCCCCAAGATGCTCGGGGCAGACGGCGGCGGCAATGACGACGGAGACGACTACGACGGCGGCGATTACGACGACGACGACGACGACGACGACGACGACGACGACGACGACGACGACACGAACGACGACGACGACGACGAACGAACGTCCAACAACCAACGACCAATGACCAACCACCAATGACCAGCGACGAAAGATCAACAACTACGACGACTACGGAAACGACGACTGTGGCCAGAGCGGCGGAGGCAGCGACGGCAGTCGATGTTTTCGGAGCCCCCGTGCCCGAGATGCTCACGAATAGTAGGCTCCAGCACGGAATTCTCTGAGGCCGACTGATCACCTGCTGGACAAAACATTGGGGCCTGTGGACCTGAGGACGCCTGACAAGATTCCAGGATTCTGCGGAGTCCTGGGGGTGGGATTCTGGGCAGCCCTTGCGTCGTTCCGCCCGCCGACCAGAATCCGGCCAAAACGGGATCCCAGACCCCTTCCGAGGTCCATCCTGGCCAGTTTCTCGACCCGCGCCCCGTCGTGGCGACGAGGGCAGCTCCCGAAGACCAACAAACAAAAAGCGATGGCGACGAGGAGCTAGGCACCGTCGGCCTTCCCACGACAAAGGAGCGTTCCGTAAAACTGTTGCCTATTAGCCAGAGGTAATCACTGCAATTTGAACATCCAAGACATTGTTCCCCCCTCCTCGTCCTCACCATTATCCTCCGTTTCCTTTTCATTCCCTACCTCGCCATCTCCTCCTACACCCTGAGGTCTCACCTTCACCCCCCCCCTCACCCCTCTTCCTCCTCATCCTTTTCCTGCCTCACTCGCCGTCCCCTCCTGCCCATACCCTGTTCCCACCTTTTCCCACCTTCCTCCTCCTCCTCCTGCCTTTTTGACCAGTTTGGCAGCTCCGCCTCCATACAGGACACTCGTCCTGCGTGATTTGGCAGGGATCCCGCTCCCCTGAAATACAGCTTGAGTTCAGGAAATAAAAACCTCAGCATAATTACTCCGACGGTAGAACCCCGCATGAAAATCTTCCTAATGAATATGGAAGTGATTATCCCTGTCTGGTACCCGCCGGTCCTTGCCGACGCTTTCAAGCTTGAATGACGCCGGCCGTCTCGGAACACCAAGGACGCTCGACGAAGGAACGAGGTTCCCCCTCAAGACTTCTTCAGGGTTCAAATTCCCAGGTGATGCCAAACCTATGTTTTCACGGGTATGGAGTGGGTGGCCGTGGAGAGGGGCCCCCGCTCGAAACTTCGTCGCGATTCAAGTAATTACAGGAGAGCGCCCGAAACATCCTGCCCGATTGGCTCAGGAAAGAAACTCCCGCTCAAGATTTCGTGTGGACTCAACCTCCGAATCTCCCAATTGCCGCATCGGATTACCAACGCGACGCGGGGGCCCCAAAGGGAAAGGGCTACCGCTCAAGACGTCCTCGCGATTCACTCACAGACGAGGTTCCCGTTCGAGACTTCTGCACATTTCATTACAAACGAGGCTCCCGCTCGAGACATCCTCGGGGCTCAATATCCTGGTTACGCCAAACCTGTGCTTCCAAAGGTATCGTCGATGGCCGCCTCTCATCAAAAACATGCGGCTCTGCTCATTTCGCACCACCAGAGATGCGAAGCATATCCGACAGCACTGAAGGGCCTGTGAGCGGGCCAACGAGCACATAGTGATAATAGGCATTGGCATGCGCGTCGAGACCCCCAACCCCAAGATTGGAACTGGCCACAGGCAAACGCGAAGCGCTGAAAGAGAAGATTGTACACATGCTCTACGAAGAGTTGTGGACACGGTCGTGCAACAAGCATATTGAATGTTCTAGTTTTCCGCCGAGATGCTCCTGTTTTCTAACAGTAGCGGAGCAATTGCCTGTTTGCATTACACATCTACAAACATGAACGAGCGATAGGCATCCGAGCGCTAACATTGCAGCGTTCTTCTGCCACGGGGTTCCATACTGACAAAAGCTGGCTGTGTAAGTTTCAGCCCCGAGACGCCTCAAAGAATGAAACGGTCGAGTCAGCCAGACCCTCGAAGTCACTGGGTTTTCGATGACCACGCGAATCCGAGCTTCCCAGCACAGACGAGCGAGGGCCGCTGAGGCCCGCAGCAAGGCGTTCCCGAGACGGACCTTCTTGGTATCCTTTTCGTTGAGGCCGGGGACACCGAGCAACCCTGGGCCCGAATCCCGGAGGGGGGGGCCAGCCCCTTCCCTCCGGGCTGCGCACCGGGCGGCGCAAGGGGTTCCCAGCCAGGCAAGGCGACTAGCTGGGTTACACGCAAGCGAAACGAGGGCGTGCCAGGCGTCAGCCCTATGGATGTCTCGGTCTGGGGCACGCGCAACATCGAAGGCAAACACGGTGAAGCCTCGGTTCGCGAGCTCGCGCGAGAGGCTGCGGCAACCAGCGAAGACCTCGACGAAGTGACCTCGGCGGCGGCGGGCGCCCGGCGGCGGCTCAAAGCACCCGCAGGGGCGGCTGGCCGGCTGCCTGTCGCCGCGAGCGCCCTCTCGCGCGCCTCGCGAGGCAGCCGCGCCTCCTCGCGCTGCAGCCAGGCCGCCGCCTCGCACCTTCGCATGGAGGCGCCCGCGCCCCAGCGGCACCTCTGATTCACCTCCAGCGGCGTTCGCCGGTTGCCCCTTCTGTCCTCTGGAGTGCCGCCGTGACGGAGCTGGCAGAGAACGTGGGTCTTCTCCAATTTCATCTCCGCCTGGGCCGCCTTGAAGAGGGCGTTGAACCACGGCATCGTGAACGGGAAGATCCAAGCTCCCGCGGTCATCCGCACTGCCAAGAGGAGGTCCTGACCGACGAAGGCTCGACGGGGATGGTCTACCAACAAGCACTCGTTGGCCGCCATCGTCTTCGAGGTCTGGCCTCTTTCCTCGGGGTGGAAGTTGATCGCCACGAACGCGGAGGTAGGGAACGACGGCGCCACCACGTCGGCCACGTGCAGGTTCAGCCCCTCGGATGGCCCCAAGTAGCACGCGATGCAAAGCACCACCAGCAGCGCCGCCAGCGGCCCCCCCCCCCCAGTCGACCATCACCTGCGCCACCAGAGCCGCGACAATCCACGGCATGGGCGGCCTCGTCGTCGCTGGGTGGAGCCTCGCCCAGGCCTGGAGGCCTCGGCGGGCGCGCGGCAGCGAGGCACCTTCGCGGCCCGCCAGAAGGCACGTCGCCTGCCAGGCCGCGCCGCTGCCGCTGCCCCGCGGAGCAGTCGTCGCCGTCGGCGCGCATCTCTTGGACCAGCTCCGCCACGACAACACCCGCTGATTCGAGCGAGGTGATTGTCACGGCCTCGCGGAGGCAGAACGCACGCAGCCTCCTCGGGGCACCGAGGTAGCAGGGCCACGAGGCCGCCTTCACGGCCGCCAGCGCCAGGTCGGCGGCGACGCCCAAGCCAAAGAGGAGCGCTGTTTGCTTTGATCAGAGCCCACGAGCCTCGGAGACGAGACTCGCTCAGGTCACAGGTTCACAGAGCGATCCACGACTCGCCAAAAGCGAGACTGCGGAAATCCCACACGGGATGCTAGCAGGCAAACGTCTCAATACGGGGAGCGCAGCTCCACGATTCAAGAAGTTACCAACTCAAGTGGGACATGCATCACGCTGACACGTAGTAAATTTGCGAGGCGCGAGATCCACTGTCCCAATACCAGCGCGATGCCAGCCGACAGGCGGACCAGACATAAGAAAGGATGAATGAAAGAGCGGCACACAAGTACCCTCTTCGAACGCAGTCCCACATCGGCTGCACCACATCGAACAACTGCTCCTAGAGTTCCACTGCCCCTTGCCGAATGTCATCGGACATCCACTCGCACTCAGTCATGGACCCGACGTTTTGGCACATCGAAGGCAAGTTCCCACAGAGGACAGGCTCGGCCCACGAGTCTACAAAAATATCCATATGAAGCTCAGAGCAAAGGAGGAAAGCCAACACGAAATCAGCAACCCAAGAACCCTGCGCTTGAGCGAACTCACCATCACTCGAGCTGTCGTCCTCGGATTCCTCGGATTTCAATGGAAGCAATCCCACGTACGAGCGAAACATTTCCCCTGTAACATGGGGCCGAGGGAGAAGATTGGCCACATCGTTCGACGCCTTTGGCACTGATCCTGTCGCAGCTCTAGCGCCATTTGAACTTCCAGCACGCCCCGAGGGAGAACTGCCGAAAGCTGAACTACGAGCAGCGGGATCTTTGAGAAGAACTGCCAATCTATGAAAAGAACTGCCGAAATCCGAACTACGGGACGAACTATGAGAAGAATTGGCGGAAGCTGAACTATGAGAAGAACCGCCGAAAGCTGAATTATCAGCCTGAACCGATCGCTTGAACGAGTACCGCTTCATTCTCAAGGGACACGAAGGGATCGAAACCTTACAGGCGGGGGGGCAAACCGGATGACATCGACAACGAAGGATCAGGATGAGCAATAGTAATTGAGTCAGTAACCACTCCCTGGGGAACCAAATGTTTGATGTCCAATGTCTTCGAAATCAAAGCGGACCTTCTTCCCAAACTTCACAAGCACATCTTCAGCCCCACCCACAGCTCGAGCCCCAGAATCGGAATCTGAATGAGAACTCGCCCCAGCATCTGGATTGCGCGGTCCATTCGCAGCGAACTTCGGAGCAACGACAGGCGACGGGGAGGGCGAGGCGTCAACTTGGGTGTCCTCTGCAAAGGTAACACGAGGGAGCGGCCATCCCGGCATCGCGAAATCTGTCTCGACCTGACTATAAGTCGCAAGGCGGACCCTTCGCACCTTTCGTCGGCTCGCCCGAGAGGAAGAAACGGGAATGCGGGGCAGCAGCGGAATACTATCAGGCACATGCGCAGGCACAGACACGAGATCCTGCAAGAATACAGACATCGATTCGGCAAGTGGGGCGCCCCACAAGGGAGGGGCGCACGCACAGCACAAGCAGAAACTCGTCCAATTGGAAAAGAGACAACGAAGAAGAAATAATACAACACGATCAGCACACACAATGAGCAAAACTGTAATGACGCCTGAGAAATCCAACCCACGGTTGTCCAATCTATCGCCTGAAAGGCACCGAGAAGACAAGAAGACTACAAACACACGTGAGAAGCACAATCGATGCACCACCAATAGGGTGTGCACAGTAGGCGGATGCACGATGCACTGATGCCAGCGGCAACACTCGCTGTGCCAGGTGCCGAGCCCCGATCGAGATGCACAGTGCTGGGAGCTCTGGGCAACGGCAAAACCGGTCCCGCGGGCGGGGGGCCAGCAGCACTGACCGCACGATGCGGCTCGAGCACGATGGGGGCCCCAGCGGCGAGGCCAAGACTGCGGGGAAGAATTCCCGCGACCTTGGTCTTTGCGGTTTGCGGTCCGACCTCCAGGCCCTACAAAGACGGTCGGGTGGGCACTTCTATTCCGTCTGGAGCGGAGGAACCTTGAAAAACGTGACACTCCCTGACCATCTTGCAGGCCGAGCGGGCAATTCTGGAAGCAGCCTCTAACTCACATTGCGTGACCGTCGAACCGGGAAGAAAACCAAAAGCCTCCTCCGCCCATGGACGGGCAAACGAATGCAGCCATCACAACGCCCCTCACAAGCATACTCACACGTGAACTCTCCATCCAGCCACCATCCACAACCAGCACCTGCACTACTGACGCCACCGTCATACGCCCCACGGATTGCGAACAATACTTCCGTAGCATATGTTGGTTATTGTTTGTTTTCATATCTAGAATGTAGTAGTAAGCGTCGTAACTCCCAAGTAAGTCGGTCAGCTCTCTCATTACCATCTAATTACACCCTGTCGCAAGGCCTTCCATTCTCCACTCACGGCATGCCTGATCCAACAAGTCAATGATCTCCCCCACCCTGGATTGATATCTGCTGTTGCTGCACTTCCACATTCCCCTCATCCAGTTGTTAATCACCATAGAATATGACGTCTGGACACTTTGAGCTAGCGCGCCTGTTGATTCCCTTCCGATTGCTGCGCCGAACAGCGTCAAGAAAATCATCGCCGTCTCTAAATAAATGCAGAGTACGAAAAGCAGACCAAGTTCAGGCGTCTCGATACTTTAAACTAGCGCGCCTGATTATGTCCTTCCGATCGCCGTGCCAAACAGCTCTGTAGCTCATCTGCAACTCGACTTAAGTCCAGAAAACCAATAGCATTTTCAAAAAAGTTAGCAGGGCACGAATAGTTGTTCAGCCCCAGCGCTGATAGCAGACCGAGTTCAGGCGTCTCGATACTTCAGACTATCGCGCCTCGCGATTTCCTCCCCATTGCGGTGCCGAACAGCTCTGTCATCTGCAACTCGATTCGAGTCGAGAAAAGCCATCTCGAAAAAATAGCAGTGCACGAATAGTGTTTCAGTCTCAGCGCTCATAGCAAACCGATTCGGGGCGTCTAGATACGTCAGAATATTCCGTCTGATGATTTCCTTCCAATTGCTGTGCCAGAGAGCTTTGTAGCTGATCTGCAGCTCGAGAAAAGTCAAGAAACGCATCATCATCGTCAATGGAAAAAATAGATTATGAATAGTTTCTAGCAGACCGAGTTCAAACCTCTAGATGCTGGAGACGAACGCGTCTGATGATTCTGGATCCAATAGGTGTCATACCAGCTCTGTAGCTCTCCTGCAGCTCGAGCTAAGTTGAGAAAACCAACTGCACCTGTCACGATGACCCAAACATCCGCTCCCGCAAGAGTGCTTTTTTGGCAGGAAAAGATACCCGATCGAGCTCAGATTAAGATGGCGAGCGGGAATCAGATCGAATATGGGTGGAAAAAGTACTAGAGCTCAAACGAATGTTCCAGTTCCGAGATATCGAATTTAAACCGAGCAAATGTATGCAAAACTTCCGTCGACATGTTTTTGCCAACTAGCCCCCCAGCGCCGGAACAGGCGCCGGCGGTGAACCGTCAACCTGGACACCGCCGGGAACCTCGTAGAGCTCCCGGCACTCCAAAAGAGCTATCAGTGCAAGCAGATAGCTTCTAAGAACATGTACTTCAAATATTCAAGATTCGATTTTTTTGTGTCAACATGAAGTCGGTTGCTCTACATCTTTTGATAGTAAGACTGCAACTACAAAGCTCATGATAAGACGCAGAGCTTCTCATAGCATGCTACGTGTAGAAAAAATCTGCTCTCTCAAAATGAATTGTCAAATATCTTTCAAATCTTACGAAACCGAGCCCAAGTCATCACATTGTTCGTCCGAGCTGGGTCGACCAACTAGCTCCACCCTGCAGCCGAATTCCTCTTAGCTCATCTTGCCGAAGAGCTCTACGAGGTATTACTCTTCTAGCTTCGCCGCTAACGCTCTTCGGCAACCTCTACGAGTCATCTTCGAAAAACCGATCCCAGGTTGACACATTGTCCGCCCGGGCCGGCTGGGCCAACTGGCACCGGCGGTGAACCGTCAACCCCGTCACCTCCGGGAACCTCGTAGAGCTCCTTGCACGCGTAGGAGTGCTCAGAAACGAAGCACACAGCTTCTCGGAGCATTTCTAGAAAGACCTGAAATTTGTATTTTTCGGTGTCAATATGATGTCGGTTCCTCCAAATATTTCGATAGTTAAAACTCTCTCTAGAGAGCCGATTCTCTCTCTGAATTAAGTTTAAGCACTAATGCTGGACGAAAAAAAAAACTGGTCTCAAAATGAATTGTTAAATATCTTTCAAATCTTAGCAAAAACGAACCCAAGTCACCACTTGGTTGGGCGTCGGGGTCGGCTACACAGGGCGCGAGCGCCCTAGCCGCGCAGAGTTCCTAGAGCCCCTCACGCCCTCTCAACCTCTCAGGGGTTGGAGGCCCGAGAATCCCAGAGATAAACTGCCGAACACCTTGCAGCAGGCGCTCACAAGCTGCAAGCTCGCTTTCTGTAACAGTGGCCCCCAAAAAGAGCAGAGAAGCCTCCTGGAAAACTCGTCGCCAGTGGTTGTCCCCAACAGAGACCTCCACATAGCAACCTAGAGCAGAGCCTTCTACACTCACGCCACCGTCCCATCCTCCACGGAGACGTATGATACAGTGTCTCTGTTGTCGTAAATATCTGAAGTCAATCCATCTTCCCGTCCTCCCCCTCCTCGGCTCCCATGTCAGCTCATCAGCAACACTGTTGAACTCTCGGTAGATATGCTTCCACGGATCCGTCCCTACAGTGGCACACTTGATGTCGTAATACTCTGCAAGTTGATTCATGTCATTCTGTAGACCGTGCACTCTCCTGCGGTACAAGCGATCGCGGCATTCCCAAGTCCCTCGGGCCCAGTTCACCACACACAGACTACCCCCTGTCATTGCAGCCGATATTGAACCGTCCGAGCCGTCCTGCCAGACAGTTTCGTCGTTGTATCCGCGGGCAATCCTACGAGCGAGCCTCTCAGAGTCCTCGGGCGAGTCCCACGCATCCACAGGACAAGGAGCACGGGGCGGTTTTTTCAAAGATGGGCTCCCATCGAGGCTGTATTTTTGTCACGCATGCAACCACATTCCACCAGTCCGTAGCATTCCACTTAATGCAGAACCAGCGCAAATTACCACTCGCCGCCAGCATGAATCAATGCCAGCTATCAGTACTTGCATGCGCTCTCCCTCCCGCTCTCCTCGTACCTTCCCTCCTCCTGGCCCCCGTAAACATGGATACAAGTGTGTCCCTCCGTATTGACCATTCCCCCGCGCAGTGTAACATAGTCTGCAGCGTCTGGCGCCACGCTCGTGCTCCACGCACGTCCGAGGAGGCAAAGGCCCTGTCATGAAACTGGGCAACCTCCAGCGCAAACTCGAAGTTGGCTCTGGCCACCTTCTCTAAAAGACTGCAATGGCCAGCCTGCATGAATAGCTCGTATGATTTCGGCGTGGTCCTGTCCCTGAACTCCTCCCACGTCTCCTCCTCTCTCTCGTGCAGCCCCCGCATTCCGTTGAGACACCTCCCCCCCCCATGCCTTTATCCTCTCCAAGAGTCGTAAGTTGCACGGCCAGCCTATACATCCGCGGTACACCACAGACGGGACACGAGCGGCATACCTGCGAAACTTCTCTTTGAGTGAGACCGCTCTTGGGCGATAAAACCGTATGTCAGCAAAGTAGGCCTTCCTCCCTTTGTCCAGTCGGTGATACAAACCGTGGTAAACGTTTAATTCCGAACTGAGCTTCGCCCCCAGGACCTCCACCTCCTCCCTCCTTGGCATTACAACAGTTGAGCGCATATGCTCTGGGAGCTCCTCATCCCCAGAAAGCGCACAGATGGCTGGCGAAAGCGGGCAGGGCAGCGGCAGGTCGCCGCAAGTGTATGTCTGGCCGGAAAGCACATAAGCCAGCGAATCCTCCTTCCAATCCATCCCCGCCCGTCTCAGCGTTACCGTCATCATACCAATCATCTGCTGTAGCTGAAGCTGCGACGCAGCACAGACCGTAACATTGTCCGCCCACAAGAAGTGGTGTACAAGAGCACCGTCCGTCCCCTCCCCTTCCAGTCGAACTCCATATCCTAAGGCATCCCAGGTCTGAATCACAGATCCCCAGATGGCCTCCAAGACGACATTGAAAAGAATGGGCCCTTCCTTCCCTCCCGTTCGGACCGAATCGTTGTATCTCACCTCACCGCCGCACACATTCTGAAACTCAAAGGTCGCAATGCTATCTAGCATGGGCTCCACGATGGCTCTGATGAGGCAAACAAGGTATTTAAGGTGCAGCATTGCCTTGACGATGGTGCGTAAAGTAACATTATCGAACACCTTATGAATGTCCAAGACTCCCACGTGCATTGACTCTGCCTTCCCCCACACATTAGCATGTCTAGTAAGATGTGATAGTGGTGCCGTGACATTTGTGACCTTCTGATCCTTCTGAAACCCGTATTTACACAACCGTCGATTCACAGGAAACGCATCAATGAACTGCAACACGCATGCCATGTACCATTTACTCATCACACTGATCAAGCAGATCCCTCTGGAGTTGGAGAGTCGTGTAGCGTCTCGCATCTTCGGCACAAGTTGGATACTGAGCTGCCTCCACGTCTCAGGGCTAGATGAGCCCTGCTCGAAAATACTCTGGAAAGCACGCCGCGCGAACTGTAGGCTCCGCCATGGCAACTCACGGATCACCTCAGCAACGATTCCATCGCTACCGGGTGCAGTGCCAGGCTTCAAACGACGCACGAGCCTGCATGAGCATACCCATTGTAATGACCCGTCCCTCCACCCACCCTTTGTGTTTGAGCTCCTGAAAGGCCTCCAAAGTCCGTTTCTCGTCCTCTGAGTTCGTGTAAGACGCCGTCGCATACCTAGTGATCTCCGTACTCCACCTAGTCCTGTCCATTGTCAGCGCACCCTCACACTCCAGCTCCTTAAGGATACAACGAGAGGTCTTACTGGATCCCTTGTGGTCCTGCAGGAGTTGGTTCCTTCTGTGTTGCCTCCTCAGAGTCTTCCTCCTACGCAGTAGCTGTTTACGAGTATTCCCAAGGGCCCCACGCCTGATGGCAGACTCCACTCCCATGAGCTCCATGGGCCTCTGAATAGGTTTGCAGTTGGGGCGCCCCTTAGTGTGGTCCACGAGTTTTGCCGTCTCCAAGAGTACCCGTCCTACCTGTTGTAAGTCCGTCCCTACCGTGTCAAATGCAAGGCCCTCAATCGACACATCCGCAAGCACACGAAACATGTTTCGCGCCGTGTCGTCCGTCGGCTGCCAGCCAACCATTGACACAGGGCGCAGTGGTAAGGCTGGGCGCCTGAGCTCCGTGGACTTGACAGTCACCCAGACCAGAGCATGATCACTATAGGCACTGACTTTTGCACGAATACCTGGCGATGCCGTGATGGGTTCCACAAACTGGACTTGGCACCTCATGTCCTGGTTGGCTCGTGCCTCATCCGCGCACCAACGTGTAGGGATGAGTATGTAATCCAGGACACGCTGCACATGTGTGGAACAGTATGGTACGTGTGTGATACGTCGTGCTCCATATGTGTTCGCCGCACAGATCCCCCAAGTACTCATAAATCGCATCAGCATGTCCCTCCTCTCTGCATGGTAGTTCGCCTCCTCCCTCCTACCGTCCACCTGCATAAGTCCTCACCCCGTCATTCCAAGCATATCTGGTTCGAGTTCCGTCTGAGCATCCATCCCCACCCATGGTGGGACTCCAGCCTGTGTATTTTGAAACATACAAACGCTGCACTTTGTGAGTACATCTAAATATTCCCCCAAGTGGACGACATCACGCATCACGCATGGTAGATACACTGAAGTAACTGGAGCTCCCCTGAATTCAACGCACGCAAATCGCACCCCACTCCGTCGTGCTATCACATGTGGTGCCCAAGCCCTGCACCACGCAACAGCCGCTTTAGAGCAGGAGCTGTAGTGAACCTCCCATCCACATCTATTGAAAGTATTTGCACTGGTATGTTCACACTCTTGCAAGCACACCACTTGAATTGACCTGGCCTCGCATGCAGCGACCAGGTTGGGCACCTGACCGTCGGATGCCTTCTGCACATTCCAGGTTGCGACGACGGCCTCAGTCGCAGCCCCGCCGCCCCGTCAATGGTTGGGGCACCGCAGGGTCTGAAGAAACTGCACCTGGTTGATGTCTGGCTCCACCTCTGTCAAGTTGGCGCCATAAAGGTTCCATCCTTTCGTCGGTCCCCATTCTGCAATCAACGTCTCTTGTGCAGTATCGTCTGGGTTCGATATGTACCACATGTAGGTCATCGGCGGGCCAGTCTCACCACGAAGAAATGCCGTCGCATTCCCCTTGACGTCTGAAAATAACGCTTGAAACCTCCCCACCGCCCGTACATGTTGCATCTTCCATGGCTGGCATTCAACTTGAAAGCGCACATTTGGAGGCAGCGAGGTTAGTCCTCGCCTGTAGTCATCTTCCCGCACACGTTTCGCTTCCATAGGATATCAGAGGACGTCCCTGGCTTGAAATAGATTCGGCCCCTTGTGTACGGCCAATACCTGCCTGTGTTCTCCTGAACCGTCCTATCCAAGTCCAGTGCCACCCTCTGTGTAACATCAATTTGTATAGAACCAATAAGACCATTCATAGCCGTCGTCAAGGCATCCTGTGAAAGAGCCTCCCGTTGACGTATCTCACTGTCCTTCCATCCCTCCCTTGAAACCCATCCCTTGAACTCACCATACCGTGGCTTCCAAGCTGGGCCATGCATGTCCGCATCCGCCTTCGTGGATCCACTTGCTACTGACAGCCCGCCCCCCTGCTTGAGCTTCGGAACTTCATTGGTGACGTCGACTCTGTCTTCGAGACTCTGGAATCTAAAGATGTTTTGAGCCCGTCCATTTCCGTACGAATAGAACTCCTGAACGATTGCATGTCAGCCGTCATTGTCTGTTGTCCCGTCATGATAAAACGAAACATCTGTTCAATGTCAAGCCCAGCTTCCTGGGCAACCTCATTCGCACCTAATGTCTGTCCTGCACCTCCTTCTCCTTTCCCTCCTCCCTTGGCAGATCGAGCACGAACAGCCCGAGCGAATGCACCACCCCCATCATCAACCGTCATGTCCTGGCCAGTTGGACGCAAGCCTGGAGCACCTGAAACTGAAGAACCTGCTGGCACTGCGGGTGGAGTCACCGTTGAAGCTGCTGCTGCAGCCATTGCTCTTTTGTGGTTGCGCAAGATATTGAAATGGCAACCTTCACCCTGCAAGAAAAGAACTGTTGGTGTGAGCGATGGCCCCGATGGTACACAGATAATAGCTCCTCTGTCCTCACGTCGAGGCGCCCCGACCTACCTGGCCAGAAAATCCCAATCACAGTGTCTGAAGTTGGATCCCGAACGTTCCAGTACGTCCGTCTTTGCAAACAAGAAGGAAAGAGGCAGATACAACAACAACAACAAAATCAAGCGGCCTGACACAATCAAAGATACACAATGCAGCGGCCTAGCTGACCTCGAAGTCGCCGAAGTCGATGAAGGCAGCGATGGCTGCCGCGCCGTCCCCACGGCGCCGCCCCCCCTAGGCGCCTGTGGGATCCAGACGCCTTGAGCCAAAATGGCTACGGAGAGCGAAGAGGCACTCACACTTGGTAGCGTCCAAAACCTGGAGAGCATAGAGGCAACTTGCGCCGGCGGTGAACCTCCAACCTGGTCACCGCCGGGAATCTCGTAGAGCTCCTTGCACGCACAGGAGTGCTCATAATCGAAACTGAAAACTTCAGAGATAGTAAAATTCCCTTCGGGAGAGCTAAGCTGCTCTGAGAACAAAGCTTACATGCGTATACTTAGCGTAAAAATCTGGCTTCTCAAAACGAATTGCCAAATACTGGCGCCCGCGGTGAACCGTCAACCTGGTCTTTTGCGGTCTTTTGCGGACGGTCGATTCGAGCCTCCACGGAGGCAGACCGAACACACAAAGCAACTCAGAACTGAGCCTGAGAGCAAAACGCTGAGCGCACTAACAGCGAAGCTGTACAGCAATGCCCAAGAGCGTAAATCACACTAAGAATCAACTAAATTGAACTAAATAGTAAAAAGCAATGCAAGACCATGCAGTAACCACATAGCGATTACCGTCTCAGCATCACTGCAGTGAAACAACTCATGTAAACACAAATACAAGAATGCAAAAAGCTGCACATACAATCGAGCTCACATACAATCGACCTACTTTGAGGCAACAGTAGTGTCGATCAGAACTCACGAGTAATTGTAAGCAGAAGAGAAGAAACGTGCCAATGCAGCGAGTACAATCAAAGCAAGTGGCCTATGAACCTGCCCCGATAGGAGCTGCCCCAATCCTCTTATGAGACCAGTCAGCGGAGAGCGGAAGGAAAGCCAGCGGGAGAGCGGGAGAAGCCCAAAGAGCCAAAGCGAGCCCAGGGGCAGAAACAGCGGGGGAAAGAGAGGGGGGGCAGACCAAAACATGCGTGCAGGATCAATCACATGTGCATCATCTGTGCCGTTTCCGATGCTTCTTGCCGCTCCGCGTCAATGCACTCCTGGAAGTAGAACTCTGAGGACCCCCTTGTTGCGAATCATCCTCCTCGGAACTTTCAATCCCCAAGTGCAGCCTGTATGCATTAGGAGCCTCAGTCCTACGCTGAAACTCCTGCGTCGGGAGTCGGTGTAGCTCAAGTCAAAGAGCCCTTACATCGACACCGGCGAGGGCCCAGTCCCTGGCAGCTTGGCACTCAGAGCGTGTCTCACTCGGTCGATCTGCAGAACTCCCATTCATGGAACTCCCTACTGCATCAGCTGAACTCCCAACTGCAGAACTCCCAGCTGTTGAACTCCCAACTGCATCAACAACTGCATCAGCGGAACTCCGAACTGTGGAACTTCCTACTGCACTCCGAACTGTTGAACTCCCGACTGCACTGGAACTCCCGACTGCATCAACTGAACTCCAAACTGCGGTACTCTCCACCGCACTCCCGTTGGTCGCATGCAATTCTGAAGTGCGCAACTTTGAACTCTCGATAGCCTCCGCTCGTTTGAAACAATATCTCTTCATTCTGAGAGAGCATCACCCCGATCAACGCGCACTCGATGACACTCCTCCTTCTCCTCCTCACCAACAAAGAGAACACAACGATCAGTCTGAGTCCCACACGCAATGTGAACACAGGGATCTGTCTGAGTCCCACAATCGGAACACTGCGAACACAAAGAGTTGCCAGCCAATTCAACAGCATCCATATCAGTCAGTGTTCCACAAGTGTCCTCAACCCATTCCTCTTCCTCAGAATCGCCCGGGCACAAATTCCGATAATATCTGGGCGCGCAAATGCCCGCGCGAACAAGGCACGACGAATCTGGCCCCCGAGCCGTGGACCACAAACGATACCTGGTACGTTTCGCGCGCAGGCGGCGCAACTTCGATTGAGAAACTTTGACACCATGCCCATGCAGCTGATCTCGCTCACGCAGGCGAGACTCACCTCCGCACGAAGGGCGAACACGGCAGTATAGATCACTAACACACACTTCGACCGTAGACAAACGAGCAGATAAACAAGCGAGAAACTCGGAAGTAAACAACGCCGTACCTGTCCAATCTGAAGCAACAAAATCCGCGCCTGACAATTCAGACGAAACAAACTCCATATATAAAACGTGGACTCGCTCAACAAGAAGAAGGCAAGTCACAAGCAATAACAAGATGGACAGCTGAGTACGACACGTGTGCATGCACAGAAACCTGTCCGCACAATGCGGCTCGAGGAGGCCCCCAACGGGCCAGGTCGCCGCTGAGCTCCCCGAGGAGGGACAGCAGCAACCTGGTCCGCGAGTTCTGCGCTGGCCGATTCGAGCCCCCTAAAGAGCAGGCCACTACACAGAGAACCTAAACAGCGAAGCTGTACAAGGGCAGCGAAGCTGATAGATTAAAGCGGGTCACCGCCGGGGACCTCGTAGAGCTCCTTGAGCTCCTCGGAGGGATTGAATCTAAACTGGCGCCGGCGGTGAACCGTCAACCTGGTCTTTTGCGTCTTTTGCGAAGGCCGGTTCGAGCTCCCATGGGGGCAGGCCTAAACACAAAGAACCTAAACAGCGAAGCTGTACAGGAAGACAGCGAAGCTGCAAAGATTAAAGCAGAGGTGCATCAAACAGCGAAGCTGCACAGATATGCACAAGACTGCCAATACGCGAGAAGACAAATAAAAATAGAAAGAAGGAAGCAAAGCAGTGCGAGACCATGCAGTAACCACATATAGCGATTACCGTCTCAGCACCACTGACAATAAAAGCAGTGAGAGACCATGCAGTAACCACTGGTTTATACAGCGATTACCGTCTCAACACCACTGAGACAAACACAAAACTAACCACTAACAGGACGAGTACACTTCAAAGCAATATTTGCTTTGAAGTGTACTCGGCCAGCGCAGAACTCGCGGACCAGGTTGCTGCTGTCCCTCCTCGGGGAGCTCAGCGGCGACCTGGCCCGTTGGGGGCCTCCTCGAGCCGCATTGTGCGGACAGGTTTCTGTGCGTGCACACGTGTCGTACTCAGCTGTCCATCTTGTTATTGCTTGTGACTTGCCTTCTTCTTGTTGAGCGAGTCCACGTTTTATATATGGAGTTTGTTTCGTCTGAATTGTCAGGCGCGGATTTTGTTGCTTCAGATTGGACAGGTACGGCGTTGTTTACTTCCGAGTTTCTCGCTTGTTTATCTGCTCGTTTGTCTACGGTCGAAGTGTGTGTTAGTGATCTATACTGCCGTGTTCGCCCTTCGTACGGAGGTGAGTCTCGCCTGCGTGAGCGAGATCAGCTGTATGGGCATGGTGTCAAAGTTTCTCAATCGAAGTTGCGCCGCCTGCGGGCGAAACGTACCAGGTATCGTTTGTGGTCCACGGCTCGGGGGCCAGATTCGTCGTGCCTTGTTCGCGCGGGCATTTGCGCGCCCAGATATTATCGGAATTTTTGCTCGGACGATTCTGAGGAAGAGGAATGGGTTGAGGACACTTGTGGAACACTGACTGATATGGATGCTTTTGAATTGGCTGGCAACTCTTTGTTCGCAGTGTTCCGATTGTGGGGCTCAGACAGATCCCTGTGTTCACATTGCGTGTGGGACTCAGACTGATCGTTGTGTTCTCTTTGTTGGTGAGGAGGAGAAGGAGGAGTGTCATCGAGTGCACGTTGATCGGGGTGATGCTTCTCTCAGAATGAAGAGATATTGTTTCAAACGAACGGAGACTATCGAGAGTACAAAGTTGCACACTTCAGAATTGCATGCGACCAACGGGAGTGCGGTGGAGATTACCGCAGTTTTGAGTACAGTTGATGCAGTCGGGAGTTCCAGTGCAGTCGGGAGTTCAACACTTGGGAGTGCAGTAGGAAGTTCCACAGTTCGGAGTTCCGCTGATGCAGTTGAGGATGCAGTTGGGAGTTCAACAGCTGGGAGTTCTGCAGTTGGGAGTTCAGCTGATGCAGTAGGGAGTTCCATGAATGGGAGTTCTGCAGATCGACCGAGTGAGACACGCTCTGAGTGCCAAGCTGCCAGGGACTGGGCCCTTGCCGGTGTCGATATGAGGGCTCTTTGGCTTGAGCTACACCGACTCCCGACGCAGGAGTTTCAGCGTAGGACTGGGGCTCTTAATGCATACAGGCTGCAATTGGGAATTGAAAGTTCCGAGGAGGATGATTCGCAACAAGGGGGTCCTCTGAGTTCTACTTCCAGGAGTGCATTTACGCGGAGCGGCAAGAAGCATCGGAAACGGCACAGATGGTGCACATGTGATTGATCCTGCGCGCATGTTTTGGTCTGCCCCCCTTCTCTTTCCCCCGCTGTTTCTGCCCCTGGGCTCGCTTTGGCTCTTTGGGCTTCTCCCGCTCTCCCGCTGGCTTTCCTTGGCTTTCCTTCCGCTCTCCGCTGACTGGTCTCGTAAGAGGATTGGGGCAGCTCCTGTCGGGGCAGGTGCATAGGCCACTTGCTTTGATTGTACTCGCTGCATTGGCACGTTTCTTCTCTTCTGCTTGCAATTACTCGTGAGTTCTGATCGACGCTACAGTTGCCTCGAAGTAGGTCGATTGTATGTGAGCTCGATTGTATGTGCAGCTTTTTGCATTCTTGTATTTGTGTTTACATGAGTTGTTTCACTGCAGTGATGCTGAGACGGTAATCGCTATGTGGTTACTGCATGGTCTTGCATTGCTTTTACTATTTAGTTCACTTTAGTTGATTCTTAGTGTGATTTACGCTCTTGGGCATTGCTGTACAGCTTCGCTGTTAGTGCGCTCAGCGTTTTGCTCTCAGGCTCAGTTCTGAGTTGCTTTGTGTGTTCGGTCTGCCTCCGTGGAGGCTCGAATCGACCGTCCGCAAAAGACCGCAAAAGACCAGGTTGACGGTTCACCGCGGGCGCCAGTATTTGGCAATTCGTTTTGAGAAGCCAGATTTTTACGCTAAGTATACGCATGTAAGCTTTGTTCTCAGAGCAGCTTAGCTCTCCCGAGGGAATTTCACTATCTCTGAAGTTTTCAGTTTCGATTCTGAGCACTCCTGCGCGTGCAAGGAGCTCTACGAGATTCCCGGCGGTGACCAGGTTGGCGGTTCACCGCTGGCGCAAGTTGCCTCTATGCTCTCCAGGTTTTGGACGCTACCAAGTGTGAGTGCCTCTTCGCTCTCCGTAGCCATTTTGGCTCAAGGCGTCTGGATCCCACAGGCGCCTAGGGGGAGCGGCGCCGTGGGGACGGCGCGGCAGCCATCGCTGCCTTCATCGACTTCGGCGACTTCGAGGTCAGCTAGGCCGCTGCATTGTGTATCTTTGATTGTGTCAGGCCGCTTGCTTTTGTTGTTGTTGTTGTATCTGCCTCTTTCCTTCTTGTTTGCAAAGACGGACGTACTGGAACGTTCGGGATCCAACTTCAGACACGTGATTGGGAGTCTCTGGCCAGGTAGGTCGGGGCGCCTCGACGTGAGGACAGAGGAGCTATTATATGTGTACCATCGGGGCCATCGCTCACACCAACAGTTCTTTTCTTGCAGGGTGAAGGTTGCCATTTCAATATCTTGCGCAACCACAAAAGAGCAATGGCTGCAGCAGCAGCTTCAACGGTGACTCCACCCGCAGTGCCAGCAGGTTCTTCAGTTTCAGGTGCTCCAGGCTTGCGTCCAACTGGCCAGGACATGACGGTTGATGATGGGGGTGGTGCATTCGCTCGGTCTGTTCGTGCTCGATCTGCCAAGGGAGGAGGGAAAGGAGAAGGAGGTGCAGGACAGACATTAGGTGCGAATGAGGTTGCCCAGGAAGCTGGGCTTGACATTGAACAGATGTTTCGTTTTATCATGACGGGACAACAGACAATGACGGCTGACATGCAATCGTTCAGGAGTTCTATTCGTACGGAAATGGACGGGCTCAAAACATCTTTAGATTCCAGAGTCTCGAAGACAGAGTCGACGTCACCAATGAAGTTCCGAAGCTCAAGCAGGGGGGCGGGCTGTCAGTAGCAAGTGGATCCACGAAGGCGGATGCGGACATGCATGGCCCAGCTTGGAAGCCACGGTATGTTGAGTTCAAGGGATGGGTTTCAAGGGAGGGATGGAAGGACAGTGAGATACGTCAACGGGAGGCTCTTTCACAGGATGCCTTGACGACGGCTATGAATGGTCTTATTGGTTCTATACAAATTGATGTTACACAGAGGGTGGCACTGGACTTGGATAGGACGGTTCAGGAGAACACAGGCAGGTATTGGCCGTACACAAGGGGCCGAATCTATTTCAAGCCAGGGACGTCCTCTGATATCCTATGGAAGCGAAACGTGTGCGGGAAGATGACTACAGGCGAGGACTAACCTCGCTGCCTCCAAATGTGCGCTTTCAAGTTGAATGCCAGCCATGGAAGATGCAACATGTACGGGCGGTGGGGAGGTTTCAAGCGTTATTTTCAGACGTCAAGGGGAATGCGACGGCATTTCTTCGTGGTGAGACTGGCCCGCCGATGACCTACATGTGGTACATATCGAACCCAGACGATACTGCACAAGAGACGTTGATTGCAGAATGGGGACCGACGAAAGGATGGAACCTTTATGGCGCCAACTTGACAGAGGTGGAGCCAGACATCAACCAGGTGCAGTTTCTTCAGACCCTGCGGTGCCCCAACCATTGACGGGGCGGCGGGGCTGCGACTGAGGCCGTCGTCGCAACCTGGAATGTGCAGAAGGCATCCGACGGTCAGGTGCCCAACCTGGTCGCTGCATGCGAGGCCAGGTCAATTCAAGTGGTGTGCTTGCAAGAGTGTGAACATACCAGTGCAAATACTTTCAATAGATGTGGATGGGAGGTTCACTACAGCTCCTGCTCTAAAGCGGCTGTTGCGTGGTGCAGGGCTTGGGCACCACATGTGATAGCACGACGGAGTGGGGTGCGATTTGCGTGCGTTGAATTCAGGGGAGCTCCAGTTACTTCAGTGTATCTACCATGCGTGATGCGTGATGTCGTCCACTTGGGGGAATATTTAGATGTACTCACAAAGTGCAGCGTTTGTATGTTTCAAAATACACAGGCTGGAGTCCCACCATGGGTGGGGATGGATGCTCAGACGGAACTCGAACCAGATATGCTTGGAATGACGGGGTGAGGACTTATGCAGGTGGACGGTAGGAGGGAGGAGGCGAACTACCATGCAGAGAGGAGGGACATGCTGATGCGATTTATGAGTACTTGGGGGATCTGTGCGGCGAACACATATGGAGCACGACGTATCACACACGTACCATACTGTTCCACACATGTGCAGCGTGTCCTGGATTACATACTCATCCCTACACGTTGGTGCGCGGATGAGGCACGAGCCAACCAGGACATGAGGTGCCAAGTCCAGTTTGTGGAACCCATCACGGCATCGCCAGGTATTCGTGCAAAAGTCAGTGCCTATAGTGATCATGCTCTGGTCTGGGTGACTGTCAAGTCCACGGAGCTCAGGCGCCCAGCTTTACCACTGCGCCCTGTGTCAATGGTTGGCTGGCAGCCGACGGACGACACGGCGCGAAACATGTTTCGTGTGCTTGCGGATGTGTCGATTGAGGGCCTTGCATCTGACACGGTAGGGACGGACTTACAACAGGTAGGACGGGTACTCTTGGAGACGGCAAAACTCGTGGACCACACGAAGGGGCGCCCCAACTGCAAACCTATTCAGAGGCCCATGGAGCTCATGGGAGTGGAGTCTGCCATCAGGCGTGGGGCCCTTGGGAATACTCGTAAACAGCTACTGCGTAGGAGGAAGACTCTGAGGAGGCAACACAGAAGGAACCAACTCCTGCAGGACCACAAGGGATCCAGTAAGACCTCTCGTTGTATCCTTAAGGAGCTGGAGTGTGAGGGTGTGCTGACAATGGACAGGACTAGGTGGAGTACGGAGATCACTAGGTATGCGACGGCGTCTTACACGAACTCAGAGGACGAGAAACGGACTTTGGAGGCCTTTCAGGAGCTCAAACACAAAGGGTGGGTGGAGGGACGGGCCATTACAATGGGTATGCTCATGCAGGCTCGTGCGTCGTTTGAAGCCTGGCACTGCACCCGGTAGCGATGGAATCGTTGCTGAGGTGATCCGTGAGTTGCCATGGCGGAGCCTACAGTTCGCGCGGCGTGCTTTCCAGAGTATTTTCGAGCAGGGCTCATCTAGCCCTGAGACGTGGAGGCAGCTCAGTATCCAACTTGTGCCGAAGATGCGAGACGCTACACGACTCTCCAACTCCAGAGGGATCTGCTTGATCAGTGTGATGAGTAAATGGTACATGGCATGCGTGTTGCAGTTCATTGATGCGTTTCCTGTGAATCGACGGTTGTGTAAATACGGGTTTCAGAAGGATCAGAAGGTCACAAATGTCACGGCACCACTATCACATCTTACTAGACATGCTAATGTGTGGGGGAAGGCAGAGTCAATGCACGTGGGAGTCTTGGACATTCATAAGGTGTTCGATAATGTTACTTTACACACCATCGTCAAGGCAATGCTGCACCTTAAATACCTTGTTTGCCTCATCAGAGCCATCGTGGAGCCCATGCTAGATAGCATTGCGACCTTTGAGTTTCAGAATGTGTGCGGCGGTGAGGTGAGATACAACGATTCGGTCCGAACGGGAGGGAAGGAAGGGCCCATTCTTTTCAATGTCGTCTTGGAGGCCATCTGGGGATCTGTGATTCAGACCTGGGATGCCTTAGGATATGGAGTTCGACTGGAAGGGGAGGGGACGGACGTTGTCTCTTGTACCACCACTCTTGTGAGGCGGACAATGGTACGGTCTGTGTGCGTCGCATCTTCAGCTACAGCAGATGATTGGTATGATGACGGGACACGCTGAGACGGCGGGGATGGATTGGAAGGAGGATTCCTAGGCCGAATTGCGACGGCAGTGTTCACAATTCCACTGCGGCGCCCACTCGCTGACCGGCCCGCTTTCGCCAGCCATCGTGCGGCTTTTTCTGGGATGACGAGCTCCCAGACATATGCGCTGCAACTGTTTGTAATGCCAAAAGGAGGGAGGAGGGGAGGTCCTGGGGGCGAAGCTCAGTTCGGAATTAAAACGGTTTACCACGGCTTTTGTATCACCGACTGGACAAAGGGAGGAAGGGCCTACTTTGCTGACATACGGTTTTCTCGCCCAAGAGCGGTCTCACTCATAAGAGAAGTTCGCAGGTAGCCGCGATGTCCCGTCGTCTGTGGTGTACCACGGGTGTATAGGCTGGCCGTGCAACCTACGACTGCTGGAGAGGATTAAGGAATAAAGCATGGGGGGGGGGAGGTGTCTTCAACGGAATGCGGGGCTGCACGAGAGAAGAGGAGGAGACGTGGGAGGATGTTTTTTTTTTTTTTTGTCCGTCTTTTTTTTTTTTTGTTGTTTTTGTTTTTTTTTTTTCTTTTTCTTTTCTTTCGTTGTTTCTTTTTTTTGTTCTTTTTTTTTTTTTTGTTTTTTTAGGTTTTAAGGGGACAGGACCACGCCGAAATCATACGAGCTATTCATGCAGGCTGGCCATTGCAGTCTTTTAGAGAAGGTGGCCAGAGCCAACTTCGAGTTTGCGCTGGAGGTTGCCCAGTTTCATGACAGGGCCTTTGCCTCCTCGGACGTGCGTGGAGCACGAGCGTGGCGCCAGACGCTGCAGACTATGTTACACTGCGCGGGGGAATGGTCAATACGGAGGGACACACTTGTATCCATGTTTACGGGGGCCAGGAGGAGGGAAGGTACGAGGAGAGCGGGAGGGAGAGCGCATGCAAGTACTGATAGCTGGCATTGATTCATGCTGGCGGCGAGTGGTAATTTGCGCTGGTTCTGCATTAAGTGGAATGCTACGGACTGGTGGAATGTGGTTGCATGCGTGACAAAAATACAGCCTCGATGGGAGCCCATCTTTGAAAAAACCGTCCCGTGCTCCTTGTCCTGTGGATGCGTGGGACTCGCCCGAGGACTCTGAGAGGCTCGCTCGCAGGATTGCCCGCGGATACAACAACGAAACTGTCTGGCAGGACGGCTCGGACGGTTCAATATCGGCTGCAATGACAGGGGGTAGTCTGTGTGTGGTGAACTGGGCCCGAGGGACTTGGGAATGCCGCGATCGCTTGTACCGCAGGAGAGTGCACGGTCTACAGAATGACATGAATCAACTTGCAGAGTATTACGACATCAAGTGTGCCACTGTAGGGACGGATCCGTGGAAGCATATCTACCGAGAGTTCAACAGCGTTGCTGATGAGCTGACATGGGAGCCGAGGAGGGGGAGGACGGGAAGATGGATTGACTTCAGATATTTACGACAACAGAGACACTGTATCATACGTCTCCGTGGAGGATGGGACGGTGGCGTGAGTGTAGAAGGCTCTGCTCTAGGTTGCTATGTGGAGGTCTCTGTTGGGGACAACCACTGGCGACGAGTTTTCCAGGAGGCTTCTCTGCTCTTTTTGGGGGCCACTGTTACAGAAAGCGAGCTTGCAGCTTGTGAGCGCCTGCTGCAAGGTGTTCGGCAGTTTATCTCTGGGATTCTCGGGCCTCCAACCCCTGAGAGGTTGAGAGGGCGTGAGGGGCTCTAGGAACTCTGCGCGGCTAGGGCGCTCGCGCCCTGTGTAGCCGACCCCGACGCCCAACCAAGTGGTGACTTGGGTTCGTTTTTGCTAAGATTTGAAAGATATTTAACAATTCATTTTGAGACCAGTTTTTTTTTTCGTCCAGCATTAGTGCTTAAACTTAATTCAGAGAGAGAATCAGCTCTCTAGAGAGAGTTTTAACTATCGAAATATTTGGAGGAACCGACATCATATTGACACCGAAAAATACAAATTTCAGGTCTTTCTAGAAATGCTCCGAGAAGCTGTGTGCTTCGTTTCTGAGCACTCCTACGCGTGCAAGGAGCTCTACGAGGTTCCCGGAGGTGACGGGGTTGACGGTTCACCGCCGGTGCCAGTTGGCCCAGCCGGCCCGGGCGGACAATGTGTCAACCTGGGATCGGTTTTTCGAAGATGACTCGTAGAGGTTGCCGAAGAGCGTTAGCGGCGAAGCTAGAAGAGTAATACCTCGTAGAGCTCTTCGGCAAGATGAGCTAAGAGGAATTCGGCTGCAGGGTGGAGCTAGTTGGTCGACCCAGCTCGGACGAACAATGTGATGACTTGGGCTCGGTTTCGTAAGATTTGAAAGATATTTGACAATTCATTTTGAGAGAGCAGATTTTTTCTACACGTAGCATGCTATGAGAAGCTCTGCGTCTTATCATGAGCTTTGTAGTTGCAGTCTTACTATCAAAAGATGTAGAGCAACCGACTTCATGTTGACACAAAAAAATCGAATCTTGAATATTTGAAGTACATGTTCTTAGAAGCTATCTGCTTGCACTGATAGCTCTTTTGGAGTGCCGGGAGCTCTACGAGGTTCCCGGCGGTGTCCAGGTTGACGGTTCACCGCCGGCGCCTGTTCCGGCGCTGGGGGGCTAGTTGGCAAAAACATGTCGACGGAAGTTTTGCATACATTTGCTCGGTTTAAATTCGATATCTCGGAACTGGAACATTCGTTTGAGCTCTAGTACTTTTTCCACCCATATTCGATCTGATTCCCGCTCGCCATCTTAATCTGAGCTCGATCGGGTATCTTTTCCTGCCAAAAAAGCACTCTTGCGGGAGCGGATGTTTGGGTCATCGTGACAGGTGCAGTTGGTTTTCTCAACTTAGCTCGAGCTGCAGGAGAGCTACAGAGCTGGTATGACACCTATTGGATCCAGAATCATCAGACGCGTTCGTCTCCAGCATCTAGAGGTTTGAACTCGGTCTGCTAGAAACTATTCATAATCTATTTTTTCCATTGACGATGATGATGCGTTTCTTGACTTTTCTCGAGCTGCAGATCAGCTACAAAGCTCTCTGGCACAGCAATTGGAAGGAAATCATCAGACGGAATATTCTGACGTATCTAGACGCCCCGAATCGGTTTGCTATGAGCGCTGAGACTGAAACACTATTCGTGCACTGCTATTTTTTCGAGATGGCTTTTCTCGACTCGAATCGAGTTGCAGATGACAGAGCTGTTCGGCACCGCAATGGGGAGGAAATCGCGAGGCGCGATAGTCTGAAGTATCGAGACGCCTGAACTCGGTCTGCTATCAGCGCTGGGGCTGAACAACTATTCGTGCCCTGCTAACTTTTTTGAAAATGCTATTGGTTTTCTGGACTTAAGTCGAGTTGCAGATGAGCTACAGAGCTGTTTGGCACGGCGATCGGAAGGACATAATCAGGCGCGCTAGTTTAAAGTATCGAGACGCCTGAACGTGGCCTTCGGTGGAGCTCCCTATGGGGCCACGAAGCGTGTGAGGGGTGTGCCAGAATGGGGGGTGGAACCGCATGCGGGCGCAGCCACTGGGGCCTTCGGTGGAGCTCCCTATGGGGCCACGAAACGTGTGAGGGGTGTGCCAGAATGGGGGTGGAACCGCATGCGGGCGCAGCCACTGGGGCCTTCGGTGGAGCTCCCTATGGGGCCACGAAGCGTGTGAGGGGTGTGCCAGAATGGGGGGTGGAACCGCATGCGGGCGCAACCGCTGGGCCCCCCCTGGAGCTCCCTATGGGGCTACGCAACGTGTGAGGGGTGTGCCAGAAGGGGGG
>CAUYUJ010020865.1:0-23989 GCA_963575745.1 Prorocentrum cordatum
TGGACTCGCCTCGAAAGTCGGGGTAGAGCGCACCCCAGGAGGTCCGCGGATCAGCGGTATCTGTACCCCGTGGTTGCCCCACATCCATGATGCCGGGCCTTCTCCAGCGAGCGTCCGCCGAGGAAGTCGGCGCCCGGAGCCCTCACGGGGGGGGCACCGTCTTGACCCGTGTCCCGAGCCCGCGCCCAGCCGTGGGGGCGGGCAGATTTCCAAAGAATCCGCCAGCCGCATCCGAGAGGAGGCCCAGGAGCAGAAGGGCCCTGGCTCCGAAGAGCCTCCGAGCACGAGGTCCGAGCCCAGATCTCAGACGATCCGTCTTGTCCAGTTCCAGCGTCTTTTATCGGCTTCTCGCTCTGGGGTGCGCTACAGGTCTTTGGAGCCATCAAGCATTGGCCCGGGACGAACAACTCCCCCCCCCCCCCAGGGAAGGAGGAGGAGGAGGAGGAGGAGGAGGAGGAGAGGAGAAAAAAAAAGGAGACGAGCAGAGAGGAGAGAGTAGGAGGAGGAGAGGAGGGAGACTAGATTGGCATAAATGCAAAGCGACAGGGGAGTCGCGCGGAGAAACCCGGGCGTCGCGACGCAGGAGAACACTAGCCTCCGTGGGGAGGAGGAGGAGGAGGAGGTAGAGGAGGAGGAGGACTAGGAGAGGATGGGGAGCAGGAGTAGGGGGGGCGGAGGAGGCGATGGCGTCGTGAGGGGAGGATAACTAATACAACATATGATGATAATATTTCATATTAGAAGACATGACTGAACGAGTGAGGATGATGATGATGAGTGAGGAGGGGATGTGGACTGCGGCGGGAGGAGGGGAGGAGGACAAAAGAGGAGGACGAGGAGGAGGAGGAGGGTGGAGGAGGATAGGATGATGATGATGGTTGCTGCTGCTGCTGTGATGAGGATGATTGATGATGATGATGATGCAGATGAATAATTCTGATGATGAGCTGATGATGATGAGGAGGAGAGGAGAATGAGAGGTTGTTGTTGATGAATAGACGACGATGAGGATGTGATGATTATGATGTGATGATAGATGATTATTATGATGATGATGATATGATGAGGAGGGAGGAGGAGGAGGAGGAGGAGGAGGGGGAGGAAGATGAGGAGGAGAAGTCTGGGATGATGCTGCTGCTGATGATGATGATGATGCTGCTGATGCTTATGCTGATGCTGCTGCTGATGATGCTGATGATGATGATGATGATGATGATGATGATGATGATGATGATGATGATGATGATGATGATGATGATGATGATGATGATGATGATGACGGTGCTGCTGCTGATGATGATGATGAGGAGGAGGATGAGGAGGATGAGGAGCATGAGGAGGAGGAGAAGGGGGTCGGGACCGCGCGCTGGAACGCCTCCACCTGGGAACAGCTTGCGGAGACGGCGGGCTTGAAGGCGCCCCGCCTCCCTCTAGGCATCCTGGCGAAAAGATATCTTCAATGCGCGGCCCCAGAGGTCGTAGTTTTAAGTCGGGCCCGTCCCTCGGCAGGAGGAATGTTCAAAGATAGTCAAAAATAGTCTGGGGGACGATGCTTTGATTATTTTTCGACTATTACTAGTTAGTTGTCCAAAATCCGCCTGTAGGAAGACATGCCCGACCTGATCGTAGTTATGGGTCACGGACGCATCTTTGATGGTCCCAGGGGCAGAATAGCGGGTCCCAGAAGGCCGAAATGTAGAAAGCCAGGATTCATCAATCCGATCGTCGGTCGTTTGGGTCCGCGCCCTGCCGCTGCGCGAAAGAGGCCTGCGGAGACCTCTGGATCAGAGGAATGGCGGTAATGATACAAGATAAATGTTTCCGCTATCGGGGACGCCTGCTGCACAGTGTACACCCCTGCGGTGGCACGTCCCGGGGCAGGCGTCCCCGACGGCGGAAAAGTTCACTCAATCTCGTTCTTCGTCCGCCGCCCTGTGGGGACTTGGCCTCCGTCTGCGCGAAGCCCGAGGCCCTGCCGGCTACCACACGGAGCGACAGCTGGGCCGTAGAACGCACGAAGTCCGCAGGCAACTGAGAGGCCCGCTCGCGCGCGCGGGGCCCCGCCGAGGCCGCCAAGCGGCCCGGCCGGTCTCCCGGGGGTCCAGGCAGCCCGCAGGGGACCGTGGCAGACGGGGTCGGGAACATCGAGGCGCATCGGACAGTCGGAGAGGAGCGAGCCGTTATAGGCGAAGAGGAGAGGGGAGGTGGAAAAGCGGGAGGGGGGAGAGGAGGATGATGAATGATGATGAGGAGTAGGAAATGCTTAGGAGGTGGAGAGGAAAGAGTGGAAGAGGTCAGCAGGAGGACGAGGAGGGAGAGGAAGGAGGACCTAGGAGGAAGAAGAGGAGGAAGGAGTGAGGAGGAAGAGGCGATGAGGAGGAGGAGGAGAGGAGGAGAAGGAGGGGAGAGGAGAGGAGGTTGGAGGATGAGGAGGAGTAGAGGAGGAGGAGGAGGAGGATGAGGAGCGGAGGCGAGTAGGAGTAGGTGGATAGAGGCTCAGCATAAGGCGGAGAGGAGGAGTGGAGAGTGAGGAGGAGAGGAGGATGAGGAGATGGAATACGAGGGGGGGCAGGACGAGGAGTGGAGGAGTAGGTAGAGGAGGAGGAGAGGAGGATACGAGTAGGGGAGAAGGAAGGAGATGGAGGCTTGAGGAGGGCAACGGAAGGAGGCAGGCGCAGGAGTAAGGCAGGGCACTGGAGGAGAAGGAGCAGGAGCAGGAGGAGAAGGAGGAGGAGGAGAAGGAGGAGGAGGAGGAGCATCAGGAGGTAGAGGAGCAGGAGGAGAGGAGGAGGAGGAGGAGGAGGAGGAGGAGGAGAAAGAGGAGGAGGAGGAGGAGGAGGAGGAGGAGGAGGAGGAGGAGCATGATGCTGGTTATGATACTGATGAGGATGATGAGGAGGAAGGGGATCATGATGCTGCGGATGATGATGCTAATGATGTTGATGATGTTGATGATGATGTTGCTGATGATGATGATGCTGGTGGCGATCATGATGATGGTGGTGATGGTGATGTTGATGTGGCTGCTGATGACGATGACGATGATGGTGATTATGCTACTGCTTGTGATGATTATGATCATGCTGCTGATGATACGGATTCTGCTGATGTTGTTGTTGAGGATTATAATGACGCTGATGATTATGATGTTGTTGCTGCTGGTGGTGATGCTGACGATGCTACTGCTACTATGATTATGATGCTGCTCGTCGGCTGCTGCTAATGATGCTGCTGCTGATGATGATGATGATGCTGGTGATGCTGATGCTGATGATGCGGATGATGCTCCTGCTGCTGATGATGATATTGATGCTGATGATGCTGATGCTGATTATGACGACGCCGAGGGTGATTATGATGATGCTGATGCTGCTGATGATGCTGCTGCTGATGCTTCGATGATGATGCTGCGGGTGCTGCTGATGAGGATGAGTAGGAGGAGGATGAGGATGATGACCATTATCATGATGATTATGATGATGCTGATGATGCTGCTGCTGCTGCTGATGATGATGATGATGATGGTACTGATGATTGTGTTGATGATGCTGCTGATGATGATGAAGATGACGTCGCCGACCATCATCATCATCATCATCATCATCATCATCACATCATCATCATCATCAGCATTATCATCATCATCATCATCATCATCATTACCATCATCATCATCATCATCATCATCATCATCATCATCATCATCATCATCATCATCATCATCATCATCATCATCATCATCATCATCATCTTCATCATGATGCGGCTGTTGCTGATGCTGATGCTGCTGATGCTGATGATGATGAGGAGGAGGAGGATTAGGAGGAGGAGGAGCAGGAGGAGGAGGAGGAGGGCTGGCGTTTTCGCTGGCAGCTCCTCACAGCCACGGCCAGGTGCGCCTCCGAATTCACGGGCTGGGGGGAGGGACCCGATCCTGGAGCACGTCCTGAGAGGATTTTGGGGCTGGGCAGGGGGGGCCGCCGTTGCCCCCGCGTGGTGGCCCTCCGAGGATCACCGCGCCGCCGCACCGCCGACGCACCGCCTCGGCGGCGCGGCACTGCCCAGAGCCCAGGGCCCGATGCTCTCCATGCTGGCGCCGCCGATGCACCGTCGTCGTCGGCGGGGTCGTCGGCGTCGGCGTCGGCGTAAACGTCGTCGTCGTCGTCCTCCTCCTCCTCCTCCTCCTCCTCCTCGTCGTCGTCGTCGTCGTCCGCGTCGTCATCGTATGCGTCGTCGTAAACATCGTCGTCGTCCTCCTCCTCCTCCTCCTCCTCCTCCTCCTCCTCCTCGTCGCCTCCGGCCCCGTCTGCTCGGGCCTCGCCCGGGCAGCCTCTGAGAGGGGGCCGCCCGAGCACCGAGTGCCGGCGGCGCCTCCCGCCGCGCGACCCCGCGGGGGCGGAAAGAGCCGGGGGCCCCGTCGGACGTCGTCGGGGCGCCCTGGGGGAGCACGGCGGGCGCCGCGTGCTCCGGGCACTCCTCCTCGGGGTGCACCGGCCCGCTGCTGCATGCCCCCCGACAGGGGGAGTACGTATCCCCAAAGAGTGAAGCAATGATCCGGGGACGTTTTTGGGGACTATTTCTGCACATTTCGGAAGATGTCTGGATTTTTTTTTGTTTTTATTTTGTTTTTTGTTTTGTTTTTTTAGTTTTTCGCCCAACATCCGCCAGTGGGAGGGCACACCCGACCTAATTCCGGGCCCTGTGGCCAGGCCGTCCGGATGAGAAGCCCGCCGTGCAGGGAAGGGGGCGTCTACAGGCCTCCCAGATGGGGCCGGAGCAGATGGGGTCGGAGGATGGCGCCGCACCTCTGATGCATCGGCGATGCGGCTCGATGCGGAGCCCGATCTTCTCCATGCCGGCGTCGCCGATGAGTCCCCGACGTCGCCGATGCATCGCCGGTGCATCGCCGATGCACTCGCGATGCGCGGCGATCCTCCGACCCCAGCTGCTCGGGCCCCATCCGGGAGGCTCCTGGGGCGAGGGTCTGGGGGGACCGGGGGTCGTGAGACTAGGGTTAAGTCGGGCCTGTCCCCCTACAGGGGGATTCTCGACGAAAAACAAAACATACATCAAAAATGCACCAAAAAGGCAAAAAAACATTCAGAAAATAGTCCCCAGACTATTTTTGGACTATTTTTGGATTATTTTAGGGGGTATTCTTACTTTTTCGTCGAAGATTCCCCCGTAGGGGGACAGGCCCGACCTAAGACTAGGGGGACAAGTAATGACATAACATACAAACCTGGAGGTCCGCGCGGATTTCTCGGATCGGCGCTGGACCCCCCTCCGTGGAGAGCGGAGGCGCCGCCAGAGGGGTCCAGCGCGGATCCGAGAAACCCGCGCGGACATCCGAGCTTTTGTGTTTGTGTCATTCTTCGTTCCCCCAGAGACGGCCACGGCGTCGGAGGTCTGGGTGAGGGGGGCGGGTTGGGAACGTGGGGGCTGCGACGTCTGCAGCATGCAGCCGGCGGCGGCTCCACCGCCAGGCTCCATCGCAGGGTGCGTTTCTCCGTATGCGCGGCGGCTCCTCCCAGCGCCCCCTGGGCGTGGGGGGAAGCCAGTCCGGCGCTCGCAGCTGCTTCGCCGATCCCCCTTTTCTGACCCTCTCTTATTCGGCGGCGAGCCCACACACTGATACTATGTGTGCGTCTCCCTCCCAGGGGCGATGCGCCCGCCAAGAACTCTTCTAGTACATCAGCGATGGCGGCCGCGTTCTGGCCATACTGTTTGGAAGACGATCTGCATCACAATGGTTATATTAGATGTTCGGGTCCCGCACGCACGCCTCCAATGAGGACGCATCGTGCTGGTATCTCCCTGGGCGTCCCATCTATCTGGTTGACCCACAAGGAGGTCCAGCGAAAAGAGGATGGTGCAATAGATCTGGTGCCATGGACGTGTGGGGTTGCAATAGATTTGGGGTGTGCAGTACACTCCGGTGCGCAGACGTATTTCTGGACTCTCGCGTGCAGCACACATCAGCTGCAATACAGTGCTCTCTCCTGCGCAACGCCTTTGCAATACGACTGCCCCCCACATCTGTTGCACCACCCTCCTTCCAGCTGGACCCCCTCCGGGGCCACGAGGAATTCGAACGACTGCGCCCGAGAGCCCGGACCGGGGCAGCGGCAAGGGGGCGGACCGGGCCCCGGGGCGGGAGGCGTCGACCCCCCTCCATCGCGCCCCCTCCTCGCCGGGCGGGGCCCGGGTGCAGCGCCCGGCCCGGGGCCCCGCCGCGCGCGGGCCCGCCTCGTCGAGGCCCCGCCTCCGAGGCTCCGGCTCCGCTGCGATTCGATTCCGATTCCGATCCGCTTGCCGTCGATGCCTCCACTTCGACGCGAGGTCGATCTCGAGGTGCTCTCCGATGCCGCCGCGGCCTCGTCGGCCTCGGGCTCCGAGGGCGAGAGCGCCGGGGTCTCGAGGAGGGGCCCCGCCGCTCTGCCGAGCGCCGCCGATGCCACTCCTCCCGACTCGGCTGCCGATCTCCGCCGATCCGATTCACATCGATCGCCGCTTCGTCTTCTCGATCCGGTGTCCCAAAATAGTCCCAAAATAGTCCAAACATATTCCACACATTATCAACAACTAGTCAGCAAATAATCAGACAAAAGTCAAAACATAGTCTTTTTTTTTTTTTTTTTTTTTTTTTTTTTTTTTTTTTGTTTTTTGTTTTTTTGTTTTTCATTTGGGAGTATTTCTGGGGTACTTTTGATTTTTTCTCGAAGCTCCCCCTGTTAGGGGACACGCCCGACTTGATCCTGGGCCCTCCTGCATCTCCGATGAATCTCCGTGCCCTGGACCCTCCTGCGTCTGACTTCATCCCCCTGTAGGGAGACACGCCCGACTTGATCCTGGGCCCTCCTGCATCTCCGATGAATCTCCGTGCCCTGGGCCCTCCTGCGCCCGACTTCATCCCCCTGTAGGGGGACACGTCCGACTTCATCCTGGGCCCTCCTGCACCTCCGATCAATCTCCGTGCCCTGCGCCCTCCTGCGCCCGACTTCATCCCCCTGCAGGGGGGGGACACGCCCGACTTCATCTCGGGTCCGTCGGCAGGGCCTCGCCGATTTCCAGGGCCGCGCCTCCGCCTCGGAGGCAGCCCCCCCCCCCCCCCCCTTGCCGTTTCCGTTTCGCCCCCCCCGCAGGGGCTCCTCCTTTGCAGGCCGCCGGCTCTCCTGCCCAGACCTCCGACGCCGTGATTTTTTTTTTTTTTTTTTGCAGCGTTCCATCGGGCCTGTTCCTCTACAGGAGGAGTATTCGGGGGTGGACAGACCTCCTACCCTGACACGTCGATCAGCGAATTGGCCGTTGTCGGTTCGCGAGAGGGCGTCGCGGCCGTCACTTTTGCGGGTCCAGGCCCGTCGGTTTCGGTCTCAGGCCCTTTTCACTAAAGGGAGGTTTACTAAAGGGAGGTTTGTCCACCGCCGGAATTTTCCAAAATCGTTCAAAAATAATCTGGGGACGATTTTTGCGACCATGTTTGACTCTTTTGAATTCTTTTTAGACTGCCTTCTTTTTCGTTCAAAATTGCTTCAGGGTTCTGGAGTCCGTCCCCATAACCGGTTTTTCATCCTGAGCCGTTTTTTGATGGTCCCGTGGCCCCGTGAGGGCTCCCGGAGGGCGCAAACAGCGTAAAGAAAGCTTCCCGTCGAGATTTGTTCGCATCGCGAGGGGGTCTGAGTTACCCCCCACCCCCACATCTGGCCTCCTGGCGGCTCGGCGAGAGAGTTCTCGTCGGGGGTTGTCCTGCGTCTCGCGGCGCTCGGACCCAGGCCTTCGACGGGCTGAAGCTTTTGTCCAATCCGCGGGGCCAGGAGGGCTCGGCCCACCCCCGCTCTGTCCCAGGGGAAGCTGTTCGTTGCGGGCCAATTTCGGACAGCCATCACTGGCTCGCGGGAGGCCGAGGCAGAGAAGATCGCCGGAATCGCACGACGCAGTCGGCCTTAGGACCGTCGAGAGAGTGCTGGATGAAGGTTCACCGTTTCTGGGGCAGGGGTGGAGAGATTTGGAGGGGGATGATGATGATGATGATGATGATGATGATGATGATGATGATGATGATGATGATGATGATGATGATGATGATGATGATGATGATGATGATGATGATAATGTAGGAGATGATGAAGATGAAGATGAATGTATGGTGATGCTGATGATGCTGATGCTGACAATTATGACGATGCTGGATGATGATGATGATACTGATGATTATGCTGCTGATGATACTGGCGATGCTGATAACGCTGATGATGATGCTGATGGTGATGCTGATGATACTGATGGTGATACTGATGATACTGATGATGATAATGGAGATGATGAAGATGAAGATGAATGTATGGTGATGCTGATGATGCTGATGCTGACAATTATGACGATGCTGGATGATGATGATGATACTGATGATTATGCTGCTGATGATACTGGCGATGCTGATAACGCTGATGATGATGCTGATGGTGATGCTGATGATACTGATGGTGATACTGATGATACTGATGATGCTGCTGCTGATGATGCTGGCGATGCTGATAACGCTGATGATGATGCTGATGGTGATGCTGATGATAATGATGATGCTGCTGCTGATGATGATGTTGCTGCTGCTGATGCTGATGCTGATGCTGATGCTGATGATGATGATGATGATGATGATGATGACGATGCTGATGCTGATGCTAATGATGATGCTGTTGTTGATGACGGTGGTGATGATGCTGCTGTTCTTGATGCTGCTGATGCTGATGCTGATGCTTGTTATGCCGATGCTGATGGTGACGATGATGATGACGATACTGATCATGATGATGATGACGATACTGATCATGATGATGACAATGCTGATTATTATGCGTATGCTGGTGCAGCTGCTGCTGATACTGCTGATGAGGGTGAGGATGATGATGATGATGATGATCGTGCTGCTGATGATGGTGATGATGATACTGTTGTTGTTGTTGTTCATGGTGATGATGATGATGCTGGCTGCTGATGCTGCTGGCTGCTGATGATGATGATGCTGCTGCTGATAATGCTGATTCTGATGCTGATGCTGATACTTCTGCTGATGATGATGATTGTGATGGTAGTGACGGTGATGTTGATGGTGATGATGTTGATGGTGATGATATTAATGGTAAGGATGGTGATGGTGCTGATGATGATGCTGATGGTGATGCTCATCCTGAAGATGATGATGATATTGATGATGAGGTTGATGCTGATGATGATGATGGTGATGGCTGTGATGGTGATTACTCATGGACGATGACGACGGCGGTGCTGACGATGATGACCATGGTGCTGAAATGATGATGTTGTTGATGATGATGGTAATGATGATGCTGGAGATGTTGATGATCATTGATGTTGATGATGCTGATGCTGATGCTGGTTATGATGATGCTGCTGCTGACGATGATGCCGAGGCTGGTGATGATGATAATGATGATGATGGTGACGACGATGATGACGATTTCTGTGCTGCTGATCATGATGATGCTGACGATGCTGACGATGATGATGATGCTGCTGATGATGATGACGACGAGGATGATTATGATGATGATGATGCTGATGATGATGATGATGATGATGATGATGATGATGATGAGGATGATGATGATGATGATGATGATGATGATGATGATGATTATGCTGATGTTGCTGATGATGCTTATCATGCTGATGATGATAGTAATGGTGATGGTTGGTGCTGATGGTGATGGTCATTGTCATGGTCATCGTTATGGGCGATGGTGATGATAATGAGGAGGAGGAGGGGGAGGAGGAGGAGGAGGAGGAGGAGGAGCACATCCAGATAGCAAAATTAATCAGCAGTCATGGCAAGTAGCAGTAATCGGAGCAAGTAGTACACCAGTAGCGACGTCATGACGTCACTAATTGCAATCAGAGCGCAGCGGCAGGGATGCGCCACTGCTTCCCCTTTCCCTCGTCTCTTTCTCGTAGTGCTTCCCAGGCGCCGTTTCAGTCATTGGTGTCGCTCCTGTCTTGCATCGTTCTCGCTCTTCCTGGTTACTCCACTCTTCTGCTGCTCCCGTCTCTTCCATGCATCCACCATGCCGTTGATGGTTCAAGCCTGTTTGCGCCCGTCGAGCCAGTGATTACACTACTTAACTCGTACATATCAGCCACTCGTTCCGTTCTTGGAGATCTTCGCCCAGTAGGCCATGGCGAGAATGTTCGCTCGCGCCCTCGCCGCTGGGGTCCTCGTGGCCACGCAGGTGGATGCTGTGAAGATTCAGGCTTCGTCCGAGATGAATGCGAACAGTGAGATGGGCAGCCTGACGAGCGCGAACAGTGAGATGAGCGCCAGCGCCCTCTCTGAGGCGCTCGGCCACATGAGCGCCGAGGCGGTGCAGGCGCGCATCAGCAAGTACGCAGACCAGGTGGATGCGTCTCGCGACGAGCTCGTGATCAGCGAGGACCCGCAGGATGAGTCGGATCTCAGCTTCCTTGCCGCGCACGTATACGACCCTGGCTTCAGAAGCCGGCCAGAAGCCTCCGACGTTGCATTGCGGGACACCGTTGCGCCGCACATGGACGGCTCGGCGTCTGTATGAAACGGCTGGCCCCACTTCTGGGCAATTGCCAGAGGATGTGTGACAACAGCACGTGGCTAGCTCAGGAGTATTTCGGTGGCACTTCGAGACGAGCTGAGGTCCAAACGCAAAGGTATTACAGTCGACCTGGGTTGTTCTATCCAGGACTCTCCAGCGTTTGCTTGTTTTCCAGCTGATGTCTGGAATCGCCACTTCCATGCATTGTGCCAGACCTGCTTGGGATAGCCTTGGCGGGTGAAGCCCCGTGTCTAACAGCATCTCCTCGACCTCTGCCTTCTGTTTCAGCACCGCATCGTCTGCTATCGGGGCCGAGCGTGACCATCTGGTGTCCTTGCACCCCCCTCCTCGCCTGCCTTGTCGTCATGTCTGAACTTTTTCGTCGGCGGCGAGGCGGGGCAATCCGCACCAGCGAAAGAGCGAGGCAGGGGCACTACCAAGCTGATTGTCCGGCGTGCAAGAGCGGAAGGAGGACAAAGGGGGCCGCGGGCAGAAGGGGAGGAGGAGGATGCGCTCAGAGGCGGAATAATTCCACCATGAGCGGGCCGGGGCGGCAGCCGTCATGTCCGAACGGGCCTTGAAGCGCTTGAGCTCAGGGGTCCTCGCAACCGTCGCGCCCACCAAGGAGTCGACGGAGGGCCAGCTGCCACCCGGCCCGAGCATGCGCTCTCAAGATCGGTCTCCGGCCCCGTTCCCAGGGCCCACCTTGGCCCGCTTTTTGTGCGGCATCAGCCTTCACCCCCTTCAAGTGGGGCTGCGGATCTGCATTGCGATCTCTCTTCTCTTATTCTGCTCTTGATTCGAACGGCTCGCGCGTGAGATAAGATGATGCTGATGAACTTGTTTTCGTTGGAGAGCTGGCCCGTTTTTTGTGGCGGCCGTCCGGCCGCGGCGGTCCAGGAAGCCTTCGGGATATCCTCGGGGGACACAGCGGTAGGGAAGGCTGCGGCTGTTGCGACTGGCCTTCCGTCGAGAGACGGAGCCTGGAGGAGGAGGAGGAGGAGGAGGAGGAGGAGGAGGAGGAGGAGGAGGAGGAGGAGGACTCGTTCGTGGGGGTGGGGGTGATCAAGGCTCCGGAGGCCGGCCCTTGGCTGCCTGTTTTCAAAAGAGCTGTGGACTGTGCCACGTTTTGACTCAGGGGCTCAAAGGTTGCGGTTCGCAATTCAGTCGTTGCTCTCGTTCGCCGTTCCTAATCATTGCAGCCAGCGGTTGGCCCCCGAAGAAGAGGAAGGAGGGAGAGGGAGCGCCTCCCTCTTCCCGCTCCCCCGCCCCCCCTTCCGTGGCTCTTGGGCGCAAAACAGATCCGTACCCGAGGTTTCGCGGAGACCTGGGCCATTGGGTTGGGCCGCGACCCCGCGGACACTAGGCGTGGTTTCCGCGGATGCCCCGCGCGGAAGGTATCTTTGCGATCGTGGATCCGCGGGATCGCGCCCTGGAGTCCAGACCGTGAGAGCGCGGACATGGTAGGTTCGCGCCGTGTCGACCAGCGGCGACCCCGCCGCCAGCGTTCCACGTGGAACGCCGCTGGCGACCCAGAACCGGTCGATGTTGAACGATCCGATGTTTCGGAAGCGGCCGATCGTTCCAGGCGGAGCGATCCCCGCGGTGTTCGGGCCGACGCGACACGAACCCGCAGCACGTGCTCCCAGCCCCCGGCATCCGCCTCATCTGGCCTTGTCAGTGCGTTGCCCCAAGGAGGTCCCGACCGCTTCCCCAGGGGGTAGGCTCTCGTCCCAGATCTCTTTGCTACCCCCGGGGCCCGAAAAAAGGCCCCCCCCCCGATAGGATCGGAATCGAGGAACAGCGCCGAGCACGAGCCCCAGCACGAAGCCATACACCGCCCTTCGGCGCGCAGGCAGGAAGTGTTTGTGTTCAGGCGTGTATGCAGCCAGTGCGCCTGCTGAACAGGGCAACCGGAGGAGGAGGAGGAGGAGGAGGCGGAGGAGGAGGCGGAGGAGGAGGAGGAGGTGGAGGAGGAACAGCGCCAGGATTGAAAGCATCAGATCCTCGGAGGTCAGGCCCTGCAGTAACTGCGGATCCGTTCGCCGCTCTTGCTCGACGGATCCAGCCCGAGAATTGCAGCTGGAGTGGGCAGGAGGCTCTGATCGTGACTCTGACGACGGCGGGGCCTGCACGACACGAACCTGCCATGCAGGTCCGTTCGCCGCTGGTACTCGAGCCCTTCGAGGGTGGCAGCAGGTCGTGGAGCATCAATCCGTTTCAGAGCGTTCCGGAACGCTCTCGGAGCTTTCCAGAGCGCTCTGAGAAGGCAGCGGCGTCCGAGACATCCTCCAGAGCCGCTGGATCTTAGGGATTCTCGATATCGGGTATAGCCAGGACCCCGGTTAAGGGGAGCTGGTTAGTGATTGGGCCCCGAAGTCCAGAAGATGGACTGGAACCGCTGAACCAGGTCTGCCGTAGCTCGTGTTTTTTGGGCGACGGCAGTTCCGGTTAGTGGAATTGGGGCGGGGGGGGGGGGGGCTTACCCCGGTTCACATCACTCACCCAGGTCTCGGGAGCCGCGTAATGGGGGGGTGATACGGCGGGGGCGTTGGTTAAGAAATGTGCCCAGGAGGCTCCAGCCCCTGGAGGGTTCCTTATCTGATGAGGGCGGCGGTGATATCCATGGCCACTCCACGATTGGCTTTCCACTGGCTTCCAGACCTTGGAGTCCTTACCCAGCGATTCCTTACTCAGTGTCCCCAGCGTAAGTGCAAGGGCAGCGAGGGCTGCAGAAGAGGGGCCTTCTCGGGCCCGGAAGGGGCCCTGTAGGGCCCCAGAGGGGGCCTCTGGCGCCCGAGAGGTGCACCTTTCTTCCCCCCCCCCCGTTGTCGCCCCCTCTTCCTCCTCCTCCTCCTCCTCCTCCTCCTCCTCCTCCTCCTCCTCTCCTCCTCCTCCTCTTCCTCCTCCTCCTCCTCCTTCTCCTAGCCGCGCGGCCCAGGTGCTGCACATCTGGCGGCTGCTCGGGGCGCTGGCCGACCCCCGCAGGCCCGCCTCCAGCCGCCCCGATACTGTACCATACCCCACTCATGTTCCTTCCTTGGCGTATTATGCGCGTGGTGGTCTGGAATCCGTTATCTTTGTCTGACAGGGATAGAGCACTGGAGATCCAGCATGCCCTTCGTACCATCGATGTCGTCGTTCTCACGGGCACGATTCAGAAGTGTGTACGCCAGCTTGCCTATCTGTGCGATGACTACCTAACTTCAAAGCTATTCAGTGTGGCTGGTCTCCCCGTGGTGCATACACCAACAGGTCTTGTGGTATTACATTTATGGTCAATAAGGCTACGATCAAGCCGCGCGACATTGTTCGGATCTGGACGCCCCCCGTGGATATTCAGGGGCGCGCGGTTGCCTTGCGGATCAAGCGATTCTACGGGGACATCACTGTCGTCGGCGTGTACTTCCCGCCCAGGGCGCGAGACCCACGAGAGCAAGTCAAGTTCCAACGCGCGGAGCAGCGCATACATGACTTTACAGCACATGTCTTGCGGTCGCTTCCCTTGCGAACGTTCCCTGTGGTAGCTGGTGACTTCAATGATTGGTGTCGGTTGCTCTCCTGGGAAGCATGGTTCAGTCACAATTGAGTCTCCCGCGATCGGTTCACATAGTGTGAGTGCCGAGCGTTTGACAGGTTCCTGCATGAGGGAACTAGCAGCATCCTTTGGCTTGGCTTTTGCAGACACTTTTACCCCTGCGGGTCCTACGTACTATGGCCCGCCTCTTCCCACTGACGAGAGTTCTGCTAACTATGCTAGACGTGTCCCGAAGCAACATTGTTCGTGGATCGATCATGTTCTACTCCCTCGGGCCTGTGTCCCTCGGCTGCGTCGCTTCACGTTGCTTTACCGCACTGCTCGGGAACTCCAAGCTATACCAGATGGTCGTCCCCGTGATCATGTCCCTATGACGTTTGAGATAGATATTCGAGGCCCGTGCACGAAATCCGAGAAGATACCACGGAGGGACTTCGTTGGTCTCGGGCAGGCTCTACGAAGTGAATTCCACGCTGACGTGTTCAGGCAACGAGTCGAGGGTGTTGTTCAGAGTCTTCTGGGGTGCCATTCTGTGTATGCGGTGAAGGAGCTGGTGCAGTCCATGTCTCTTGGGCGTGCTTGGGAGGAGGTCACTGCCATGTTACGTACTGAGGGCTCTGGGATGTTCGGAGCTACTCCGAGGGCGTTGCCCACCTTACCAACTGCTCGCGCAACAGCGGGTGGAGGCTCTGAAAGCTCGGGGACAGGCCCGCGCTGCCATGACTGGAGAGATGGAAGCTGTACTATACCTGACTCGTCTCACGCGTCGCTGCCGGCAGCTGCAACGGCAATTGCGGGGGGGCCCGAGAGGCGCAGCTGGCCCAGGAGCTTGCCGAGGCTCAAGCCGTGGGGCTCCCCTCTGAGGAGTGGAGGACATGCCGATTGATGGCGGGCGGTGGCGTCGGGCCTCGACGACGACGGTTCGGGCGCATCGCCGAGTGCACGCCGCGCATGGAGGAATGGATGGGGGACCTTGCGCTACCATCGAGCCAAGGGGGGGTGTCAGCCGCGCCCGTGGACGCCGAATCTTTCATCTGGGAGGCTGCCGCGCATGATTGTTCTCGGCTGCCGTGCTGGGAGGACGCCGAGAAGGGGGAGAACGATCTTGATCGCATCTCGAGAGGCTTTCGCGTTGCCTGCCGCCGTCGTGCTGCCGTCCCGTGGTCCGTGCCCAACGAGATCTGGCCCCCCTTGCTATCGATTTGCCCTGGCTGTTCGGAGCGTGCTGCTGGTCTTGGAGCTCCGAGGCCACAAGGGAGGGGTCCATTCTTCCAGAGGTTTATCGCCTGTAGACTCATAAAAATGCGCCAGCAGAAACGGTTGGTTGCCCAATGGAATCGTTCACATACTTACCAGGTACCAAAGGATAGCGGCAAGACTCGTGCCTACGGGGCTCGCCTGCTGCATGGTTTGTGTTCGTTTGGAAAGATGTGGGTGAAGACTGCGGCTCGACGCGATCGTGAGATCCCATCGCGTGACTATGGGTGCCTGCAGCGCCGTTCCCGCACGGGCGCTGTCCGTGCCGCTGCTGCTCTTACTTGGCGCATTTCCCGGCTTCGCCTCTCAACTGCTGATACCAATCACGACATGCGGGATGCCTTCGCGTCAGTCAAGCATGAGACGTTGGATGCTGCTGTGGGCCGTATCGATGACCCTCGGGATTCGGCTTTAGTCGAAATTCGTCATCGGCGTGCTTGTTTTACTGTATGTGCAGATGGTGTCCAGCAGACGTTTGCCAACAGCGAAGGAAATTACATGGGGGATGCGAATGCCGCGATTGTTTTCCAGGCGGGTTTTGCTCCGTCAATTCGTCAGTGGCAGAATGCGCATGATATTCGACATCCCAATCAACTTATCGGAACTTGCCCTTTGTCTGGGCAGAGGTGCGATCTTTCCCACGGAGTTTTTGCTGATGATGCTAGAATAGGTCTCATGTGGTTCAGGATGTGTATACTGCCCGCACTGTGATTCGCGACTCCGATCGCGTGCTGAATGAGAGTCTACTGCCGAATGGGATCTTTCAGAGCGAAGGGGCACATCAAGTTCTTCCCCAATTTGTCGGTCATGGGGCCCGTCGCTCCTTCGAGGCTGTGTTCACGTGCGGGGACGAGGGGCTTCCTGGGATTGTATCTCCTGTCATCCCGTTCCTGGGGGCGCTCTTCACACCTTCTGGCTTCTGGACACCCGAGATCTCTGCGCGGTGTGCTGCGGCTGTCCGTGGCTGGGTGCGCATGCGCAAGTTCTGGTCGCCGTGTAGGTCGCGGCGGGCCAAGGAGATGGCCTTTCGCAGCAATGTCATCGGTGCGGTTGTCTCGGGGCTCTCGGCTCTAGTGTTGGCGCCTTCCCAGATTGCGAAACTGGACCCTGTGCGCTTGAAATATCTTAAGGTCTTGCTCGGCGGGGTCGCTGTCAATGTTGATGTGGTAGTCCCCGAAGGGGGTGTCGCCGCCGTGGTAAGGACTCCTCCTGCTGCACAGGTCTGGCGCAGCGCAGGCCTGGCCCCCATAGGTTTCGGGCTTCGCGCACAGCGCCTCCGAGAGCGGCAAAGATAGCTCGGTCCCCAGGGTGGCATATTCAACCGCTGACCGCTATATTTGGCCAAGTGGATGCTGAGCTTCCGCCTGATGCTCCTTTGTCCTGGTGCCCCACGGAGGCTAAACGGACCTTGAAGACATCGCGGTCGAACCCCTGGGCCCAACAGTTCTTGCAGGATTTAGAGTGCATGAAGTGCGCGGAGGAGGGGGGAAAGATGGTCGAGGTGATGGGAGGTGGCTTTCGGAACTTGTTCAGGAAGGGGGGGAGGCCTTCGGTGCGTTTCAGAAGTTAGATGTTCAGCAGTTTCTTGCCGAATGGCTCCTGCGTCGCGATACCGCCCCTGAAGCAACCCCCGAACCGGGTGAGCTGGCAGAAGGTGTTCATGTCTGCGCACAACTAGATGAGAGCGGGATGGTATGCGACCGCCGTTCTGTCTCGAGGAAGGCCCTCCTGGTGCATCAGAGGCAGGCCTCTGGAGGCCAGCGCGGCGTGCCATCCTTGGTCTCGAAGTTGGTGGTAACGAACGAATGTACCGCGTGTAGTTCGACTGCTCGTTGCCGTGAGAGTGCCGTTCGACGCCTCGTACATGCTTGTCGGTATGGTCGTTGTCGCGTGGATTCGTCTAAATACAACCCGCTGATCGTTGACCCCGAGGTGCGTGTATTTCCTGTGTGTTTGGAGTCGTTTTCCTCTCTCGAGCACCTGCGTCGCCATCTTTACTTGCGCTTGCCGCTCCCAGTGCCTGAGTGTGCGCGGTATGTTTGTAGCGCCCCCTGCTCCGCGATCGTCCGAGGAGAAGCCAGTCGACAGCCGGCGGCGCCGCGCCGACGGACCAGGGGAAGGCAGCCGTGCCAAGAAAGGTGCTCAGCGAAAACAGCCAGCGAAACAGATCCCGAAGGAAGAGCTTGCCCCCCTGGACAAAATGGGGTTGGAAGAGGTTCAGAGGATGATGCCAATCGTAGTCAAGTTGTTGTTGAATGTGACCATGCGCACCAGACAGACCGAGGCGGCGACCATGATGGCCCTCCTCATCCACGAGAGCGCCCAGCCGACCGTCAAGTGCAGGGCCCGCGTCAGGGCCTGGGTCGAGCACGCCCGGGATCTCAGGGCCCGCGACAAAGAGGTCGACAACTCCGAGGTCGGGGCCATCTCTCTGGCGGCGCTGGCGGGTCTCACCGAGGGTTGTGTCGAGGCGGGCCAGAGCGTCGGCGTGGCCAACGCCAAGAAGCTCGCCGCCTTCCGCGACAGGGTAGCGGAGATGGAGATCCAGGAGGCTGCGATGACCTACCCGTTCGCGATGGTCTCGACCGCGTACGCGGCAGAGACTGCCAAGGTGACGATGACGATGCACGAATCACTAAATGTGCTCGCCGACTGCTTAGTGCAGCTGGGGGCGGTGCGCAAGATAGGAGTTGCGCCGATGAACCACCTGGAGAGGGTGCTGCAGAGCTGCCTGGAGGAGGACGACTCTTCACAGCGGTGTCTCATGATTGTGTGGCGGTATCATATGATGATATGCGGGGGCCTGCAACTGGAGATTCTGGGTTGCGGGGACTGGTTGATGGGGCTTCCAGTTGTGCTGATGCAGTGGGTCCTCTGGGTGTGGCTCGTCAAGTCTATGATGTTGGTGGAGTTCCTCCTGCTTTCGACATGTGCTCAGTTTTGTCGGCTGCCACTGCATCCCCGTCGTGGCCGAGCGGACCTTCAACTTCTACGAAGTCTGGGACTGAGGGTACCTCCCCAACTCCCACTGGTACGAGTACGGGGTGTACACGGCGTGAGGCCAGGACGCCCCGAGGTGTGCCACGCCCTAGTCGTCGTCTCTCCTCCTCCTCCTGAGTCCTCCTCCTCCTCCTCCTCCTCCTCCTGAGTCCTCCTCTCCCCCTGGGCCGTTTGAAACGCGCTCGGATCGTTCGTTCGTTCCGTGACCCTGGTTTCGGCTTGAGCCTCTCTGGCTCGGCGGCCCGTCTCCGGGGGTTTCCTGTGTAGCGTCGAAATCTAGGGTTCTTCAAGCCCTGTAGGTTGTGGGCGGGTTGGAGGCCCGAAAGCGCGGCCGTTAGGTCGGTCCTAGAGCAAATCTGTGTCTATTGATTCACCCGTTGCTCCCAGAGGTGTCGATCGATCCTCCTTCTCCTCCTCCTCCTCCTCCTCCTCCTCCTCCTCCTCCTTCTCCCACGATGCCCAGCCTCCTCCTCCTTCTCCTCCGCCTCCTCCTGCTCCTCCTCTCCTGCTCCTCCTCCTCCTCAAACTCCTCTTCTCCTCATCCTCCTCCCCTCCTCCTCCACCTCCTCCCCGTCTTCCATCCTCCATCCTCCTCCTTCTCTCTCCTCCTCCTCCTCTCCGCCGTCCGCCTCCTCCTCCTCCTCCTCTCCTCTCCTCCTCCTCCTCCTCCTCCTCCTCCTCCTCCTCCTCTTCCTCCTCCTCCCCCATCCCCCCACCATTCCCCCCCTCCTCCCCCGTCCTCCAATCCTCCCCTCCTCCTCCTCCTGCTCCTCCTCCTCCTGTTCCTCCTCCTCCTCCTCCACCTCCTCCTCCTCCTCCTCCTCCCGAAGGTGCCATTACAAACCCAGTCATGACGACGCCAGGAACATGTTTCCTCGGTCGTTTTTTTCCCTCGCTTTGGCCTCGTCCTCTCGCAGACGGCCGGGCTCGCGGCGCCCGTGCCCTCCGCCGCGGGGGCCGCGCCCCGGATGCCGCGGGAGGCGCCGGCCGCCCTGGCGGGCGCCTCCCCGGTCGCGGGCGCGCACCGGGCGCGGTTCGAGCGCGAGGGCTACTGCGTGGTGGGCGGCTTCCTGCCGGGGGGGTCCAAAGGGGGTTTTTGGGGAGGGGGTTTTCCAGGAGGGGTCCCCCAGGAGCTTCGTCCCTGTTTTGACGAGGTTCCAGGGCCCCTGGGGGGCTCCCTGGAAAACCCCTCCCCCCCAAACCCCATTTGGAACCCTCCGGTCCTGGGCGGTGGCAATGGGGTCGGAGGAGGAACGCCCTGAGATCCTGGCGTTGCAATGTTCCCCCCCCCCCCGGACAGCATCGCGTCGTGAGCAGAGCAGGACGGCAAGTTTTTCTCTATCTCTTCGCCTCCTGGGCGCCCTCGGGGAAGGGCCTCGCCTCCGAGGGGGCGGGGAGGGGTGCGCAGAGCAGCCAGCGCCGCGCCCGAGAGCCTCGAGGGCCTCGGCGGGTGTGGTGGCCGAGCCCTGTGCGCGCCTGGTCGCGCAGCGTCGCCGGCGCGTCGGCGAGGCGGCACGGCCTGAGGCCCGATGCCGCCTCGCCGGCGCGACGGGCGTCGCCGACATGCCGACGGCGCCGTGGCATCGCAGAGGGGGGAACCAAACGATGTCGCTGCCCTCTTCCCTCGCTCTCGCCCTCCGCGCCCGTGGCGCCTGCGGCGTCCCCAACAGCTTCGTCGGGCAGGCGGGCCCCTGCCCCTGGGTGAGCCAGCCGGCCAGAGGGCCCCGAGACGGCCCAAGAGGGCCCCAGAACGGCTCTGGAGGGCCCCAGGACGGCCCCAAGAGAGCTTCGGATGGCCTCCAGATTTCGAGACCGACGACTCCGATGGAGTCTTCTCAGCTCGTTTTGCTTCAGGCGGACGGTTGTCCCCTCGGGGTGCTTCTGGTGCATCCTCCTGAGAGGCTCTCGTCGCCACGGTCAGATGATCCTCGAGATCCTGGTCAGCGAAGGCGCCCTGGGAGAGGTCTGGTGAGTACAGCGGCATGCGTGCCTTGTCAGGCTCGGGCGCGGGCGAGGTCCGCATCCACGTCCACGGCGTCTTCTTGGAGCCTGGGGGCCCGCCCCCCAGAGGCCAGAGGCGCAGTGGCTATATGGATCCAGATCCGGCTCCGAGAGGCTAGCTTGAAGTCGGGCCTGTCCCTCTACAGGGGGAATATTCAAAAATAGTGCAACCAAAAATAGTCAGGGGACTATTTTCTCCACCATTTTTCACTATTTTGTAGTATTTTGGGGGTATTTGTGATTTTTCCCCCAAAATCCCCCTGTAGGGGGGCAGGCCCGACTTAAGGCTAGCTTGTGATTCCCAGAGCCACGGCGCCTCGGCCGTTTGGGGGCGCCCCTTCCCCAGAAGAGCCCGAGGCGCAGTGGCTATAGGGATGCAGTTCCTGCCCGCCTCGGGTGGTCAAATCATGCACAGCGCCATAAACATTCACCACCCACAAACCACCCCAACCCAACCCGAGGGCTCAGATTTACCCTCGATTTCCAGTGGGGGGGGGTCGGGAACCATAGAAAAAAACACGTGTGGAGCCCTTACCCCCCCCCAACCCGACATTCGGGTCTTCGGGTTTCGGGTCTTCGGGTTGGGTTGGGGTGGTCTGGTAGGTAGTCAAACATACACTTTTTGCGCTCCGCGCGGATTTCTTGGATCCGCGCTGGGGCCCTCTGGCGGCGCCTCCGGCGCCGCCCCTGGCGCGCTCCGCGCGTCAGGGAGTGGGGTCCGGCGCAGATCCAAGAACTCCGCGCGGTGCGCCAAAAGTTTATGTTGATGCCGATGTCTCTTCTTCTAGGGGAGGCTGAGCCAGTGCTGGCCCAACGAGACCAAGCCAGCGAGCTCACAATCCTGGGGTGGGTGGGTCCCGGGCGTCAGCAACTCCACTTGTGTCGCGACGGTTTGCACGACCCGGCTCACATCATTGAGGGCTTCTCTGCGAGAGCCGAAGACACCGATACCGCGGGAGGAGGAGATAGCGAACTTGCCGCTGCTCGTCCTGGAGAGCCCTGGTCGCCACGGGCGGATTCTCCTCGACACCCTCGTCCGAGCGCAGCCTGGGAGAGGTCCGGGGAGCAGCGGATCGGTATCTCTGCAGTCCCTCTGGGGCCCAGGCCGCCCCCCGTGGTGAGACACAGCGGCTGGACGTTTTCTGGACACCTTCGGCCTCTGCGGGTGGCTTTCGCCGGGCCCCACGGCCGTCGGCAGATGAGCACCGTCGGAGCTCGACCACCAGAAGTCTCCCACAAGGACCCCAACACTGGGACCCCAGGGCGTCCATGGATTGCTGGTGTGGGTACGTCACGCTCTCCACGGCAAAGCCATCGAGGCCCAAGAAACCCCGGGCACCCTGGAGGCAAGCAGGGTGTTCCTCGGCATGGGTCGCCATTCTGTACAGCTCACGATCGATGGGGAGCTGGCCCGGGGGGAGTGGTCCAGACGACCTGCGTGGGCCCACGCATCGGGAGTAAATATCACCACGTCGGAGGTCCAGAGATAGCCCAGGGGGGGTATCCCCGCCTGTTTCCAATGGCTCCGCTCGCCCCCGTCCTCGACAAGGCTCCTGGGCGAAGGCGTGGCATGTCCGCCCTGGGTCATTCCCCGCTCTTTCGGGCAAGGCGTGGCAAGACTCGAGCACGCGGGAGCTCGGATTTGCCTGACTACACGCTCTTTGACGTACCCGTCCTGGATCCTGACGGTCCAGTCTTCGTGGGGATGTTTGCAGCGGGAGCTCGTGTCATACGTCACACGGGGCTCCGTTTTTTTTTGTTCGGACGGCCCCGTCAGGCCAGCCCCATGGCCCCCCCCCCCCCCCCCCCCCAGATTTGGAGGGTTTCTCCAGACTTAGGCGTACCCGTCCTACTCTTCATCCTCCTCCTCCTCCTCCTCCCTCCTCCTCCTCTCTCTCTCCTCCTTCTCCTCTTCCTCCCTTCCTCCTCGGGTCGCGTGCGGCCCCAGGGGAAACCGTGCACCCTCACCTTGCGTCTCCTCCCCTCGCTTGCCTCCGCCGGCACTTCCTGGGGGAGCCCCTGGCGCGGCGGGTGCAGGCGGAGGCGCTGGCCAAGCGCCCGGCGCTCGCCGCCGGCGAGGTGCGCAGCGCGGGCGGCGGCGTGTCGGTCGCGGCCCACCTGCGGGGCGACGCCTCGGGCTGGTTCGGCGAGGGGGACGTGCTGGGCCCGTGTTCCACCACCACCACCACCGCCACAAGTTGGAGGGGTGGGGGGTCCTCCTCCTCCTCCTCCTCTTCTTCCTCCTCCTCGTCTTTCACCCCCTTCCCCCCTCCAACTTGTGGTGGTGGTGGTGGTGGAAAACAGACCCATCAGGACGGGGGCACAGAGGCCCTCGTGCTCCTACGCGCCCGAGTCCAGAGTGCCGTGCTCGCGCTGGGGGTCGTGGCGCTGGCGGGCGACGAGCTCGTCCCCTCGCGGGTGCAGGTCGCCGAGTTTCCTCCGGGCGGCTGCTTCAAGCGGCACCGGGACAACCCCAACCGCAACGGCCGCATCGTCACTGCCGTCTACTACGCGAACGAGGGCTGGGCCGACGGGGACGGGGGAGCGCTGCGGCTGCACCTCGGTGCGGGCGCGGGCCACGTGGACGTGCTGCCGCGGCTGGACACGCTGGTGCTCTTCAAGTCGGCCGCCGTCCCCCACGAGGTGCTGCCGGCTCGCCGGGCGCGCCTCGCGGCTACGGTCTTCGAAGAACAAAAACGAGATTTACATACATTTTCAGCGGCCCGCGCGGCTGTCTTGAGTCTTGGATCTGCGCTGGGCTCCCCTGGCGGCGCGTCTGGCGCCGCCCCTGGCGCGCTTCGCGCGCCAGGGAGGGGGTCCGGCGCGGATCCAAGAAACCCGCGCGGACCTCCAAAAGTCTAGGCTCATGCCGTTCTCTGTTCCCCTAGGTCTGGATAGAGTCCCGCGCCGAGCGCGATCGAAGCTGGTGCTCGCAGAAGCCAGAGGCCGCCCTCGCCGCCCCGCAGGCGCCGCCGTCGCCGCCCAGCGCGCTGAGGCTGCTCGACGGCGGCGGCTTCGGCTCTGCCCCGGCGGCAGGCCGCCGCCCGCCGCTGGGGCACGCCGCCGCGGCGGGTGCGGCCGCGGAGGCGGCCGCGGCAGGCCCCAGCTCCAGCCCCGGCGGGGAGCGAGGGCGGGAAGTGCGAAGGAGAAGGCCTTCTCAGAAGGCGGCGGGACTTCTCAGAAGCTCTCGCGCCTTCCGAGAGGTCTTCTGCGTCCTCGGGGGAGGCTCAGGGCGCTTCTCAGGAGGCCGGGGGACTTCCGAGTCTTCTGAGAAGGCCTTGTTCTTCTCACTTCCCCCCCCCCCCCGGCTCGCCGCCAACAGCCTGCTCCGCGGAGGGGCGTTCGGCGTGGTGCCCCCTCGGCGCGCCGCGGAGGCGGCCGCGGAGGCGGGCGCGGAGCTGGCGGAGGGCGCCGAGGCCGACCTGCTGGGCGGCGGGGGCTTCGGCGTGGCGCGCCCGCGGCGCGCCGCGGAAGCGGCCCCGCGCGTGTGCCTTGTTTGCACGACGCGGGGTCCCTTGTGCTTCGGGGCGTGGCTCAGCTGGCACCTGGGCCTCGGGATAGCCCCCATCTACGTCTTCGTCGAGGACGAGGGCGGGGCCGCCAGCGCGGC
>CAUYUJ010020865.1:24089-40068 GCA_963575745.1 Prorocentrum cordatum
GGAGGAGGAGCAGGAGGAGGAGGAGGAGGAGGAGGAGGAGGAGGAGGAGGAGGAGGAGGAGGAGGAGGAACTCCCCTGCGCGGTGCGCGCCTGTTGCAGCCGCCGGTCGGCGCCCGGGGCGTCCACCGCTTCTCCAGCGGGGCGGGCCGCGGCAGCGCCCCGCGGCGCACCGCCGTGGTGCTGCACTACCCCTTCTGCGGCTTCGAGAGGTGGGCGGCCAAGGTCGGCCTCGGCCGGAGCCTGAGCGGGTCCCGGACTTTGGGCCCACCCCCTCGCGTTGTGAAGAAATCGCGACGGGAGGTTTGTTTATCTCTCGTTTCGGCCTCTGGGGGCCATCACTGGGCCTCGTGACCTTGAAAAAACGACTCAGGATGAAGAGCTGGTTCTGGGGAAGGGGTCCGAGGAGGAGGAGGCGGAGGAGGAGGAGGAGGAGGAGGAGGAGGAGGAGGAGGAGGAGGATGCCATGAAAAAGTCGTGACGTCGGGGATCTGGGAATATGGCGGCGATACGTTGGGGGGGAGGGGGGGGGGGCACTGAGGGCTGCAGAGAAGGGGCCCCCTCGGGCCCCTGGAGGCGCCCTTTTCGGGCCCAGAAGGGGGCCTTCTGGGGCCCGACAGGAGTACCTTTCTCCTAGAGCAGCACCTTTCTCCTCCCCCCGAGAGCAGCACCTTTCTCCCTCCTCTCCTCCCCGAGAGCAGCACCTTTCTCCTCCCACCTCCCCCTCCCCGAGAGTAGCCTTCCTCCCTCCTCCCCGAGAGCAGCACCTTCCTCCTCCACTCCCCCCCCGATCGCCCCCCATCCGCTCGCGCCCCAGGACCGACGCGCTGCCCTTCTATGCGGAGTGCCAGGCGCGCCTCGCCGCGCTGGAGGCGGAGCGCGGGGGAGCGGCGGGCCCCGAGGGCGTGGAGGAGCAGCGGAGGCGGTGCTACCTGCAGGAGGTGGTGCGGAGCGCGGGCGAGTGGAGACGGCAGCTCGGCGCCTCCGCGCTCGTCGAGGTCCTGCTGCCGCCGCAGCGGCCGCGGCCACCTGGGGGCGACGGCGACCGCGAAAACGGCAAGCAGAGACACCAAGGGCGCCCTCGAGGGCGCGGAGTTGTTCGCGCTTCGCGCTTCGCGGTTCGGCTCCGATCCATCACCTTCCTCTTCTCCCCCAGGGAGGCGGCGCGAGAGCGCGAAGCTATTCGCACTTCGCGCTTCGCGCAGCGCGAAGCGCGAAGTTGGGAGCCCTTGGAAACCCAGTGAATCCTTCGGTAAGGCCCCAGAGACCCCCTCTTCCAGGGGCTCCGGGGAAGGGCCCCAGAGAGCCTTCCAGAGAGCGGCATAGGGAGGACGCTTCCCATATATCCTCCTGCCACCTCCGGCTCCTTGTCGTGCAGCTTGTTATCGTTCTTGTCTCCACTTTCGCCCTCCTTCCCGCATCTTTTCCTCTTGGCTCTTCGTACTCCTCTTCCTCCGCGTGCACCATCGGTTCAATGAGCAAGTATACACGTGAAGTTGGCATCATGTGCCCCCAAGTCGGATTACTCGTCACGGCTGGATTATCGTCGCCTTTGCCGAGGCGTTGCTCGGACTTTGGATCAATGAGCAAGTGTGCACGTGCACTCTCACATCATGCGCCTCCCAACATGTTTACTCGTCACGGCTGGATCCTGGTCGCCTTTGCCCAGACATTGCTCGGACGCTGGAGGGGGTAGAAGACGGAAAGAGAGGGGACTGCACAAGAAAGGCAGGGACGAGGGAACGCGGGTGGACAGGCCCCAATCTTGTGGAGCTGCAGGGGGGGGACGTCCGCGGCAGTGGTGCCCCCACGGAGGGGAGAGAGGCGGCTGCTGCAACCTCCCGCCCCTCAGCAGGGGACAAGAACACACAGACACAAATAGTCGTCGATTCCAAGGAAAGCGGGATCTCATATGATATGGGAAAATATGGGGAATCCTGGGATTTGTGTGTTTGTGTATTTGTCTGTCCATGGGCCCCTTGAACCCCTCCTGTCTCCTCGATGCACTCTCCAGCCCTCCTCCCGAGTGTGGCACGCGACCCTGGTGTGGTAGCCACCCTGTCAGGGCTCGAGGTCGTCGCCGCACATCTGGGTCGAGGAGGTAGGCAGCCGCGCCGTGGTAGGGTGCAATTCGTCGGGCCGGAGTCCGTGTCACAGCTGCAGAGGTTGCGGGGCTGTGTGGGAAGCGTAGGCGTCGTGGGCCGTTGGGCGTCGCGGGCCGTTGGGTGGGGAACCAACCCTCATAAGGACGGGCAGCCTTCGCGAGGATACCCTTGCATCTTTGCCTCTTCGGACCATTCTTGAGGGCTTTCGCTGGCCGCTCCCCGCTCGAAAAGCTTCGAAGTGGGTGTCCAAGACCAGTGCATGCTCATCGCGCCTCCTTCTGATACGGGTTGCCTGTACCCAAGGGTGTCCGCGGTTCGGTCGTTTCGGCTGCGTCGCGGTCGGCTGCATTTGGTCGATTCAGGTCGGTCGGTTGCTGCGTCGTTGCCACGCTGTTGCTCCCTGTTGCCCGCTTTCCATGGAAACGGGTTTGAACGGTCCTGGCTTCGCTGTCAGTTCGGCTGGCTTTCGGTTGCGCTGTCGTCATGGGTGGGTGGTTTTGGTACCTCCGCGCGGGCATGTTGCCTGGAGCGAGCAGCGTGCCACGGGGCTGTGCCTCGCGTTGGTCGTGCGAGGCCCGCGGGGCCTGTCGGCCAGTGCGGCGGTCGCACGCGGGAGCGCCTGGGTTGGCGCAAGGGGCCTGGTGGGCCTGGGTGTCTCTGGGCCTCCCAGATCGGGTCCGAGTAGATGGGGTCAGAGAATCGCGCCGCATCACCGATGTGTCGGCGTTGCGGCTCGATGTGGAGCCCGATTCTTCCCACGCCGACGTCGCCGATGCATCGCCGACGTCGCCATTCAATCGCCTTGCATTGACAATGCATCGGCGATGCGGCGCGATCCTCCGACTCCATCTATGTACTCCGACCCCATCTGGGACGCCTCCAGTGTCGGGGCCCGTCGCAAGGCGGGGTGGTGTGTCTGGGAGGCCAGGGCAGTCTGCCGCAGTGGCAGCACTTCCCCTCCGCAGCCGCTTGCCTCATGGGGCCTCGCAACAGGCCGCGCATGCAGCAGCCTTCGCTGTCGAATTGTGAACCAAGAAACAATTCTTGACACTTCGCGTAACCCCACCAGTTGCTTTTAGGCTCGCGCGTTGCTAATTAGATTGGCCCGTGGCCCGGACCTTTCAACTCGGCGCTGCGCTTCCGCTTGCGCCCGCGAGAAAAAAGTAACCCCACCAGTTGGATTGCTCAAGAGTGGTTCAGCCTTCTTGGTCATCCATGCGAGGTTGTCACCGTTGGCATGCAGCACTGGTTCGCTGGACTGCTTGCGCAGCCCCGCGCTTTGCCACGCTCGGTGGCACGACTACCTCTGGCGCCTGGCGCGACAGGGTACAATTCGTACGTCTTCCCGGTGGTCTCGCTTCTGGGATGGCTGCACTTCGGCCGCCTGGCTCTCCTGGCAGCTCCTGCAGCCTGCCTCAGCCCCCGGCGCCGCTCAGCGTCCCTCGGTGGCAGCGTTGGCAGCCGTGAGTGTGCTCGCTGGATAATTAGGTTCCGCCCGTAGCCCGGGTCGACCCTTGACGCCGCCTGCGCCTTCGCTTGCGGTTGCGACGGGAAAAAAAACACCAGCCCATCCAGAAACGATGCCAAGACGAGTTGGCCTGATCAGGGATGTGAAGTAGAATGCAAAAGGAGGAGGAGAAGGAGGAGGAGGAGGAGGAGGAAGAGGAGGAGGAGGAAGAGGAGGAGGAGGAGGAGGAGGAGGAGGGAGAGAGGGAGGGTGACAAGCTATGTGCGCTTGCGCCTCATCTGACGTCCTTTTCCTCTCTACCATTCCTTCCCATGGCACTAATTTTTCATTATCCGCAGACGCGTGTCATAGCTAGCCTGAGACTCCCATTGAAAGACCACTGCATGGTATGCGCAATTGGAACAGGGGAGCTGCGTGCACAAGATGAGGAGGAGGAGGAGGAGGAGGAGGAGGAGGAGGAGGAGGAGGAGGAGGACGAGGAGGAGGAGGAGGAGGAGGAAGAGGAGGACGAGGGTTATGAGGTGGCGGGTGAGCAGGAAATTAATTAGCGGGGGAGGAAATGGATGAGGACGAACAGCAGCAGAAGCAACAAAGCGGAAGGATAGAGGAGAAACGGACGGCAAGAGAAGGCGGAGGAGGGGAAGTGAGGGAGGGTGTATCACGATGAAGCAAGACTTGAAGTCAGCAAGATTGCCCTCGCTGGGGCGAGACGAACAGCAGCAGCAGCAGCAGGAACTAAAGTGAAAGGAGCGGGAGGAACAGGAAGACCAGGGGAAGGTGGAGGAGGAGGAGAAGTGACGGAGGGACCACTATGAAGCAAGGCTCGGACTCGGATCCAGAAGAGTGGCCCGCGTTGGGACGAGAGCGCCATTCTGAACGACGGGGTCCAAGCGCCAATCCGAGAATGAGGTCCACGCTGCAGCGGGCACCCCATGTTGAATCACCGCAGACAAGCGGATGGTACGCAACCGTGGAACGAAATGTAGGGTTCGACATCCCCGGTGTGAAAATTCTACAGGGGTGAGCCCTGCCCCGAAGGGGAAGAGGAATTGCTCTAAACCGCTCACGCCCAGAGGGCTGGTGGGATTTGCTGCGGTCACGGGGGAGTGTCGCTCGGCCGTCGTGCAGATCGTCCGGTGGGCCGTCTTCGGGCAGGACCTCGGCGAAGCGCCCACACTGGCGGGCCGGGTGCTGGCCTGCCGCCGTGCACGGGGTGGGTCGGTCCTCCGTCGGGCAGGGCGCCGCGTCGGCATTCGGTCGGGCCGTCTGGTCGGCGATCGGTCGGACCGTCCAGTCGGCCGTCGGTGGGGCCGCTGGGGCGGCGGTCGGGCGGACCGCCAGATCGGCGGTCGTGTCGGCCGTCGGGTCGTTGGTCGGGTCGGGTGCCCGTCGGGTCGGCGGCAGGACCGTCGGGTTTGGGCGTCTGGCCGCCTCGTGGGTATAGTCGGGTCGGCCGTCGGGTCGGCCGTCGGGTCGGCCAGGAGATCGGGCCCGTCGGCCTGTTGGGCCAGCCCAGGACAGGCGTCGACCCGCTGGTGGTGCGAGACAACTGGGAGGTGGGCCATGCCCCTCCTCCTCCTCCTCCTCCTCCTCCTCCTCCTCCTTCCCGTCGACGTTGGTGTCTTGGTCCGCTCGTCTCGCAGAGGTCCTCGCTGCACCTATCATAGAGCCGCCGCTGTTTCCGCGCATGCGCGCACTGCAGCAGCCACAGCCGTCGCTGCGCGGTGGGCCCTCCGCGAAGGAGCTCCCCCCCGCGCCGGCTACGCGCTGCACTCGGCGGGCGAGGCCGACAAGTCGCCCGTTCGCTCGGCCCCCCCGAAAATTGGCGAGTGAAAGATACGCGCCGCGTTGAGACAGGAGCGCCGTTTTCGAATGGCGATTTGGAGAGTCCAGACGAAGAGGTCCAATCCAGAATCCGAATCCAGAATCCAGAATCAGAACTCATGATTCCGGATTCCTGATTCCTTGTCCAGATTCCTGATTGGACCTTCGATTCCAGATTTCCGGATTCTGGATTCCAGTCATGATATCCGATCTCAGAATTTCGATTTCCAGAGTCGGATTCCAGAGTCGGATTTCGGGGTCGGATTCCATATTGGGTTTTTCGAGTCCAGAGTTTTGAATACTCAAGTCCAGAATTCCGGATTCTGGACATGGAGATTGGGCCTCCAAGATTCAAGAATCCGGTTTCCGGTTTCTGGACTCGGATTCCAGGGTCGCATTCCCGAATTTGGGTTATGGACTTTGGTTGAGGATTCCAGTTTCGAGTGCGGAATTCTGGGTTCGGATTTCGCGTCCCGGGTTTCAATTGGATTCTCGAGTCCAGAATGTTGTGTTTTGGATTGTGGATTTTCGATGCGGCTTTGGGATTTTATTTTTTCGAGTCCGGCCTTGTGCATTAAAAATTTAGTGGTGAGTGCCATATGTGTCAGGTTCCTTGGTGGCTTCGAGCCATCGTGATGCGGAGTGCGGTGGTGTCGGGAGTATCTCGGGGACCATCTCGAGGTGAGGAGGGAAAGGGAGAACATGGGGTGTTGATCGGCGGCGAGCGAGGGGGGGAAGTGAGAAGGTGCAGGCCTTATCAGAAGGCTCGAAAGTCCCCCAGGCTTCTGAGAAGTTTTCTAAGCCTTCCCCGAAGACAGAAAAAACTTCTCAGAAGGCCAGAGGCCTTCTGAGAAGCCCCGCCAACTTCTGAGAAGGCCTTCTCCTTCTCACTTCCCCCCCTCGCTCGCCGCCAGGTTGAGTAGGAGGAGGGTTGGAGAGGATGAGTGCCGACGCGCAGGGGAGGGGGGGGGGCAACGCGGTTGAGGATGGCCGCGTCAGGAGAGTTGACAAGAAGCCAGAGGAGGATGATTCAGGAGGACGGCCGTGGAGGATGGGGAGGATCAAGGTAATGAGCAATACCAAGAGGAGGGGAGGAACATGACCAAGAACAAGGGGAGGAGTTGCAGGAGCAACACGAGGACTGGGATGCAGGAGGAGGAGGAGGACTAGGAGACGGAGAAGGAGGAGGAAGAGGAGGAGGAAGAGGAGGAGGAAGAAGAGGAGGAGGAGGAGGAAGAGGAGGGTGAGGTGGACCAGGATGTTGAAGAGAAACGGACGAGGACAAAGAGAGCAGTAGAAAAGAGAGGAAGACGAGGAGGAAGAGGAGGAGGACGAGGAGAAGAAGGAGAAGGATAATGATGAGGGTGAGATGCGCTTCCACTCCTGTTTCCGAACCAGATCCTGGTTTCCCTTGCCCACAAGCTGCACAGGTCCCCGGAGGCCCGAGAAGGACAACGCGTTCAAACACGACATGACACTTCCTACATGAGGGGCATCGTCCAAGATCCGCTTGACGTCGGCCCTGGAACCTCTCCTGGGATCCATTCTGGCCACTTCTTCGAGCCACGTGAAGCCGTTGCGACGATGATCGCCCGACCCGCTCGTTTGTGTTCTCGTGTGCCAGCTCGATTACGCATCATGCTGTTACGCATCATTACTTTATTACTCCGCTCACACGCTTCACGCTTCAGGATCGCGGACCGTTCATCGCGTTGGAGTCATCACCAAGCTTCCCCGATCAGAGCTCGAAAGCATAAGGGCCAGCATCTTCATGCCGCTGCTGGCCTTCGTCCACTCTTGGCTCTTGGAGGCCACCAGCACGGTAGGAGAGTAGTGCAGCTCGTATGAGGTCGGCACGCTCCAGAAACTCTGGGTGGCGTAGATCAGCGAGTTTGCGAAAGTCACTCAGAATGATGGTCAACACAAGGAGGCTCAACAGGGTCCCCTACCTGCCAAAGCATTGAACCACATAGTATCGCGAATGGAATACTGTGTCTCGTGAGTGTACGGAGATGTTCTGCCACAGTGGAGGAGGGTTGCGAGTTGCCCACGTTGCTGCCGGTGCACATTGGAGGTATTCTTCCGTCGAGGGAACGTCGCTGAATGATGCCATGGTTGAAATCAGTGCGGCAAGTGCTCTTGGTTCAACAGCGGTGAGAGAGCCTGTTAGGGCTCTCGCGTGCCAGCTCGATTACGCATCAAATTGTAACGTCCCGCCCGCCCAGCCCGACGCACCCGTTCGGTTCAGCCTGCCCGGCCCGACCCGCCCGCCAGGGTTCTCGCGTGCCAAGTCGATTACGCATCATACTTGAATGCCCCGCCCGCCCGACCCGACCCGACCCGCCCGTCAGAGTCCGCCCAACCCGACCCGCCCGTTAGGGCTCTCGCGTGCCAGCTTGATTACGCAGCCTACTTCAATCCCGCCCGCCCGACCCGACCCGCCCGTTAGGGTCCGCCCGCCCGTTCCGACCCGCCTGAGAAGGGTCTCGCGTGCCCGCTCGACTACGCACCATGCTTCAATGCCCCGCCCGCTCGACCCGACCCGCACGTTAGGGACCGCCCGCCGGTCCCGACCCGCCCAAGAGGGGTCTCGCGTGCCGGCTCGATCACGCCCCGCCGCCCGACCCGACCCGCCCGTTGGGGTCCGCCCGCCAGCCCCGACCTGCTTGTCAGGGCTCTTGCGTGCCAGCTCGATGACGCATCATCCTTCTTCCCCCCCGCGTCTGTCGAGGAGCTTTTTGCGGCCTCTTTTTTTGTCGGGCCTCGTGAGGGGCCTCTCTCGGGGCTCCCCGGGGGGCTTTTTGGAGGGCCTTCTGGAGGGCTTCTCATGGGAGCCTCTTGGGGGCATGTCGGGGGCCCCTTGGGGGCCACCTTGCGCGGGACGGCTCACGCCCCCCCCCTTCTCCCTCCTCCTGCCCCCGACCGCCCGACCCATCCGTTAGGGTGCGCCATGTGCCCTAGAATGTTGCGCACGCGCGCGCCTCGGAGGGAGGCTCCGCAGATGCTCGCTCCCGTCGTCCCAGCAAGCACGGCGCAGCCAGGCTGTGCACCGCCACGTTCGGTAGCAAATCATTGGAGCCTGGGGTACCCCGTTAATTCCGTCTTTAGCGTAGACTAGTGTCGATCAGCGTCGGGGAGTCGATGAGATAGCGCCGATCTAGCGCCGACCTAGCGTCGTTTTAGCGTCGACTTAGCGTCGATTAGCGTCGATTTATTTAGCGTCGACCAGCGTCGATTCGCAAGTGCCGACAAGATGGTACGGGAGGCTCCAATGAGTTGCCACCGAAGCTACGACTTGCGTCTCGGACGAAGTGTGCGCAGCTATCGGAGGCACGCACGCGAGTCATCGGCAGCCGTTTGGGCTCAGGCTGACTCCAAGCTGGCAGCCAGCCTCAGTTTTTTCGCGGAGGCTTCGGAGGAGGAGGAGCTGCACTACTCCTGCAGGGGGGCCGCGACAGGGAACCCGCGGCCAGCCTTCCTGTTGCAGGCGGCGCCGCGATGATCCCCGAGCTCCTCTGCGTGGCAACTGGCGCGGCCATCATCGCCGTCGCGGTGAGGCTCCATGTCCGCTACGAGCGCGCCGGCGAGATGGAATGGACGTCCGCGAGGTGGAGGGACCTCGCCTGTGACCGGAGCGGCAAGTCCGCGGCCCTCGCAGCCGTGCGGCTCGGTCTGTCCGCGTACGCCGCGATGACGATCTGCATCATGGCCTCCAGGCCGGTGAAGACGGCCGCGGGGCGCCCTGCGCTAGGCGGGGGCCAAGAGGGGGGGTGCTCGGGCGGGGCTGGGACGAGGGTGCATCCGTTCCAGAGCGTGTTCCGGAGCGCTCTCCGAGCGTTCAGGAACGCTCTGAGAAGGCCGCGGCGCCTGAGAAGGCCGCGGCGCCTCCAGAGACGTCGGATTTCAGAGGTTCTCGATGTTTATCCCCACGCGAATTCGTCCTCGTCCTGGCTTCGTCTCGGGGGGGCAAGGACTGGAGGGGAGAGGCGCAGGGGGGGATAGATCGACCCCCAATCGCCCATTGATCGCCGATAGGGGTCCGATAGTCCCAAACTGCCCAGAAAGGTGCGGATTCACGATGAGAGGCCTACAGTCGGACCGAGGTATAAGATCGAGGTCGGTTCGGGGATGCTACCCTGGTGTTCTCCGTGCTTGTTGGCTGCTCTCGTGCATCCCGGGGAGGGCACCCCTGGTTGTTCTGTCTGTTTTGGCCAACGGAGGGTCTTATGTTCTGAACGGATGTTTTCGGTAGCATCTCATGGGAGCCTGGCGTACCCTGTTCATGCCGTCTTTAGTGTCGACTCGCGTCGATCAGCGTCAGGGAGTCGATGAGATAGCGCCGATCTTGCGTCGGTCAGCGCCGACCTAGCGTCGTTTTAGCGTCGCTTTGGCGTCGACCAGCCTCGCTTTAGCGTCGAGCCGAGCAGATGGCACGGCGGGAGGCTCCCGCGAGCTGCCACTGCAGCTGCTCTCCTGGCCGGGGCCCTCCTGGAAGGCTCCCCGAGGGCAGCAGGGGCCTCTGAGAAGCCCCCCCCCCTGCAACGGCCGCCCCCCCGCCGCGCCCCCCCTCCTTCGGCCTCGGGGGCCTCCCGGAAGGCCCCCCGAGGGCAGCAGGGGCCTCCGAGAAGGCCCCCCCCCGCTGCAACGGCCGCCCCCCCCCCCCGAGCCCAGCCCAGCCCGGGGCACGGCCCCGCGTCCTCGAGGCCTCGCGGGGCCGGCACCGCGGCATCGCCCCTGCGGCGGGGGGGGGGGGGGCGGCCGTGGGGGGGGGGGGGGGGGGGGGCGGCGAGGAGGCGGCGCGGGGGCGGCCTCCTCCGGCGGGGAGCGGCGGCGAGGAGAGGGGGCCACATGAGAGGGGGCCACATGGAAACCCTACCCCTACCCCCCACGATTTCTGAAGGCTGCTTCGCGTCCATGTTCGGCGGGGGTGCGGGGGGGGGTTGGACCCCCCCACCGCCCGAGCCAGGAAGAATCACGACGGGATCTTTTTCCTGCGTTGCTCCTTCCGGCCTCGGGGCGCCCCTACCGGGCCTCGGGAACGCCAAAGAACGCCTCGGGATGAGAGGCCGGTCGTGGGGCACGGGGCGGGACCGCGGGACCGTTGGGGGTCGGCGTCGTGAACAAATCATGGCGTCGGGGGTTTGAGGGGGCAGGGGGCTGGCAGGGCTTCTTAGAAGGCAGGGCGCTTCGCTTCGCAGGAGCCCTCGGAGGGCTTCTAAGAAGCACCCCCTGCCCGTCCCCCCTGCCCTCCTGGCCCCCCCCCCCCGCCAAGGAAGGGCCAATTTTGTTTGGAGGTTCGGGGTTTCCGGAGCGGGCCACGCGCCGTTTTGCGCGCTCTCCGGTCTGGAAGGGGAGGAGGAGGAGGAGGGAGGGAAAGGAGGAGGAGAAGGAGGAGGAGGAGGGGGAGGAGGAGGAGGAGGAGGAGGAGGAGGAGAGGAGGAGAGGAGGAGAGGGAGGAGGAGGAGGAGGAGGGAGGAGGGAGGAGGAGTGGTGGAGGAGTGGGAGGAGTGGGAGGAGGAGGTGGAGGAGGTGGAGGAGGAGGAGGTGGAGGAGGAGAGGAGGAGGAGGAGGAGGAGGAGGAGGATGGGGAGGAGGAGGTGGAGGAGGAGGAGGAGGACCAGTGTAAACCCAAGAGTCACCAACGATGTTGGAATAAGCCTTCCCTCCAAGCTCCCTCTTCATAGTCCACTACAACGGTTCATTTCCACAGAGGGACCTGCCTCGTTGGAAGACAACAGTTCGAAGACCCTGAAGCATGCCAAAACATTGTTCTCGGTATTGCAACGCCACGGATAAGCCTGACTGTTGCGTCTTGACGATCCTGACTCGTGCCAGAACGCCATTCTTGGGATTTGAACACTGCGAATCAACATAGCTTGTGCACCCTCATGGTCGTGAACCCTTCCAGACCACCGTTTCTGCGTCGATCATGGGAATCTGTGAAACTCTTACGATTTGTCAAACAATGTGCTAGGCGCTAAGGCGAGAGCCACATTTTGAAAACTATATGCCCTCAATCCGTGAAGCTCTTGCAATGTTCAAGACGAATGTGCGCGGCGCTCAGGCGATAGCCACATTTTGAAAACGACCCGCCCTCAATCCGTGAAGCTCTGGCGATTGTTCTAAAACGAATGTGCGCGGCGCTAAGGCGAGAGCCACATGTTGAAAGCCTATCGCCCTCAATCCGTGAGGCTCTTGCAAGTTGTTAAGACGAATGTGAGCGGCGGTGGGGCAAGAGCCACATGTTGAAAACAACCCGCCCTCAATCCGTGAATCTCTTAAATCTTTTGGAAGCGACTGTGCGCGGCGCTAAGGCGAGAGTCACATTTTGAAAACGAGCCGCCCTCCATCTGTGAAGCTGTTGCCATCTTTTGTCAGAACTCGTGAGAAAATCTCAGGCGAAACGCCCGGCCAGCCCTAACAACTGGCCTCGGGATTCGGCAGGGAGAAGTTATTTATCAGGAGAAAGAATGGAAGGGGGTGGAGAGGGGGAGGTGGAGGAGGAGGAGGCGGAGGAGGAGGAGGAGGAGGCGGAGGCGCAGGCGGAGGAAGAGCAGGGAGGATGAGGAGGAGGAGGGAGGAGGAGGAGGAGGAGAAGGAGGAGGAGGAGGCGGAGGAGAAAGATGAGGAGGAAGAGAAGGAGAAGGAGGAGGAGGACCAGTGTAAACCCAAGAGCCACCAACGTTGTCGGAATAAGCCTCCCTCCAAGCTCCCTCTGAATAGGCCCCTACAACGGTTCATTTCCACAGAGGAACCTGCCTCGTTGGAAGACAATTAACTGTTTGAAGACCCTTGTGCATGCCACAACATTGCCCTCGGTATTCCAACGCCACAGGTAAACCTGACTGCTGCGCCTAGACGATCCTGACTCGTGCCAGGGCGCCATTCTTGGGACTTGAACGCTGCCAATCAACATAGCCTGTGCACCCTCATGATCGCGAACCCTTCCAAAGCACAATTTCTGGTACGCTGATCACGGAAATACGTGAAGCTCGTGCACTGTTTCATGAAAGAACGTGCACGGCGCGAAGGCGAGAGCCACATTTTGAAAACGAGCCGCCCTCAATCCGTGAAGCCCTTGCACACTTTTAATACGAGTGTGCGCGGCGCTCAGGCGATGGCTACACATTGAAAACGACCCGCCCTCAATTGGTAAAGTTCTGGCCGTTTTTCCAAGACGAGTGTGTGCGGTTCTGCGGCGGGAGCCACAATTTGAAAACCACTCGCCTTCAATATGTGAGGCTCTTGCAACTTGGTCAGACGAATGCGTGCGGCGCTAAGGCGAACGCAACAGTTTGAAAACGACCCGCCCTCAATCCGTGAAGTTCCTTGCGCATGTTTGAAGCGAACGTAGGCGGCGCTACGACGCGAGACACAGTTTGAGATCGAGCCGCCCTCAACCCGCGAAAACCTGCAACTGTTTAGAACGTATGTGAGCGGCGCTAAGGCGAGAGCCACATTAAGAAGACGAGGGCCTTCCATACGCGAAGCTGTTGCCAATTTGAAGCTCCAGGGTCATACATGGCGAGGGCGTCTCAGGCGAAACGCCCCGCCCGCCCTAAAACGTGGCTTCGGGATGTTATGTATAAGAATGAGGAATCGAGGAGGAGAAAGGGGGAGGAGGAGGAGGAGGAGGCGGAGGAGAATGAGGAGGAGGAGAATGAGGAGGAGGAGAAGGAGGAGGAGGAGGAGGAGGAGGAGGGAGGCGGGAGGCGGGAGGAGGGAGGAGGAAGGAGGGAGGAGGGAGGAGGGAAGACGGAGGACGGAGATACATTATGGAGCAGGAAGGAGGGAGGAGGGAGGAAGGAGGATGAGAGGATGAGAGGGGGGTGAGGGAGGATGGGGTGAGGAGGAGGGAGGGGGAGGAGGATGAGGGAGGAGGGAGGGAGGAGGGTGTTGGGGTGGAGATTGAGGAGGCGGAAAAGGGGGGAGGAGGAGGAGGAGGAGGAGAAGGAGGAGGATGAGGAAGACTGCGTACACCCAAGAGTCACCAACGATGCTGGAATACGCCCCCCCCAAGCTTCCTCATAGCCCCCTACAGCGGTTCAGTTCCACAGAGGTGCCTGCCTCGTTGGAAGACAACCGTTTGAAGACCCTGAAGCATGCCACAACATTGTTCTCGGTACTCCAACGCCACGGGTAAACCTAACTGTTGCGTCTTGACGATCCTGACTCGTGCCAGGGCGCCATTCCTGGGACCGTCATTGGGAATCGTCGTAAGTGCTGCGCCCCCATCATCGTGAACCCTTCCACAGCACCATTTCTGGTACGCCGATCATGGAAACCCGCGGAACTCGTGTACCGTTTCAAAAAGAACGTGCACGGTGCGAAGGCGAGAGCCACATTTTGAAAACAAGCCGCCCTCAATCCGTGAAGCTCTTGCAATGCTTTGCGACGAATTTGTGGGCACTAAGACGAGAGCCACATTTGAAACACGACTCGCCATCAATATGTGAAACCCTGGCGATTTTGTTAGACGAAAGTGCGAGGCGCTACGGCGAGAGCCACATTTTGACAAGGACCCGCCCTCAATCCGCGAAAGCCGGGATAATTTCTGAAAACGAATGTGAGCGGTGCTGCGGCGAGAACCACGTTTTGAAAACGACCCGCCCCCAATCCGTGAAGTCCTAGTATTTTTTGAAAATGGCCCGCCCTCCGTCCGCGACGCGCTCCGCCCGTCCTGAAACTGGCTTCGCGGTGCGACAGGGAGAATCTATTTACCAGGGGGAGGGATTTTGGGGCTTTGAGAGCAAGAGGAGGGGGATGAGGAGAAGGAGAAGGAGGAGGAGGGGGAGAAGGAGGAGGAGGAGGACGAGGACGAGGAGGAGGAGGAGGAGGAAGACGAGGGATGAGGAGGAGGAGGAGGAGGAGGAGGAGGAGGAGGAGGAGGAGGAGGCGGAGGTGGAGGAGGCGGAGGCGCGGAGGCGGATGCGGAGGAGGAGGAGGAGGCGCGGAGGCGGAGGAGGAGGAGGAAGAGGAGGACGAGGAGGAGGAGGAGGAGGAGGAGGAAAAGGAGGAGGACCAGTGTAAACCCAGGGGCCGCCAACGATGTTGGAATCCACCCTCCCCCAACGTTTCCTCTTCGGAAGCCCCTACAATGGTTCAGTTTTTGCTGAGGGAGCTGCCTCGTTGGAAGACAGCTGTTTGAAGACCCTGGATCATGCCAAACTATTGTTCTCGGTATTCCAACGCCACGGGTAAACTTGACTGTTGCGCCTTGGCGATCCTGAAACGTGCCAGAACGCCATCCCTGGGATTGTACACTGCGAGCCAACATAGCTTGTGCACCCTCATGACCGTGAACCCGTCCAACGCATTATTTCTGGCACGTCGATCATGGGAACCCGCGGAACTCGTGCACTGTTTCAAAAATAATGTGCGCGCGGCACGAAGGCGAACACCACATTTTGACAACGACCCGCCCTCAACCCCTGCAGCTCTTGCACGCGTTTAGTACGAATGTGCGCGGCGCCACCGCGAGAGCCACGTTTTGAAACGGGCCCGCCTTCAATCCGTGGAGCTCTTGGCAATTTTCCAAGCCGAATGTGCGCGGCGCTACGGCGAGAGCCACACGTTGAAAACCAGTCGCCCTCAATCCCTGAAGCTCCTGCAAACTGTTAAGACGAGTGTGCGCGGCGCCAAGGCGAGAGCCACATTTTGAAAACCACCCGCCCTCAACCAGTGATTCTCTTGCAACTGTTTAAAACGAATGTTCGCGGCGCTGGGGCGAGATCCACATTCGCCCTCAACCAGAGAAACATGTGTGAACTGTTGGAACGACTGCGAGCGGCGCTAAGGCGAGAACCGTATTTTGAAACTGACTCGCCCTCCTTCTGCGAAGCTGTTGCCAATGAGGAAGCTTCAGATCCATAAGCGGCGAGGAAGCCTTACGCGACACGCCCCCACCCGCCCTGAAAACTGGTTTCGGGGTGCGACAGGGAGAAGTTATGTTTAAGGGGAAGTAATGGAGGATGAGGGGGAAGATGAGTAGGGAGGTGGGAGGAGGGATGAGGGAGGAGGAATGAGGGAGGAGGGAGGAGGGAGGAGGGAGGAGGGAGGGGGAGGAGGGATGATGGAGGAGGAAGGAGGGAGGACCATGGGGAGAGGGTGGAGAGGGGGAGGTGGAGGAGGAGGAGGAGGAGGAGAAGGAGGACTAGTGTAAACCCAAGAGCCACCACCGATGTTGGAATCAACCCTTCTCCCAGGCTCCCTTTTCATAGACCCCTACAACGGTTCAATTCCACAGATGGCCTCGTTGGAAGACAACGTTTTGAAAACCTTGGAGCATGCCAACATATTGGATTCGGTAGTCCAGCGCCACGGATCAACCTAACTGATGCGTCTTGGCGATCCTGAATCGTACCAGAACGCCAGTCCTGGGACTTCAACAACGCTAAGCATCGTAAGTGTTGCGCCCTCGTAATCGTGAGCCCCTCCAAAAACACCATGTTTGGTACGTCGATCATGGGGACCCGTGAAACTGTTGCAATAGTTCAGGAAGGATGTGCGCGGCGCTAAGGCGAGAGCTGATGAGGAAGCGGAGGAGGAGGAGGAGGAGGAGGAGGAGGAGGAGGAGGAGGAGGAG
>CAUYUJ010020865.1:40168-133653 GCA_963575745.1 Prorocentrum cordatum
TTCACTAGGACAACCCCCGCCTTCGAGAATCCAGAATGCAAGCGGCACGCCGCCCGCCCTGGAACAATGACACATTCCACTCCTTCGATCACTCCCAGCCCATGATGCTGCGCACAACAACAGAGCAATCCACCACTACCTGAACCACGCCGCCCATCAATACACTCCACTGCAGGAGACAGCGTGCAAATCCAACCCAAAACACGCATCCGGCACGACTCCTCGCATTCACGTGGATTCAGATGTGTCTCCTGAACCATGATGGCGTCCGCCTGATCGAACATCAGACACTTCGCGTCCGCATCCTCGGTCGCCAACAAGTCAGCGAACGTAGAGAAAGTATTGGCGTTCATCGTGAGCGCCCTCCATATCTTCGGGTTAGGAATGAGGCCTCCCTTCGCCCAGTGGCCCTGCCGATCGTAATTTTTTGTTGGCCTCCTCACGAAGCTCCTGGATGAGACGCTTCATGTCGGCATCTGAGATCGGTAAGTCTGGCGACAGGCCTTCCACCATGTTGTCCCACTCCGCGCCGGACAAGCTGCTGCGATGCACGTCCTCGGGCACGGGGAGCACGCCGTGCCGCCTCCAGTATCCGTAGCACCCTCTGCAGCGCCGCCGCCCCCTGCCGCCGCTGCTGTGGCCGCAGCGGCGGCCCCCGCCAGCGCCGCTCCTCCGACTCCATCTCGGTGGGCCGTGAGCGCCTGCAACAGCGCCGTGAGCGGCTCCGCCAGCGCTGCACCGACCTGCTGCTGCCAGCCAGGGTGACTGCTGAGAACCTTCGCCACGTGCGAGGCCGCCGAGACCGCCGACTCCGCCGCCGCCGCCGCCGTGGCGGGGGGGCCACGAGCCGCCTTGGCCTTGGCCTCATCCACCATCTGCTTGAGCTCCTGTTCCAGCTTGCCCACAAGGGCCCTGGAGGATGCATATTGCTCCGTGGCCTTCTGAATGGCCACCTTCGCTTTGTCAAAGGAAGAACGGGCAGGCTGCAGTTTTGTGGCCTTGCTGCCAATGGCCTGCTGCACGTCCTTGGCCTCCTTGGCCGAAACCAAGCCCTCGAACCCGTTCTCACGCTTCCATCGCATGTGCTTGAGCTTGTCGCGGGCGGACTGAGACAATGCAGCGGCGGCCGCTTCGAACTGATCAGCAGACATCTCAAGCCACACTTTAGCCTGCTCCGAGTCGAAAGCCTGCTGCTGCTGCTGCTGCTGTCCACCGCCGCCAGCACCTTTGACCATTCCGTTGCTTCCTGCCTTGCGCCGAGGAGCTTCGAACACAGCAGGAGGAGGATATGCCCAAGCACCACGAGGCACACGCCACGGCGGAGACGCAGGCACCAAGGACGCACCCTTTGGCCCCTGCCCATTGCACCCGGCCTGGCGGCAGCGAGCACGGAAGCCGTAATTGTGATAGCCGCAAGACTTGCAGTCCCAGCCAGACATTGCGGTACTGACACAGAGAAGTCACCTGACGGCGCGGGCGGCAGGCGCGCGCGCGACAGGAGAGAACGCAGTGGGGGCCGTCCTTCCCCCCCGCCACTAAGGCCAATTCCTGAGCCGATGGCTACGGACTTGAGCCAAAATGGCTACGGACCCTCCTCCTCCTCCTCCTCCTCCTCCTCCTCCTCCGCCCCCCCCTTCCCCCCCTCCTCCTCCTCCTTCCTCTATCCTCCTCCTCCTCCTCCTCCTCCTCCTCCCCCCCTCCTCCCCTCCTCCTCTCGCTCCTCCTCCTCCTCGGAGGAGGCTTCGGCCCGCGCGCCCGAGGCTGCAACTTGTGCCAGCAGGCGGCATCCCCCTGTTTTTCAAGCGGCCTTCCCCCCTTCCCCTGCCCTTCAGTCGCGCCTGTCCCTCTACAGGAGGAATATTCTAAAATACTCAGATAAATAGTCTGGGGACGATTCTCAGTATGTTTGAGCATGTTTGGAGCATGGGGGGCAGGCCCGACGTAACCCTTCCGTCTGCGCGTGGCCGACAAACAAGGACATCAGCATAGAAGCTCGGAGGTCCGCGCGGATCCCTCGAATCGGTGCTGGGGTCCCCTCTGGCGCGCTCCGCGCGCCAGGGAGGGGGGGGCGCAGCGCCGATCCCAGGAACTCGCGCGGACCGCTGAGCTGTTATGCTTGCTCGAGGTTGGGATGGCTTTCGGGAAGCCTCCTGCCTCTGAGAGAGCCCCCCGCCCCCCGGGCTTCTCGCAGCCGGTCGGCCCCCCTCGCGACAGGCCCCCCTCGTGCGCGCTTGCCGGCCTCCACCTGGGCATGGCGCGCTCCCAGAGCCGCTCGCGCCGCAACAGATAAACAAGGGCGCCCTCGAGGGCGCGAAGTTATTCGCGCTTCGCGCTTCGCGGTTCGGCTCCGATTCCTCATCCTCCTCCTCCTCCTCCTTTTCCCCCCCGGGAGGCGGCGCGAGAGCGCGAAGTTATTCGCGCTTCGCGCAGCGCGAAGCGCGAACTTAGGAGCCCTTGTTCAAGCAGTGGCGAAGCGTCCTGGCTCGCCTATATCGGGCCGGACGAAAGGGGGGGATTGGGAAAGGGGGGCTTACGACATTTGCTGCATGCAGCTGGTTTCGGCCTCACCGAGGGGCCCATTCCTCGATACACGGGCGGCCTCCGGCGCCGGGAGGCGCCGGGAAAGTCAGCTGCGTGAGCTGATTCTTGAACCCCCCTTTTGCTATCCCCCCCTTTCGCCCGACCCGACTATAGGCCCCCTAAAGAATGTTCTAAGAATTTTCGTGGGTTGCACGGGATGTTCTCAGAACAGTTCTGGCCGGGACTGGCTTGTTTGAGCACATCGGTTTTCAGTTCTAAGAACTCCGTTTCTGTTCTTAGAACATTTTGGGGTTTTAAAAGCATTTCGTGGTGGGCCTAAAGGATGCATGGACGGTCGGTCCTTGCTCAAGTAATGGGGGGGGGCTTCGGTGGCAAATCATAGGAGCCTGGCATGCCCTCTCAGTTCCGTCTCCAGCGTCGGTTAGCGTCGATGAGCTGGGAGTCGGCGAGATAGCGCCGATTTAGCGCCGGCTAGCGCCGATTAACGTCGGTTTAGCGTCGGTGATCGTCGATGTAGCGTCGCTGAGCGTTGATTTAGCGTCGACCAGGGTCGATTCGCAAGAGCCAGCAAGATGGGATGGGAGGCTTCAGTGATCTGCAACCGGATCATCCCCTTGCTGCCGGCTTGGAGGCCGTGCAGTGGGGCGGGCGACAACTGGGGGGGCAGCGAGGGATGCAGGAACGGAGCCCTTTTGGGCCCCCCAAGGGGGGCCTTGGGGGCCCGCGAAGGGCCTATGTATCCCCCCACCATGGATCGACCCCCATTCATTCGCGCCCAACCGGCTTTTTTCAGAGCGTGAATTACCTACCCCGCTTTCGCTTCAGGCAAAACCAAGCCATACCACGCGCCTCCTCGTCAAGCGGCCTGACCAGTACAGGCTGCAATTTGGCATCGTTTGGTATCTCTTGGAAGCGAGGGTGGTCAAAAGCGAGGTAGGTTTGTTTTCAAAAAGAAACATAAACATCAAGTCTTGGCGGTCCGCACGGATTTCTTGGATCCGCGCTGCCCCCCCCCCCTTGGCGGCGCCTCTGGGGCCGCCCCTGGCGCGCTCCGCGCGCCAGGGAGGGGGGCCCGGTGCAGATCCAAGAAGTCTGGGTGGACCGCCAAACGTTAATGTCTATGCCGCTTCTGGTTCCTCTATTTTTCGGGACCTTGGTTCCTCTATTTTCTTTTCTTTTTTTCCCAATGCACCTCTGACCTGCACGGCTTCTCTCTCTCTCTCTCTCTCTCTTCGCTTGTGACATCAAAGATGGCTCCTGGACGAAAAAGAGCCCAGGGCAGTGGCCGAGGCCTCTGGGGCCGTGGATTGGACAAATCAGATCGGCGGGTGTCGGGGAAGCACGCCCAGCTCACTGGAGGTGGGCTTTGAGGGATGCACAGCTGTCAACTCTCGCAGGTCCTCGCGGATTTTTTTCGGATCGGCGCTGGACCCCCCTTTATGGCGGCTTCTTCGGCCTTGTCCCTGTGGCCTGAAGTTCGGGGGTTGAGTTTGCTTCTTGCCCCGTTGTTTTTTCTTTGTTTCTGGGCCTCTAGGGACGCCCAATCTCTCTCTATCACAGGCACGGCTGAGTTCACCTTCAGTTTTTTGTTAAAACGCACCACGTACAGGGCGGAGCCAGTCGAAGATCGAATCAGGAACGACCTCGGAAGCACAAGCTCTCGGAGGTCGGGGCAGAGCGGAGCATTGCAGCTCTCGATGCGTAAGTTCTCGTGGATCGCATCTCTCGTCTACCTGCCATCCTGGGGCCCCAATCTGGCAGGACGTTCGATCGCGCAACGTCAACCGTTTCGTTCGAGTTGTTCGGTTTCCATGAGGCCCACCTCGTTCTGTGGAGGCGGCTTTGCGTAATGAGTATGCCAGGAAAGCTTCAGAGCCTGGAGGATGTCTTATCTGATGAGGGCGGTGGTGATATCCATGTCCATTGCCAATCTATGCTTGGAGTTCCCCCCGACTTCAGATTGCGGACTCCGTATCCACTGGGTTCTTCTTAGAGTCCTCCCACCACGTCGAGCTCGAAAGGCCAGGGACACCGGGGCCAGGACCACTCCTGCGAGCACCTGGGCAATTCATCAGATCCGATCGAGGCCTTCTTCAGGATCTGCGTTCTGAGCTCAGCAGGAGGAGGAGGAGGAGGGAGGAGGAGGCGTTTGAGGAGGAGGAGGAGGAGGAGGAGGAGGAGGAGGCCCTGGCCAGGAAGGCGTCCGTGCCGACTCCGGGTTCCAGGCTCTCCCCAGCCAGGAGCGGCGCTCGCGTGTGCACTTTTTACGGGGTGTGCGGGCGCTTAGTTGCCTCGATGCGTCCGTTTTAAAACGCAACGCGTCCCGTGTTCAAGACGTCCGTGTCAATACGTTGCGTGTTGGCTCCACGTATCGGACCACGCTTGGGCGAACGTATCGCGTCGGACCTGCGTTTGCAGCCTGCGTGTTGAGCTCCGTATCAGTACGCTGCGTGATGCGTGTTGCGTATCGGGGCCACTACGTGCGGGGGTCGTCCTCCATGGGGTCCTCCTCCTCCCCCTCCTCCTCGTCCTCCTCCTCCTCCTCCTCCTCCTCCCCCTTCACGACGGGCGAGGTTGCCTTCCTGCTCCTACTCCTCCTCCTCCTCCTCCTCCTCCTCCTCCTCCTCCTCCTCCTCCTCCTCCTCCTCCTCCTCCTCCTCCTCCTACTCCTCTCCTCCCTGCAGGTCGGCGCGTCCCGCGACGAGGCCACGGTGGACGACACGGAGGAGGAGTGCGGCAGGGCTTGGGGGGGCCCAGGCCGGCCTCAGCGGGGCCGCATCATGTGCGGGCATGTGCGTTTATTTGTTCGGAGAGTGTCCATGCTGTGCATCCGACTGTGCATCGGAATGTGTGGCATGTCCGCACATGTGCCGCCATGTTGTTGAGTCTTTTGAAGGGTTGCACGGGCATGTCCGTGCGACTGTGCGGCATCCGCGTGCATATGCGGCCCTTTGCGGACCTCAGAACTTAAAGTGAGCATGCGAGACATGAGCACTATAGAAATGAGTCCTTTGTCTGTTTGGAAGGCCCAAAGAGGCAGGGGCGTTGTCATACACTTGACCGCACCTTGGGCTCGATGCGTCGGGGATGCCCAATGATTGCTTCGCATGGAGCGAGGGGGCCCGACACACACCTGCCGCTGCTCCCCTTCTGCCTGGCCTCCTCCCTCAGGAAAGCGATTTGTCACAATGTCTGGCACGCGAACTATGACCCGCACGTGTGGAAACAACCCGGCAGAAGGTAGGTATTTTTCCCGAGCTGTCCTTGATTTGCGTGCCTTGGTTTCGACTTCGGCCTCCAGCCGGCGGCACTTTTTGGCCGATGTGTCGTTCGAGCGCGGCGTCAGATATGGATGGCCACGCACAGATGCCGGGCCATCTCGGGACCTTCGGAGATCGACGAAAAACGTGCCCAAAGATTTTTGCGTACATCTTTTCGTCAGCGGCGAGGCGGGGAAACCCGCTCCAGCGAGAAGCTAGAAAGCGGCGCAGACTAGCGAAGTGGCCGGCGGGCAAAGAGGGAAAGGGGGGACGGCCGAGAGGAAGGAGACACGCTCAGACGCCGAAGACTTCGACGATGTGCAGCCAGGCGGGGGGCGGGGGGCAGCAGCAGCGGCCAGGCGCGCAGGGCCATAGCGCGGTGGGCGGCCGTGGCGAACCACGGTGGCAAGGGCGGCGGGGAGCGGCAGCCGGCGCCAGGGGCTGGCGGGGAGCACGGTGGAACGCCGCGAACGTCTGTGCATCGCTCGGACGTGTGCATTTTTTTCCTCGGCGAGGACCATCGAGGAGTATCCTTGATCATTTGGCGAAGCAAAAACCACGCACGAAACCGAACAAACACAGGGAATATGACGTCCGAGCGATGGCCAGACGTCGCGCTGGAAGATTTCGCGCGCACGGGGCTCTGAAAATTGGGACCACGTCAGGCTCGGGAGAGGCTGCACTTCCCGGGTCGGTCCTCGGGTCGGGGGTCCGGTTCGACGTCGCGAGGCTCGCCGTGGGCGACAGAGAAGGCCTCTCGTTCCTGGTCCGGCGTCCCCCAGACGCTGGCACGAGGACCGTGTACGTAAGTCGGGCCTGTGCCTCTACACGGGGATAATTCAGAAGCGGTCATCAGAATACTCTTGGGACGTGCTTTTTCTTTCGAAAACAACAAAAAACTGGTTTGGAGCATGTTCGGAACTCGTTCGACCTTTAAAGGATCGTCCAACATCCGCCTGTAGGGGGACGTGCCCGACGTAACGCTGCGTTGGCACGACGGAAGCCCACGTCGCCGCGCCGTCTGCTCCGACGCGCGGGCCGTCTCTTGGGCCAGGCGCCGCGGTCTCCGGGGCGCAGGCTCCGCCCCGGGCGCGGGGCCTGCGCTGGCTCTGCCAGGTAGGCGCCGGCGGCGCCTCCCCCGGGGCGCGGGGCGCAGGGCGTGCCCGTGCGGTGTGCCGCGGTGTGTGGGGTCTCGTCCGCTCGGGGCGCTCGTCACGGGCAGACGTCGGAAGGGGAAAAAACACACAGACACAATTACTTAATCGTCGATTCCTCAGAAAATATGGGAACATATGGGCAGTGGGGGGGAAGACGAAAACCAAACAAAAATAGGAAACTCTGGGGGATACTTTTATTTGTGTGTATTTATTTGTGTGTCCTGGGGCCCCTGTAAGACGGCGCGGCGGTACCTTCTGCGATCTCTCAGCGTAGGAGGCGTTCCAAAAGCCACCGAGCGCGTTCCACTACTCGCAAGCTGTTCGGGGGTGGAGAGACCTCCTACCCTGACACGTCGATTGGCAAACTGGCCGTTTTCGGTTCGCGAGAGGGCGTCGCGGCCGTCATCTTTGCGGGTCCGGGTCCGTCGGTTTCGGTCCCAGGCCGTTTTCACTGAGGGGAGGTTCACCAAAGGGAGGCTCGTCCACCGCCGAACTGTTTTGTCGCAGACGCCTAAGACAAAGACGTGTCCTCCTACCGGGGGAGCGCAAGACCCGGGTTTGCCAGGACTCGGGTTCGGCATCGTTTTTTGACGACCGCGCCTCGGATTTTGACGAGGAGGAGTTTCGTGGGATGTCTGCAGCGGGAGGCCTCGTCAAAATGCAGGCTCGGCCTCGTCATTTTTGTCGACGACCCCGTCGGGGATCTCCGAGTCCCCTGTGCCCAGGTCTTACGTCCCCCTGATCCTACAGGTACGGTAGGTTCGCGTCGTGTCGACCAGCGGCGACCCCAGCGCGGGCGTTCAAGGTTGAACGCCGCCGGCGGCCCAGAATCGGTCGATGTTGAACGATTGGAGGTTGCGGACATGGCCGATCGTTCAAGGTTGAACGATCCCTGCGGTGTCAAAAACCAACGCCGGGGTCGACACGACACGAACCTGCCGTAGTGGATCGCGTCGGGCCCAGGCCACCTGCGAGCAGCAATTGTTGCGAGTCGTGGGGCGCGCCTCTCCGAGAGAGAGAGAGAGAGAGTCTCCGTTGCCTCCTGGCATCGGAGGCGTCGTCCTCCTCGTCCGCGGGCGGGAGGTCGGCGGAATGGCCACACGATTGATGGGCCTGTTTTCCACCACCACCACCACAAGTTGGGTGGGGAGGGGTCCTCCTCCTCCTCCTCCTCCTCCTCCTCCTCCTCCTCCTCCTCCTGCTCCTGTTCGTCCTCCTCGTCCTCGTCCTCACCCTCCCTCCCCCCTCCAACTTCTGGTGGTGGTGGTGGAAAACAGGCCCATCGACACGAGGCCGCCTCCGCGGGCGGGGGGCGGGCGGAGGGCGGCGAGAGGGAGAGGTTGCGCCAATCGGAGGTAAAGCGCCTTCGGGTGCAGGGTGTCCAGGGCGGCGAGGGCCGTGCAGCTCCGCCGCCGCTGGTCCACGCTACTAGTTACCCCCCTCGTTCTACGGCCTGCCCTCGTCTTGTGATGCTCCAGCCTGCTTTGGCCCTGACTGCCAGAAAGAGCTTCGAGCGCCCCAAAACAATAAGTACCGAAGCTCAAGGGCTTTCACGTGTCGGGCCCTGGGAGGCACTCGCCCGACACTGTTTCGACACTCTTTTCACCCTTCTCCGGGTGCTCGATTTTTTTTCAGGGATGCGGTCCTTAAGTAGGATGGGAGCCACATAACCAGAGTCCACCATATGTCAAGGGAGGAAAAATCACCCCGACCCGAGAACCGTCGTTTACTGAACGGCTCTGGGCGTATACTGAACACTCGATTCCTGCTCTGGGTGCTTTTACTAAACGGCTTCGCGTGTCGGGGTGATTATGGCAATGGTTGGATTTCCTGCTCACCAATATGAACCTGCTGTAGCCTTCTGTCAGGCCTGTCCCCCTACAGGGGGATTTTCCATGAAAAAAAAGAATACCCCCAAAATAGTCCAAACACAGTCCCAAAATAGCCTTGGGCGGTTCAAACGACGTGCTCTGGGCGCGGGGCGACTCTCGGGGGCAGCCGCCCGCGCTGCAACGCGGGGCTGAATGTGCGCGGGCGGGCCCCCCAAACTGGGGAAGACCGCTCAGGGAGCGGTCCGGAGAGCGCTCCTCTCGGAGCGTGCCCTGAAAGTCCAGTACAGCAACCTCGCTGAACCTCCTGCGCCTCCTCCTCCTCCTCCTCCTCCTTCCCCAACTCCACCTCGTCCTTTCCTCCTCTTCCTCCTCCTCCTCCGCCTCCTCCTCCTCCTCCTCCTCTTCTCCTTTTCCTCCTTCTCCTCCTCCCCCTCCTCCTCTCCGTCTTCTCCTCCTCCTCCTCCTCCTCCTCTTCCGCATTCCACACTCCCTGGGTTTCTCTCCTCCTCCTTCTCACGCCTCCTTCCTCCGCCTCCTCCTCCCCCCCTCCCTCCTCTGCCATGTCCCTCTCCTCCTCCCCCTCCTCCTCCCCTCCTCTCCTCCCTCCTCCTCGTTTTCCTTCTCCCCCTCTCTCCTCCCTCCTCCTCCTCATCCTCCTCCTCATCCTCTCCTCCTCTGTCCTTCTCGTTCTCCTCCTCCTCGTTTTCCTTCTCCCCCTCTCTCCTCCCTCTCCTCCTCCTCCAGTCCACCTCCCTCCACTCTCCTCCTCCTCCTCCTCGCTCCTTCCTCCTCCTCCTCCTCCTCCTCCTCCGCTTCTTCTCATCCTCCTCCTCCTGCTTCTGCCTCCTCTTCCTCCTCTCCCCTCCGCCTCCTCCTCCTCCTGCTCCTGCCTTCTCATTCCTACCTCTCCTCCTCCCCCTCCTTCTCCTCCTTCTCCTCCTCCTCTCCTCCTCCTCTTCCTCGCTTCTTTTCCGCCCTTCTCCTCCTCCCTCCCCCTTTCTCACCCCTGTCCTCTCCTCCTCGTAACTTCTCCCTCCTTCTTCTCTTCTTCTCCTCCTCTCCCCTCCTCCTCATCCTCCTCCTCCGCCTCCTGCCTCCGCCTCCTCTCCTGCTCTCTCCTCCTTCTCCTACGTTTTCTTCCCACCCCCTCCTCCTGCCCCTCCTCCTCCTCCTCCTCCTCCTCCTCCTCCTCCTCCTCCTCGTTCTCCTCCTCCTCCTCATCCTCTTTCTCCTCCTCCTAGTCCTCCTAGTCCTCCTCCTCCTCCTCCTCCTCCTCCTCCTCATCATCATCATCCCTCTCTGTCCCTTCTCCTCCTCCGCCACCGCCTCCTCCTCCGCCTCCTGCTTTCCCTCCTCCTACTTCTCCTCTTCATCCTTCTCCTTCTCCCCCTCTCCTCCCTCTCCTGCTTCCCCTCCTCTTTTTCCTCCTCATCCTTCTCCGCCTCCTCATCATCACCATCATCCATCGTCATCGTCATCATCATCATCATCATCATCATCATCATCATCATCATCATCATCATCATCATCATCATCAGCATCACCTCATCATCATCATCAGCAGCATCATCAGCATCATCATCATCATCATCAACATCAGCATCATCATCAGCATCATCATCGTCATCATCATCAGTACCATCATCAGCATCTTCATCATTGTCAGCGTCCTAACCAGCATCATCATCATGATCGTCAGCATCATCAGATTCACCATCATCATCAGCAGCAGCATCATCATATTCATCATCATCATCGTCGTCGTCATCATCATCATCGTCATCATCGGCATCATCATCATCATCATCATCATCATCATCATCATCATCATCATCATCATCATCATCATCATCATCATCATCACTATCAGTACCATCATTACCATCATCATCATCATCATCATCATCATCATCATCATCATCATCATCAGCATCAGCATCAGCATCAGCATCAGCATCAGCATCATCATCATCCTCCCCCTCCTCCTCCTCCTCCTCTTTCTCCACCTCCTCCTCCTCCTCCTCCGCCTCCCCCTCCTCTCCTCCTCCTCCTCCCCCTCCTTCTCCTCCCCCTCCTCCTCCTTCTCCCATATCCTCCTCTTCCTCCTCCTTCTCCCCCTCCTCTCGCCTTCCTCCTTCTCCCCCTCCTCCTCTCTTCCCTCTTCCTCCTATCACCCTCCTCCTTCTCCTCCTTCTCCTCCTCCTCTTCTCTCCTCCTCTTCCTCCTCCGTCTCCTCCTCCCCCTTTGCCTCCTCCTCCTTATTCTTCTTCCCTCCCCTCATTCTCTTCCTCTATCACCTCCTCCTTCTGCTCTCCTTCTCCCCCCTCCTCCTCCTCCTCCTCCTGCTCCGCCTCCCCTCCTCCTCCTTCTCCTCCTCACTCCTCTCCCCTCCCCCTCCTCTTCTTCCTCCTCCTCCTTCTCCTCCTCCCCGTCATCCTCCTCCCCTCCTTCTCAACTCCTCCTCCATCACGAATCCTCTCTAGACTCTTTCTCCTTCTCCTTCTCCTCCTTGTCCTCCTCTCCTCCTCCTCTTCCTCCTCCTTTTCCCCCTCCTCCTCCTCCTACTCCTCCCCTCCTCCTTCTCCTCTTCCTCCTCCTCCTCTCCTCCTCCTCCTCCTCTCCCTCCTCCTCCTCCTCCTCCTCCTCCTCCTCCTCCCCGCCTCCATCATCTCAAACCTATACCTTCTCCTCTCATCTTCTCCCTTCCTATGTCTCCTCCTCTCCTCCTCCTCCTTCCTCCTCCTCCTCTCTTGTCCCTTCCTCTCCTTTTTTTCGGGGCGGGGCGGGGGCACTCTTTGACTCCTTTTCAACTTCTCCTCCTCCGTGTCTCGTGCGGTCCTCTCTCCCCTCCTCGTTGTCTGCGTCATCGTCCTGTGCTGCTTCTCCTCCTCTCACACGTCGTCGTGTCTCCTCCGTCCTCCCCTCCTCATCCTCCTCCTCCTCCCCTCCTCCTCCTCCTCCTCCTCCTCCTCCTCCTCCTCCGCCAGCTCCTCCTCCCCCTCTTTCCCTTCTGGCCCAGAGCAGTACAGCCGCTCGGGGTCGGATAGGGCTCGCTTTCCGTCGGGGTCTTCCCTGGTTGTTTTTCCAGGGGCTCCTTATTCGATCCTCCTGGTAGCAGCTTGGCTGTAAGCCTTTGAAGCTGTTTCTTTGAAATCATGTCGCCGCCCGACCGACCGAGGCAGACCAGCCGCCGCAGGGGGGAGCCGCCCCAAACTTACGCCCCTCGGAGGCCCACGGTCTTCGACACTAGATCGTCGCCAGGACGGGTTCCCCCAGGTGGGCTGCGGACAGTACAATTCGCTTTGGGGCGCTGTGGTTTGGCCGCGGCGCCCGCTGCGTCCGCCAGAGCCGCTGGATCTGAGAGATCTCCGATGTGTCCCAGTCCGATCTTGCCTCGGGCCTATAGCTGCAGCTTCGGTTTGGAGACCGCCCCAGGATTGTCACCGCTGCCTGTTTTGAAGGCGGCTGGGACTGCCACGCCTGCCCCTGCGCTATGCCACCCCCTCTGCCCCCGCCGGCCCCCTTGCGGCCTCGCCTTCAGTCGGGCCTGTCCCTCTGCAGGGGGAAGATTCAAGAGAATAGTACCATAGTCAGGGGACGATTTTTAATATCTGTTAGCATTTTTGGTGTTTTTTGCATATTTTTGATTTCTCGCCCAAAGTCCCCCTGTAGGGGGACAGGCCCAACCTAAGCCTCGGCCCGAGGAGTCGGACTTCGGCTTCCTCGCCGATCACATCTACGAGCCCGAGTTCCGGAGCGTGTGAGCAGCGTGCCGGCACCCTCCGCATGTGCCCGAGGCCCCGTCCTGTATCGAAGGCGACGATCGGGGCGAACAGCCCAGGGGGGAGCAATGTCTTTATGCAGAGGCGCCGATGGTTGATGTATTCGGCGAGGCGGCCCGGCTGAGGAGGAGGAGGAGGAGGAGGAGGAGGAGGCGGAGGGGAGGAGGAGGAGGAGGAGGAGGAGGAGGAGGAGGAGGAGGAGGAGGCTCATGAGGCCGATTAGGCGAGGGCCCGGAGGAGGTAGGGAGGAGGCGGGGAGGGAGGAGGAGGGGAGGAGGAGAGGAGGAGGAGGAGGAGGAGGAGGAGGTCATGCCCGCCCCTGGGCTGAGCGCCCTTCTCGTCGCCGCCGATGGCAGGAGAGACCGGCCGGGGGTTGGCAGAACCCCGACCCTGCCATTTTGAGAATTGGCCCCGCTCGGCACGCGCGCGTGCTCTGGGAGACCGAGGCGCGCCTGGGTGCCCGCACGGCCGGGCCCTCCCTGCCGTCTCTCTCTGCCCTGCTGTCCCTGGTGCTTCTCCTCCTGCGCGTCCTCTCGCCTCCGCATTGGCGAGGGTGGGATGAGGGCGATGGAGGAGGACGAGGAGGGGGAGGAGGAGGAGGAGGAGGAGGAGGAGGAGGAGGAGGAGGAGGAGGAAGGAGGAGGAGGAGGAGGAGGAGGAGGAGGAGGAGGAGGAGGAGGAGAATGAGGAGGAGGAGGAGTAGGAGGAGGAGGAGGAGGAGGAGGAGAAGGGGGAAGATGGGAGGGGGAAGGAGGAGGCACGACGAAGGCGGCGATCCCGTTGTCCCTCAACACGCTCCCTTTCCTGGTGCTGCTCCTGGTTCTGCTCCTCGTCCCCGTCTGCAGCCCTCCTCCCTGAGAAACGACGTCACGAGCAGTTGGCAACATCGAAACAACAAGGTCGACCAGAGCCCTGGACCTCGTCTTTCTGCGGCACCGTTCGAGCTGGATGGGAGCCCCGGGAGGCAAAGTCGCCCGCTGCGGCAAAAAAAAGCAGCACCAGGATCTAAGAGTCGTCGTCACGACGGGATGCCCAGGAGCCAGCAGTGGAAAGTCGTCCCCCAGACCTCTCCTGGGTTAAGTCGGGCCTGTCCCCCTACAGGGGGATTTTCGACGAAAAATAAAAATACACCAACAATAGTCCAACAATAACCAACAAATAGTATGGGGACTATTTTTTGTATATTTGTTTTACCTTTTTTTCTGGTATTTTTAGGTTTTTTTCATCTAAAATCCCCTTGTAGGGGGACACGCCCGACGTAACTCCTGGGGTGCGTTCTGGTCGAAGTTCGGGGCGGAGCCAGCCGCGGAGCCGAGAAGCCCGAGGGTGGCGCAAACAGCCTCTGAGGCTCCTAAGAACTCCAAGGGACGACTTCGGATTTCTCAGGATTCCCGACGGATTCCTGCGGATCCCGGCGGATTCCTGTCGATTTTTGGGGGGTTCCCAGGGACCCCTCAGGTTCCTTGAGGATTCCTTTCTGGGTTCCTGGGGATTCCTGAGGATTCCAAGGGATTCCTCGAGGTCGAGGTCGGTGTCCCCGCGCTCGTCTGCTCTTCCCCTCGGCCCGCCGTGCGGCTCTCCGGGCGCCCACGTTTGAGACCCGCCGGCCGCGGCACGCGAGCGGCAGGAGCGGCAACAGAAAAAGCTGCCCTCCGAGGGCAGCGCCCGCTCGCGCCTCGCCGGAGGTGGGGGGGGGGTGCCTGCAGTCCAGGGGAGGGGGGCCTTGTGGTCCGGGGGGGGGGGATAGAGACCAATAATGACAGCTGTGGGGTTCGAACCCACGCCCTTGCGGACTGGCGCCTTAAGCCAGCGCCTTAGACCGCTCGGCCAAACTGTCTTCGATTTCCCCTTGTGTAGGGCTCCCAGGTGGGGTCCGAGGAGAGGGGGTCAGAGGATCGCGCCGCGTCGCCGATGCGTCGACGATGCGGCTCGATGTGGAGCTCCACTTGCTGCGCGCCAGCGTCGCCGATGCGTCGGCGACGCGGTACAGTGCTCCGAGCCCGCATCTCCGGACCCATTCAAATTTATGGAAGTCTCTAGCCTCTCGGGGGCCCAGTTTGCCGAGGTGCTCAGAGCAGCGACGCTTCTGGTTGTCTCCTGGCGACGTCTGGCGAGACGCGAGGGGGGGGGAGGGGGGGAGGGGGGGGAAGGGGGGTGCTCAGAGCAGCGACGCTTCTGGTGATCTCCCGGCGACGACGGGCGAGGCGGGTGGGGACGGGGGGGGGGGTCTGGTCACGCCACGATGCGCGCTGGCGCCGTCTGGGGCTGCTGCGGAGCGGCTGCTTCCCACGGCGCCGCCACGAAGCATGGCGCGGCCAGGGGAGGGGGGGGAGGGGGGGGGAGGCGGGGCTGGTCCGAGGCATGGTCGCGGACGAGCACGGCCCAGGGCGGCGAGAGCCATGCAGCTCCACCGCCGCTGGTCCGCGCTACTAGTTACCCCCCCTCGTTCTACTCGGACCCCGGCCTGCCCTCGTCTTAGGATGCCCCGATCTGCTTTAGCCTTGGTCACCAGGAAGAAGTTCGAGCGGCCAACAAAAAGTACCGAAGCTCAAGGGTTTTCGCGCGTCGGGCCCTGGGAGACACTGTTTCGAAACTGTTTCGCCGCTCTTTTGATATTTTCCCTGGTGCCCGAAACAATTTCTGGGACGTGGCCCTCAAGTATCGGGGGCGGCAAAGAGGGGGGTGCTGCCTAGGGGGGGGATCTCATGGCGGGGGCCATGATATTTCCCAGATGTCATGGCGCCTCTTCTTACGTCATTACGCCCCTGGCCCCCCCGCGGGTCCGCGCACATGCCGCCGGCCACGATCTGCGCCCCCCCCTCTTGGACGCCCCCCTCATTGGCCGCATCCGAGAGTAGGATGGGAACAGCGTAGCCCTCGTGGCGCCTCGTGCGGACCATGTATTAAACATGCAGGGATTTAGTTTTTAAGACAACGAAGAGTTCATGCATCAGTTTATGCATGCATTAGTCCTGCACTCAAAATCCAATATTCTTAAAAATCCTATGTGTGAAAAACTGCCCTGTAAGTAGGATGGGAGCAGCGTAGCCCTCGTGGCGCCTCCGCTGCCGCCCCCCGGACGCCCCGCCCCCGGCTCTCGGCGGCCCGCGTGCCCCCCCGGGGGGTCGGTGGCCGCAGGGGGGCCTGCCCTCGGTGCGTGCAGGCGGGGGGCCCCCCGCGCCGCGGGGGCGGCGCGGGTGCCCGAAGGTTCGGGGGCGGCAAAGAGGGGGGGGTGATGACTAGGGGGGGAGGGATAGCATGGCGGGGGCCCTCCTTCTCCTCCTCCTGCTCCTCCTCCTCCTCCTCCTGCTCCTCCTCCTCCTCCCTCCTCCTTCTCCTCCTCCTCCTACTCCTCCTCCTCCTCCTCCTCCTCCTCCTCTCGCCCTGCCCCATTCGGGGGCGGAGAAGAGGGGGGTGATGACTAGGGGGGGGGGGATAGCATGGCGGGGGCCATGATGTTTCCCCAGATTTTACGGCGCCTCCTCTCACTTCATGGCGTCCCTGGCCCCCTCGCTGGGCCGCGCACACGCCGCCGGTCATGATTTGCACCCCCCCCTCTTGGACACCCCGCCTCTGTGCCGCTCCCGAAAGGTGTTGGGCGGGCGTGTCAGAGAAACAGTCAACAAAGAATCCACCAATGTTCAGTCAAAGAGTCGTCCACGGATTAAGAAAACAAAAATTCTTGAATGTGCCTCCTGTAGAGGGACACGCCCGACTGAACCTTGAGGGCCTGGCTCGGTGCGACCGACATGGGTACGGAGAGACTGGGCACTCGGAGGAGGCACACCAAGACGTGTTTCTAGGCCTCCCGGGTGGGGTCCGAGTAGACGGGGCCGGAGGATCGCGCCGCATCGCCGATGCATCGCCGATGCGGCTCGATGCGGAGCCCGATTTGCTTCACGCCGGCGTCGCCGATGCATCGCCCACGTCGACGATGCATCGCTGGCGCATCGCCGATGCATCGCCGATGCATCGGCGATGCATCGGCGATGCGGCGCGGTCCTCAGACCCCATCTACCCCGACCCCATCCAGGCACCCCGTTTGGTTCCTTTAGTAGTTTTGAACAGGACTCCCAGAAGCCCGTATGGCCAACAGCGGCCGTGCAGATGTTTTGGACGACGCTTGAGGTCGGGGCAGACCAGCCCCTTCCGCAACCGTTTCGGGCGTCCCAGTCGAGGAGTTTCCGTCCATCGATTTGCGTGGGTCGGGCCAGATAAATTGGGGTACAACCGCATCAAGCAATTAAGAACCCCTCCCCTCTCCAGCGAAAGTATAACGCACCCGGCACTCCAGAAGCGTCACCCTTGCACCTCGCACCTTTATGTGAACGCAGGCGAGTCTGCTCGCCGAAACAAGCAAACCGCCTGAGACATTCTCGCAATATGGTCTCCTTGCGGTTCTGAAACAAGCGCCTCGCCTGAGACATCCTCAGAAATTGCTCTGGACGCAGACGAGTCTGCGTCAGGTGGTCGGTCTGGGCCAGAACTGGAGTGGCCGCGCGTCTTCCCAGCGCTCTGCCTTCCGAGCAGGGGTCCTCTTACTCTTCCCCTTCGCCCTTCTCAGGGGTCCTCCTCCTCGTAGTCCTCCTCTTCAGGGGTCCTCCTCTTTCTCCCCTCCTCCCCCCCGTAGCCATTTTGGCTCTTATTCGCCATTACGGATCAAGCCGAGGGCCAAGGCCTCAGTCAAAAGGCTTTGGCCCAACTAAAGAGAAAACATCTCCCTCCTGCTCCTCCAACACGAACAACGACAATAATACCAGCACTAAGAATTGTATCTAGAACAACAAGGCCAATAACAGCAACACCAACAACAACAACATCAATATCAGAATCACCAACAACACCGCCAACACCAATAATAACAACATTGAGTCCCACGCAAGGGAGAGGCCAGTTTTGAAAAGGAGCCATCCGTGCCGACGATGGGGGTGAATAATGTTGGCGGCGCGGGTGCTAAGATATCGCGCCGTGCGCGGAGGGGGCGGTATCCTCGGATGCACTACCCCACACGACGGCCGGGACAAACAATGTTTCAACAGGGGTGGTAATACAAACCGTATGGGACAAGGATGATGAAGATCTGAGGCAAATGTTTAATGATTTGCATGTTTTATTCGCATTCGCATTCATCTGTTTATTATAACTGTGATTATCATTATGATTGTTATCATTAGTTGTATAATTTTATTTCGGATCTTGATTATGGTTACTGTCATAACTCTCATTGTTTCTTTGATGTTTATTGAGAGTATTATCCTTACTCTTATTATTGTTCTTAGTGTTATTGTGATTATTCGTAGTTGCATGTTTTATGATTGTTCTAATTACCACGCGTATCAGCATTCTGATTCTTACTATCCATATTTGTATTATTTTCCGGGTTCTGATTATTATTCGCATTCTGGGTAATATTATCACTCTTTGACTTGCTCTTATTATGCCTTGTATGCTTACATAACTACTACTCGCATACCACTCTTATTATTATTCGTATTCCCAGTCCAATTGGGACATCACCCGAGCCGGGGCGCGGGAACTATTTATCTTCGTTCCAGTTGCGCGGTGCTAATCATATCGTTCGGCGAAAACCGCCCCCCAGAATTATTAATTACGGTGCTGTGCTAATGGTAACCCCGGGGGGGCCTTAATGGCTTCTTGCGGTTACCCACATTCGAATAGGTGATCGACTACAGAGTTAGGTTGCCCCAGAATTGATTATCTCGTCGGGTCTACGAACAACGACTAGCATGCTCGTAGATCTACGAGCATTCCACGTACCCTTCGCTGCCCCGGCGAGTAACTCATTTCCGGGGTGAACCAATGCTGCAGTCGATCCGTTACTCGACGCATGAGTGACGGAAGGAAGCGGGGTCGACCGTGCCGGCTGTCGCGCGTGAGTTTCCCGCGCAAAAGGTGACGCGCTGGCGGCCCGCGTAAGCTACAGCGTAAGGTTGAGTCGGGCCTGTCCCTCCACAGGAGGAATAGATTTACAACTAGTCAAAAATAGTATGGGGACGTTTTTTTTTTGGGGGGGGGGTATTTTTGGCTATTTCTGAGCATTGTTTGCATCTGTTTATTGTTCGTCCAAAATCAGCCTGTAGGGGGACACGCCCGACTTAAGCGTAAGGCCGCAAGATGCCATCGCGCGCAGGGTCTGGTTCTTGTCGTCGCTCATGTGCATCGAGGCGCATCCGGACCCAAACCTCAGAAATCATATGTTTCGTTCACAATCTCGACCCCAAATGTCTCGACCCATTCTCTGGGACCGGCCTTTCGTCCCGATGTTTCTTCCACGGTCTTGGGCCCCATGATGGCCCCCAAGATGCCGAAGACGCAGAACAATTTGTCCGTTCTTCAGCCACGCTCAGAGGGGGGGTAGGGGAAGGGGGGAGGGTTTCTAAGAAGCACCCTTGCTTCTTAGAAGGCGTGGGCCCGATCTGTAGATGTAGGGCCCGCGCCTTCTAAAACTCCTTCCACGAAGCCCTCCTCCTACCCCTTGTGCACGCCGCCAAGACTTCGGGGGCAACGATTGGGGAATGGTCATAGTGGGAATGCATCGACCCCCAATCGCCCATTGATCGCCAATAGGGGCCCGATAGCCCCAACCTGCCCAGGAACTCACGAGCCACTATCGGGCACCTATCGCCGATCTATCGGCGATGTATCGCCGGTTCCAGGTCGATGCTTTCCCCTTGTGCTTATCCCCCGCCGATCGCTGCCCCTCAACTAAGGGGAGATGGATGGCGGGGGCCATAGTATCTGGGAGGAGGAACAAGTACCGATGTCGCTACCCTTCCCTCGTTTTCGCTTTTCTTGCGCCTCCTGGGAGGCCCTCGTCGCCACCGCTGGGTTCGTTTTGAAACTCTTGTCAGAATGCACCCCGCGAGAGGTCCAAGGAGTAGCAGTATCGCTTCCATGCAACACAGTCGAAATCGATAGTAAGGATGGGCAATCTTCCCAAGGACAGCCTTGCATCCTTGCCTCCTTGGTCCATCCTTAACCCCTTTCGATTGCCAGCCCCGACCGAAAAGATTCGAAATGGGCGTCCACGGGGGATTGCATATGTATCCCGCATCCTTCGTATCGTCGGCGGCAGCGAGGGGGGGAAGTGAGAAGGAGGAGGCCTTCGCTGAAGGCCACAGGGGCTTCTCAGAAGCCCCTGTGGCCTTTGAGAAGTGTTCCGTGCATCCAGGGAAGGCTTCGGACACTTGTCTCTCAGGAGGGAAAGAAACACGCAGACACAATTAATCGGCGATTCCCCTGAAAATATAGGAAAATATAGGCAGTGGGGGGGAAGACAAAAACCCAGAAAATATGGGAAAAGATAGGGGAATCATTTTATTTGTGTGTATTTATTTGTATGTCCCAGGGTCCCTTTAGTCTCCGAAGGCCGGGAGACCCCCGCGTCGTCCAGGAGGGCCCGCCCTCGCCGGCCGTCGGCCAATACCTCCTCGCATGTCGTGGCGCCTCTTCTCACTTCGGTGCGTCCCCTGCCCCCCCCCACCCCGTCTTGGCCCGCACACCTGCCTCGGGCCATGGTTTGCGAGCCCCCCTCCCGGGCGCCCCCCCCCCAGGAGCGAAAGAAGGACGTACATGTACATGAATCCACGCTGGTTTCGAGAGTGCGCATTGCGCAAATGTTCGTACGACGCGGCCGGTCTCGCGGATCGAGGGGCCGTGTTCATGTACATAGCTGGGCGCGTACGTCCTTTGTGGGCTCCCCCCCCCCCCCCATCACCGGACGCCCCCGACGACCCGGAGAGCGCCAGCGTTCGGCCACGCGCATCGCAGGAGGGAAGGCTTCTCAGAGGCACGGCCTGCTGCTTTGCAGGCGCGGGCCTTCTCTCTAGATGCAAGGCTGGCGCCTACCAATAGGCAGCCACTTTTTCTGAGAAGCCCCCCCCCCCCTCCTACCCCCCCTGTGTGCGCCGCCAGCACGCGCCGAAAACCACGACGAGCAGTTTTGTTGACAAGGTTCGCTCTCGCGGGGCCCTCGCCGGCCCCAGGACCGCCAGGAAAGGATTCGGCGGCTCGGGATGAGGAGCCAGCCCAAAGGAAAGGGTCGGGACACGGGGGAGCCACGCGCTGGAGCAAAAGTCAAGATATCGGATGCCCGGGCAAAGGTCCACAGGACTAACCAACGACTAGCGACACCCATACCCATGGAGAAGGAGGAGGAGGAGGAGAAGGATGAGGAGGGGAGGAGGAGGAGGAGGAGGAGGAGGAGGAGGAGCAGGATGAGGAGGAGGAGGAGGAGGAGGAGGAAGAGGAGCAGGAGCAGGAGGAGGAGCAGGAGGAGGAGGAGGAGGAGGAGGAGGAGGACGGCGGGGGCTGTGATTGCGCGTTGTCACATGGGGGTCCGCGCTCGAATTGGAGCCTCACCCGGGGTCCGACAACACTGACAAGTACCCATCGATCATAGACAGTCTTCCTCCCTCCGACCCCCTGTATGGGCACCCGTCTGTCGTTGAAAGTAGGTCTTCTCGGATTCCCCGATCACAATCTACTTCAAGCGCATCCCTTCTTCATTCATCGATCTGCTCTTTATGTGTGTTGTTGCTATCTGGGCGGGCTCGAGCCCAGTCCACTTTGTCCGCCTTCCTACTGTATGCTTTGACCCACTCTTCCCGACCGACGTGCATGGGTGTGTGTGGGTGGGTGGGTGGGTGGGTGGGTGTGTGTGTGTGTGTTGTTTCGTCCGGTCGTCAAGGATGTTCCGCGAGGCTCAGGCTGGGAGCCGACCTGGATGGCAGCGGAGGGCCAGAGCTGGCCCCGTTGCCAGCAGAGGGGCGGGAGAGAGGGGCCGCCCACATCGCCACGGCTCAGGGCTCAATTTGATTACAGTCGGGGCGCTGAAGAAGGAACCCTTTTCGTTGGGGAGGGGCTCGGTGTTCCTTGATTGTTTTACAGTTTGCCTTGGGTTTTCCTGAGGCTTTCCATGGGAAATCAAAGTTCAATTTATTGATAAAAGGGGCCTCGTTCTTATTCAGGGTTCCTTAGGTCAACGCCCCGACTGTATCAGCAGGTGTTTCCGATGCCGATTCTCGAGTCGACTTCGGATTCCGATTTGGGGTCGGATTTCTCAGGGGAGGCCTATTGGCCTGCCGATGCCTGCCGATTCGACTTTTCCCGGCTCGGCTGCCGATTTCCGCCGATCCGATTCACGTCGATCGCCGATTTGGCTAGTCGATTCCATCATGTGCTCTCTTGACGGCGGAACGCGGCTGGAGAAATTCGCTACCTTCGACCTTGGGAAGGGCCCAGGGACAAGTCTTGGGCGGAGTTGCCTTCGTATTGCAGCAGCGTGCGTAGAACACTCGACTGGAGCTGTGAACCACATCTTTGTGCGCCATTTGCCGAGCCAGACCCGTCCTTGAGGGTCCCTTCGGCCCGAAGCCGGGCGAAATCGCCTGTCGTGGCAAAATGCGACGCCAGGATCTCAGAGTTGGGTTGGGGACAACCTTTGTCAAGCTTTGGCGAATTCTTTTGGCTCGCCTACAGTCCCACCAAACAATGTTCTCATGACCTTTTTTTTGGGGGGGGTGAGCGACATGTTCTCAGACCATATCTGGCTCAGTCCGCTTTGTTTGTTTTAACACATCGGCTTCATGATTTGAGAGCATTGTTGCTGTTATTAGAACAGTCTCTTGTTCTAAGACCATGTCGTTGTATGCGGGCAGGAATGCCGGGACGGTCGGTCCATGCTCAACCTTTGGTAGCCCCCAAGCGTCTTCCCTCCGCCTGAGGCGGCCAGCCGCCGGAACATCTCCAGGGAGGAGATGCTGCGGAGGATCCTGTACGTGATCCGGAGGGACCCCAGGTGCAGCGGCGGAGCGGAAGGATGATGTGACCCCTCCTCTCGGAGGAGGAGACGGTGCCGATTCCTCTACCCCGTGCTCGTTTTCGCCTGTTTTGGGCCCCTGAGAGGGTCGTCGCCACCGCTGGAGTCGCCTCGAGATCCTTGTCAGAACGCACTCCGGGAGAGGTCTTGGGGAGTGACGGTTTGGTTGCAGCTTGGTTTCCACATCCTCTTCCTCCAGGAAGGGGGGGGTGGGGAGGCAGGAGCGAGGAAGCAGGAGAGGGGAGGGAGGAGAGGAGGAGGAGAAGGAGGAGGAGGTTTTGGGAGGTCTCGGTTCTTCGGGGTGCCTCTAGGCGGCTAGGGGGCGAGGTATAGGGGGGCTCAGGGGGATCATCCGGGGAGGTCCTGGATCGTCCTACAGTCAACCAGCATCCAGCATGGTACGGATGAGCGACTTTCCAAGATTACCCTTGCTTTCTCGCCCTTCGGCCCATTCTGAGCCACTTTCGCTGGCCGCGCCCCGCTCGCAAAGTGTGGACATGGCCTTCCAAGACCACTGCATCCTTATCGTGCGTCCTTTGATGCTGGTTGAGTGTATTACCTCCTCCTCCTCCTCCTCCTCCTCCTCCTTCTCATCCTTCTCGTTCCCGATTCCTGATGGCCTGAGTGTGGAGGAGAGCAAGGGCGAAAGAACGTCGTTCGTAAGCCGCTCCTTCCTCCTACGCCTCCACCTCCACCTCTTCCTCCTCCTCCTCCTCTTCCTCCATCCTCCTCCTCATCCTCTTGCCTCCTCCTTCCTCCTCCTCCTCGCTCCTCCTCCTCCTCCTCCTCCTCCTCCTCCTCCTCCTCCTCCTCCTCCATCCTCCCCTCCTCCCTCCCCCTCCTCCCCCTCCCCCTCCCCGTCCTCCTCCGCCTCCTTCTCCTGCCCTCCACCTCCTCTCCTTCTTCTCGCCCCCCCCCCTGCTGCTGCCGTCCTGCTGCCGCAGGTCCTCCGTCCCTCCGCCCTCCTCCGATCTCTCCTCCCTCGGCCTGGCTCCGTAGTGGTGCGCGGTGCCTCCATGTCGTACGGTCGGACCGAGATCTATGATCGAGGTCGGCTCGGGGAGGGTACCCTAAGGTTCTTCGTGTCGGATGGATTCGATGTTCATGGTCAGTTGCGCATACATGTGCAAACAGTTACACGGTGGGGGTGGGGGGGTGGGCATTTCTCAAAGTGGGGGTATTGCCGATCATTTCTTTGAACGGTATGACTATACATGTCTGCATCCCTGCTTGCGCGCTCGACGAATGGAAGGCAGCTCGTTATCTAAGCAGGGCTCTCGCCAGAATCGCAGGGCCACAGGGTGCTGGTCTCTCAACGGGGCGACCCTTGAAGCGAACGGGAGATTGTGCACGAACGAGGACAGACTTTCGGACGGGAAGGTGCACTGCAGCACCGCTAGTGCTTCTTGGATGTACTCTGGCCCTCCTTCTTCTCACACTCCTCTCTGATCGCCATCAGCCTCAGCCGCGCCACGTTATCACTTTCATCGTGATCATCAACGTCTTTCTCGACATCTCTACCTTTACTACTGCCACCATCGCCAGCATGGTTGTCATCATCGTCGTCGTCATCATCACCATCACCATCATATCATCATCATCAACATCATCATCACTATCAGCATCATCCTCATCATCATCATCATCATCATCATCACCGTCATCATCATCATCACCATCATCACCATCATCATCATCATCATCATCGCACTCCTCCTCTTCTCCTCTTGTCCCCCTCATTCGTCCTCGGCGGAAGGCCGGCGGAGGGCCGTCGGAAGTCCGCGGAAGTAAAACAAGGCCGCCCTTGCTGGCGAAAGCCGACGGACGTAAAAGATGAACCCGAAGAGATTGTACGTTTGGGGGGTTGAGGGTTTCTGGAGCCCGCCACGCGTGTTCTTTTTGGGTGTCGCGCGATGGGGGGGGCAATTAATGGAGGGGCAGCGATGGCTGCAGAATAGGGGCTCGCCAGGAGGCACTCCTGGACGCTGTGGAATGGCCGCGGCGCTCGCTTCATCCCCCAGAACCGCCGGATCTCAGAGATCTCCGATTGCGACGGCCTTACGGCCGGTGCCGCCGAGCCTGAAGGGGGTCGTCGACGACCCAGTAATCTGGGTACGGTCTGTTTTGAACCATCTTTAAGCATTTCCAGTGCATTGTGTTGGTATGTTTGGTTTTCCGTCCCAAATCCGCCTGGAGGGGGACCCGCCCGACCTGAGCGCAAGGTCGCCACGCCATCGCGCGCGAGACCCGCTGTGCTCACCGTCGCTCGCCGTGTGCTCGGCCGCTCGCGGCTTGGCCTGGCGCGCCGCGCTGCGCCAGCGGCTAGCGACGCTGGCCCGGCCGCCCGACTAGGGTTAATTCGTGCAGCAGCTCCAGGCTGAGCTGCTCTGTCTGCTCCCCCCTCCCCCCCCTCCTCCTCCTCCTCCCCCTCCTCCTCCTCCTCCTCCTCCTCCTCCTCCTCCTCCTCCTCCTCCTCCTCCTCCTCCCTGTCCCCTCCTCGCCCACAGGGCGCCTTCGCGCCTGCAATGAAGGAGGTGCGCTCGGGCCGCTCGCTCTCCCGCGCCCCGCCGCCGCCCCTGGCGCCCCCTGCCCCAGCACGCCCTCGGGCCGCGCGGCCCCTGGCGCGCGAGGGAGGAGGAGGAGGAGGAGGAGGATGAGGAGGAGGGCGGGAGGGAGCCCACGGCGCTCGGCTTCAGTCGGGCCCGTCCCTCTACAGGGGGAGTATTCGAGAATAGTCAAAAATAGTCTTTTGTGAGTATTTGTTATTCTTCGTCTGTTGTTACTTCTTCGTCCTTGTCTAGTCTTCGTCCATTTTGTTTAGTATTTTGTGCGTCTTTTTTCTTCTTCGTCCAAAATCCCCCTCTAGGGAGACACGCCCACGGCGCTCGGCGCCTGCCCCCCCCCCCGCTGGCGCTCGGTCGGGCCCGTCCCTCTGCAGTGGGGGGATCGTCAAAGGCAGCCGAAGGATAGTCCGGGGACGATTTGTTGGCCAAGCAATATCCAAAACAGAATCCACCAAGTAATCAAACATAGTCTATTCATATTCAAGACATGGTCAACACACATGTTTGAGCCAACAATCACAAGACATCAACCATCTAAACATAATCGGGGGACGATGTGTTTAGTATTGTTGCTTTGACGTGAGGCCCCTCCTTTTGTCTCCCCCCCTTTGTTAATCAAAGCTGTGCGCGGCCCGCTTAGCTTCGACCGGAAGAGGTGCGCTCTCGACCCGCGGATAAATAAAAAAGTTTCGTATTGTTGCGCATGATTGGAGCATTTTGATTCGTTTGCTTTCCATGTTTCGCCCCAAAACATGTTTGAGCCATTCAAAGACAAAACACGGAACTCCAAGCATAGTCTGGGGACGACGTGTTCGGTAATGTTGCGCAGGGTTGGAGCAATTTGTATTCCTTTGCTTTCCATGCGTCGCCCAAACGTCCGCGCGCCGGGCCTTCTGGCCCGCCTCGCCCGCGCCCTCCCTCGCCACCGCGTCGGGCGACCTGGCGCCCGTGCTGGCGCGGGCTGGGGTGGGGGGGGAGGCTTCCTCCTGCCCCTCCGCCTGAGGGCTCATGGCCTAAGGGTTCGCCGAAGACGGCCTCCCCCGAAGATGGCCTAAGGGTTCGCAGGGGGGGACATGGCCCGACCTAAAGCCCTGGCGCCCCGCTCGCGCCTCGGCCGCGCGCCCCGTGTGTCGCGGTGGCCCCTCGGCCGTGCCCTCCCGCCGTGCGCCGCGGGTGCTGCGCGCGGGCGCCACGTCTGAGGAGCCTGGTTTCCACCACCGCCACCATAAGTTTGAGGAGGGGGGAGGAGGAGGGAGGAGGAGGAGAAGGAGTAGGAGAGGGAGGAGGAGGAGGAGGAGGAGGAGGAGGAGGAGGAGGAGGAGGAGAAGGAGGAGGGGGAGGACGGCGAAGAGGAGGAGGAGGAGGACCCCCCCCCTCCAACTTATGGTGGTGGTGGTGGGAAACAGGCCCATCAACTTCGGCTGGAGTCGGGCAGGTCACTCTACAGGAGGAATATTTCAACTTGTTTTGTCTGTAGAAACAAAGAAGTCTTGAGCCGACTTTTTTTTGAAGATGTGTTTAGTTTTGTTGCACCTGCTTTGGGTGTTTTCGCTGATCCTCCTAAATCCGACTGTAGGAGGACATGCCCGACCTGACACCAGGGCTCATTTGGACGCATCCGGCTCGAGTCTGTCCGAGTTCCAGGGCTTCCGATGCCGATTCGATTCGGCCCCAGGTTCCCGGGTTTTGATTCGGGCGCCGACTTCTCTCTGGAGGCCTGCGAGCCCGCCGATTTCCGCCGATTCGGTTTCTCCCGACTCGGCTGCCGATACATCCGCCGATCCGACGCATTTCGGTCGCCTATGCGACTTATCGATTCGATTCTGTGCTCTCCTGGGGCGGGCTCGACGGCAAACGCTGGGGGCATTATGTCAGCATTCAAGGTCGACGTTGTTTTTCCTGCTTCTGGGCCAGTCTTTGTCCGTTATGAGACGCTCGTTGGCGCCGTTCTCGGTTCGGCTCCTCTTCTGTATTGTAGTTTGTTGATATGTTTTTTGGGTTGCAGTTTTTCTCTCGTTTTTGGTTGGCCGAAAGCCGAACAGCTCAGACAAAGCAGCAACAGTCCCAGGCTTCCTGGATGGGGTCCGAGCAGGTAGCTTCGGAAGATCGCGCCGCATCGTCGACCGCATCGGGAATGCGGCTCGATGTGGAGCCCCTTCTGCATCGTCTATTCCGACCCCACCCAGGAGTCCTTTACCAGCCTGGAACATATCCCTATCCCTATGCTGGGCATCTCCTCATCACGGTGCCAATCTTAGGGATTCCCCTACTTTTTGAGTGCGCATCCCTGAGATTGTCATCGCCTTTTGGCGTGTCAATCATAGGGATGGGGATAAGCTCGAGGCTGGTAAGTCCTCTAACAGCGCTCGCCGCTTTATAGGAAAATATGGGCAATCTGGTTATTTGTGTCTATTTATTTGTGTGTTCCAGTTCCCCTTCATTTTTGGTTGACACCGAGCGGAGGTGCGCCGCCGTGAAGGACGCGATCGGCCACAAGCAGACGGTGGAGTTCAGGCGCCGCGCCTCCGCCTAACGCGCGGCGCGGCGCGCTACAGTCGGGGCCCTGAAGAAGGAACCCTTTTCGTTGGGGAGGGGCTCCGCGTTCCTTAAGTGTTTCGCAGCTTGCCCCAGGTTTTCCTTATGTTTTCGATCGGAAATCGAAGTTTAACTCATGGAAAAATGGGGCCTCGTTCCTTATTTTTGGGTTCCTTAGGTCAAGGCCCCGACTGTAGCTAGGCACCCGCCGGCTCGCCCTGCGAGCCCCGGATGACACATCACATCTCCGCACGAAGGAAATGGGCACCTTGGCATCGCTCGGACGTGTGCATGTTTTTCTATCGGCGAGGACCATCGAGGACCATCCTGGACCCTCGAGCAAAAAAAAAGACACGCACGAAGCCGAACAATGCACGGGAAGTGGACGCCCGAGCGATGCCTGGAAATGGACACGGAAAGAATGGGTACAGTGCCCAACAGCGGATCCGGTTCGTTCTGAACAGGGCTCGCTGTCCACGCCGCCGCGGCCTCTGTCCACTCGAGGCAGAAGGCCGCCTGCCCCACAGCGGCCGCTGTTGGTTTTTGGGACAACATCTGTTGTTGGGCATTGTACCCCTTCTTTCCGTGCCCATTCCGGGCGTCCAAAATATCCCCCCCTTTCCCCCTGAGAGTTGATTCTCCCCGGCCAAGGCAGAGCTGGTCGTGCGAGAGGGGCGGCAAGGCCGAAGCTTTTTTATCGCGGGAGAGAAAGTTGCGGATCGAACTGGCGGTCTTCTCATGTCGAGTGGCAACCTCACCAAACACGTGTGGCGTGGCAATGTGTTTCTCAGCATTTCAGCTTTCGCAATGCACGAACGTGTGCGAGGGCTTTGGGGTTCTCACGACGACGACGACGATCTCCTCTTTCCTCGTCATACATCCCTCGTGCGACTTGCCGGGACAAGTCGTTCACTATCCCCCGAGACTCCGAACTTTCTTATCCCCCGGGTGTTATCCTCAGGGGCATAGGATTTCAGTAGGGCTCGTTTCGATTCCTCCGACTCGATTCGATTCGATCTCGATGGATTACGATCCCGAATCGATTCGGCTTCGGATTCCGATTCAGGGTCCGATGCCTCAACGCAGGCCTTCTATACCCTGCCAATGTCTGCCTATGCGACTCTTCCCGACTCGGCTGCCGACTTCCGTCGATCAGATTTATTTCGATCGCCGATGCGACTTGCCGATTCGATTCTGGGCTCTCCTGGGATACAGTCAAGCCGCTGTTGGGCTCAGGCGAGGCTCGGGTTTTCGGGCCGTTCCTGAGAGTTGCGTCGTGGAACTCGTTTGTGGCCCGGGCCCGCCGTGGTCAGAAAATTGCCCCGTCGTGCCTTGGTATGCGACGGTGGGGCGATGACTGTATCGTGGGCCTCCGAGCGGTGTGGCGACCACACCGTGTGGGGAGTCGGCGGGGATCTCGGGGGTCACCGCGCAGCCTCGGGGCTCGGATCGCTCTCCGAGGGCGCCTCGAGCGATGGGGGCCTCCGGGGTCCCAGAGCCGTGCCGTGACGGGCCGCGCGGTGAGGTCTTGGGGGATTCCGAGGTCACCGCGCGGGCCGTCGTCACACGGTTTTGGGAGCCCCGAGGAGGAGGAGCGGAGTTTGGCGGGCGTTTCCCCTTTCCCGCCCCCCCTTGCCCCTCTCTTTCTCGTGGCGCACGCGCTGCTTGCATTCTCGCTCTGTGGGCGCGCGTGTGCTGTCCGCTTGTCAGCGCGTGCGTCCAGGCGCAACGGCCATCCAGCCCGTGTCGGTCTAGTGTACACGCTTGTCGTTGAAAGTAGGTATTGTTGGACTCCCAGGTCCCAATCTACTTCAGGCGCCTTCCTACTTTAAGAATCGGCATGCTTTGGCTGTGTCTTGTTCTCCTCTGGGAGGGCCTGGACCCAATCCACTATATCCGCCTTCCTACTTCATGTCTCTACCTACTTCTTCCGGCCGACGTGTATGCCAATTCCAGCGCGGTCCCTCCGTCGTTGTCCTCGGCGACGTTGCAGTCGTCGGCGGCATCGCCATCGTCGCCGTCATCGTTTTCGTCGTTGGCGGCGGCGGTCGTCCGTCATCCGTCGTCCGTCTTCCGCTCGTCGTCGTCTTTGCCGCGGCGGGTAGATGGGGGAGCAGGAAAAGAAAAAGGCGGGGAGGAGCAAGAGGAGGAGGGAGGGAGGAAGACGAGGAGATTTGCAGACGTTTCCCGAGGTTTTCGGGAGCGGAGGAACGACGGGGAGCGGGATGAGCGAGGAGGAACGAGGCGAAGGGGAGGCTCGAGGAGGAGGCTCGAGGAGGAGGAGGAGCGGGAGGAGGAGGAGGGGGAAGAGAAGGAGGAGGGGGATCACGGCGTGTATGGCTGTCATAGACCCCTTTGGTGGGCCTCCTCGCCGCGAGCGGGCAGGGGCGGGCTTTTCTCCCTCGGGCAGGCGCCACCTTGACGCTCCGCGGGAGCGCGCCGCAGCGGGGCCCCGGGCGGCGCGCTGGGCCGAGAAGTGCGGCCTGCCTGCGGGTGCTCCGCAGGAGCTGGACGACTCGGCGGGCCCGGGGCCCCATATGGGAATCCCGGGGCCCCCCGCGCACGGGTCAGATCTAGAGGGCGATGTGCTGCAGCAGCCCGCGCAGCACAGTAGCCCCTCCCCCCCGGGCAGCGCTTGCACCGATCCTCGGCAGGCGGTGCCGGGCTGTCCCCCGGCACCCGCCCGCCGCCGCCTCGCCGCCGCCGGGGCCTCCAGTGCTGGGCCCTCGCCGCGTGCCCAGTTCTGGGCCCTCGCCGCGCGCGTGCCCGCCGCCGCCTCGCCGCCTCGTGCTCGTGCGCTGGCTCGCGGCTGCGTCGGCTCCGCGGGGGCTCGGCTGGTGCCGAGACTGAGATTTACGGCACCCCTCCGCGCATTGCCGTCCCGTGCAGTCTGCACGACCGGTCATCTGACGAAGCAGAGCCTCCCGGCCAGGCCAGCATCCCTTCCTCCCACCCACCCACGCCGAGGAATGCAGCCCCCGCAGTGGTGGAGAGGCAGCGTGCGGGAGCGGCCGGGTCGGCAGTCCGAGAGGCTCTGGAGAAGCCCGCTGCTGGCATTGTTTTTTTCTAATTCGGGGAACAAAAATGTGGCACAAACATAAAAACTCGGAGGTCCGCGCGGATTTGTCGGATCGGCGCTGGACCCCCCTCCCTGGAGCGCGGAGCGCGCCAGGGGCGGCGCCGGAGGGGCCGCCGGGGGGTCCCAGTGCCGATCCGAGAATTTCCGCGCGGACCTCCGAGTTGTTATGTTTATGCCACGTTTTGTTCCCCTATGAATGCACGACGGGCCCGCCGCTGGCGCGTTTTTTTTGTTTTGTTTGCGAAGGCGCTGTGTGTGGCTCGCGTGTGCGCCGCGATGCGCTGCGCCAGTGGCTCTCGCGGGCAGGACGCGTGCGGGGCGCGGGCGGGCGCGCGGGCGGTTCGCGGGCGGGTCGAGGGCGGGGACGGCGACGGCAGTAAAAACGGTCCTCACCGCGGGAGCCCACTCCAGGCACGCACCCCAGAATGGTGTAGTTTCGTTATGCCCCCTCGCTCCGACAACGCGGTGCACACGCGTTGGTCTGACAATAGCGAGTGTTGCAAGACTCCTCGCCTAGCAGAAATGTAGTGCGGGCCGCACGCTTGCGTCACCCTCGCGCGCATGTCGGAATCATGTCTACGCCATTGGAGGTCGAATCGTGTACCATTGAGCTCTTCAACAACAGAACGAAGTCACTGGCATCTCAATCAAGCCCGTCAGGTTGTTGCGCGTGGGCACTTGCTAAATCCATGCGGGGACAAGAAGTTGCCCGTCACCCTTGCTCGAGCGACGCAGAAAAGCAGAGTCGTCTGCGCCGACATGGGCGCGTGAGCTGCCCGCGTAAGGCCGCGCGTAAGCGCCCTCGTCTCCCAATGTGGCATGCCGCGCTGGCGGCCCACGTGAGCCACCGCGTAAGGGCACTATGGCATCTCGCGTAAGATCCGCTTTTGATCGTCGCCCATATGTCGGCAGCGAGCCCGGCGTGGAGATAAGGAGGGGCGGGCCTTCTCAGAAGGCTCGGAAGTCCCCCGACCTTCTGAGAAGCTGTCTGAGCTTCCCCCCAAGACACAGAAGGCTGCTCAGAAGGCGCGAGGGCTTCTGGGCAGTCCCGCCGCCTTCTGAGAAGGCCTTCTCCTTCTCACTTCCCCCCGGGCATGCTGCCGAATGTGGTTGTGGGGTCATAACTCGGGTCTCTCGCGGCCGTTCGGGACGATCCCTCGGCGAGGCGCAGCTGCTGGCAAGCATCCCGGGGCTGGGAAACCGCCGAGAACCGACGAAAACGCCATTAAAAAACCTCGAACCCGAAACTTCGTACTTCCACCCCCCCTCGCTCGCCGCCGAACGTGGGCCTCCGCGCACGGCGCAGGTTCGACGAGCTGCACGTGGATCTCACGTGGTCGCCCGCCCTCGACGCGCACGGGCCGACCGTGCTCACGAGGCGGCCGGCCCGCGGCAGCGCGCCGCGTTTTGCTGGTTGTGCGCCGGACGTGGGCGGTGCGCCGTCCGCCGTCCGTTGCCGCCGCCGCCGCCGCCGTGGTGGTGGTCGTGGTGGTGGTGGTGGTCGTCTGTGATCGTCGTCGGGGTTGCGTCCGTCATCGTCGTTGTCGTCCGTCGTCGGCCTTCCGTCTCCCGTCGTCAGCGTCGTCGTCGCCGCCGTCGTCGTCGTGGCCGTTGTCGTCGTCGTCTGTGATCGTTGTCGGGGTTGCGTCTGTCATCGTCGTCATCGTCGTCCGTCGTCCGTCGACGTCGTCGGTCCCCGTTGACCGTCGTCGTGGTCGTCGTTGTCGTCGTCGCCGTCGTCGCCCCCGCAGTGGTCCAGAGGAGGAGGGGGAGGAGGATGAGGTGATTGGAGGAACGAGGGTGGACCCTCGGCCTAGCCCTCCTCTTCCTCCTCCTCCTCCTCCTCCTCCTCCTCCTCCTCCTCCTCCTCTTCCCTGTCCTCCTCCCCCTCCTCCACCTCCTCCTCCTTCTCCTCCTTCTTCTTCTCGTCCTCCTCCTCCTCCTCCTTCCCTCGCCGTTTGCACCTGGGCCCCGACAAGTCGCCCAAGCGTATCAAGACCGAGGTCACCCTGCGCAAGGCCAGGGCGATCGTCGAGCTACAGTACCCTGGCAAGCGATTTTACTCCGACCGCGAGCATGGCGTCCTCTCCATCGGCTGGGACAAGATCATGCACGTCAATGTCTTCCACGGCGACACCCCACCCAAGATTTACTGGGACTCCGCGCAGCTCGCCAAGCACGCCATGGCTATCGACACACTTCGCAATGCGGTCAAGGAACTCACGCACCCGTCCGACCCCAGCCAGTGGTGTCTTTAGCGCTGCTGGACTATTTCATCTCCCTCCCCCGCCGCCTGGGTCAGCGGCGTCTACGTTTCGGATTGCTACTTGGAATTCTCGGGCACTTCTTCAGGCTGGCGGGGACAAGGCCATTCTGAAGAGAAAGTATGTTCTCAGTCTTCGTCCCCTCTCCACGGTCATCGCGCTGCAGGAGGTGCACCAGGACCACTTCCAGCTCGTCTCGTTCTTCAGATCGATCGCGTCAGGCCTCACGATCCACTCCAGCTTCATTTCCGACGCAGATGACGGGCATCGGCGGGGTGGAGTTGCTGTGGTGCTTCCGCCGTTGGCTTGTCAGGGGTTCCCCGCACCGTCGACATCCTCCACTGTCTTGGTACCTGGCCGAGCGATGCTAGTCCGTGTTCGGGATGACTGCCGCACGCTCGACATCTTCAACGTTCACAATCATGGCCTGTCCGCCCAGCAAGTTCGCGGAGTGGCTGCCGCGATACGAGTATCGCAACGTTCGGCTGCTCTCGACCCCGACATGTACACCACCTTTGTCCTCGGGGACTTCAATTTTGCCACGCACGAGGCTCTTGCGCTCGCTGCCCCTGCGGCGGCCGTGCGCAAGCAGTCGAAGTGCCACCACGTGCAGGCGACCAAGTGGCGCCAGGCTCTCGCCCTCCTGACCGAGATTGCGTGCGAGGACCCCACACACTACGAGAAGTTCAACAACTCGTGCGCGACGATCGACCGCGTCTTCTGCTCGATCACGGGCTGGCAGCTCTGCCAGTTGTATGTCCAGATTGGCACGCTTGGCACGCCGGCGGCTGTCTTCGACAAAAAGATCTCTGACCATGCTGCTGTTGTTCTCTCGCTTGCCTGCCGCCCGCCTCGACCTGTGGAGTCTCGCCCCATTCCCAAACACCTGTTCTCGGAGCCTGGTTTCAAGAGGCGCCTGGAGGGGCTGTGCTCCTGCATCCCGTGGGACTCCATGTCGCCCCCGTTCAAGGTTGAAAAGTACAAGGAGCTTTTGAAGATTTCGGCCGCGGAGACCAGGGACACCCTCTTTCGGGACAGGCCGCATCACCCGCACACCTGCCTGATGCTCGCTCGTGCTCTGGCCCGTGCTGTATGGAGGCAAGACCTGCGTATGGCCTCCAGGCTCCAGGACTCCCACCCCCTGGCCATTGACATGATTTCGATTACCGACGGGAAGGTCGAACTCCGCCACCCGCCGTCCTTCCAGGCATGGGTCGACCAGGTCCAGACTGAGGCTGCCGAGTCCGCGAAGGCAGAACTTGAAGATCGCAGACGGCGTGAAGGTGACCGCGTCCAGATTCGTGCCCAGGTTCGCGCGCTTGAACGGCGTGCTCGTCTCTGGTCCCCTCTCAATCGCAGGATCTCGCTCTCAGCGGTTATCGCGCCAGATGGCTCTGCGGTCAGCGTTCCCTCTGACCGCCTGCGGGTGCTCTCGGAGCACTGGGCCCCCGTCTTCCAGAAAAAGCCGTGGGACGGTGCTGCTGCTGCCCCCTACCTTCGCCGCCTTGCCCCTGACCTTCCTGCCGACCTACACCTTCCCCCGCCGTCGAAAAATATGCTACGTCGAGCAATACGGTCTGCCCGACACTCCGCTCCTGGGCCTGATGCTCTCCCGTATGCTGCGTGGGCGGCGTCCTCGTGGGGGGCTGACATATTATGGGACGCCCTTGGTTGGGTGCTCAGTGGCCAAGAACTCTTTGCGAATACTAGTGACACGATCCAGATTTTTCTGCCCAAAAACGTCACAGACTTGGAGCTCCGCGATGCCAGCTGTTCCCGCTCCCCCGACAAGGTTCGAGTCTTGGGCCTCAGGAACTGTGACCTGAAGCTCATCTCCTCCACCGTCAATCGGGCGATCCGCCCTGCCCTGGTATCCCTCGCCCCGCCGTGCCAGCGTGGATTCATACCCGGTAGGAATTTCGGCAACAACATCCTCGAGCTCGACGTTTCGAGTCGTCAGATGTCGGTCGTACCTCACGGGTCTACTGATATTCCTGTGCTGTATTCCTTGGACTTCGGCCAGGCCTTCCCGTCTCTGAATCAGGACTTCCTCATTCTCTCCCTTAGGGCCCTCAAGCTGCCCGAAGCCTTCGTGTCCTTCGTCACGTTCCTCTATGCATCGGTGGAGGGGGTTGTCTCGCACCTAGGCTCGCTAGTGCACATCTTCTGGATCCAGAGCGGCATCATCCAGGGTTGTGCCTTATCGGGCACTCTCTATGCGCTGAGTACGGCTGTCTTCTTGGTCGACCTGGCCTCTCGGGTGGAGGCCGCTGGCCTTGGCCTGGTTCGGGCCTGTGCTGACGACATTGGGGGCACGTTATTGGCCATACGGCACCTAGTACATGTGTATCGGGTTATGCAGATGGCCTCGGACATGGCCAACCTCGCCCTGAAGGTCTCGAAATGCAAGATTGTCCCGCTGTCTGACAGGTTCTCGCCCGACCTCTCAGCCACAGTCTCCTTCTGGGTCTCCCATCTGGTCCCCGAGTGGAGCTCGTTCGAGGTGGCTCCGAAGTTGCTCTACCTGGGCCTCTGGCTGGGGCCTGCTGTCGTTCCGTCCACCTGTTGGATTGACCCCGTCGCCAAATTGCGTCTCAGGGCCCAAGCCATTGGGCGGGGAACCACTCCTGCCAGCCTTTCCGCTACACTGTACAATACTCGTGCCGTTACGACCATATCTTACGTTGCCCAATTCTGCTGGCCGCCATCGGCAGTGCTGCAGCCTGAGTTGGCGACGCTCGCGCAGGTGTTCCGCATCCCGCTCGGCACTTTCGCCCTCGACTTCTGGACGCAGATCGCGCAGTGGGGCGGCCCGCGCTGCACGCGGTGGGGGCACCTGGCCGTCGCCACCATCACTCGTGCTGCTCTGCACACTTTCCCAGGCTGGGAGAGGCTCCTCCAGCAGTTGCGGAACCACGCGCGCTCCGCCCCGCACGATGCCACCCTGTCCATGCTGGCGACTGGCAAGCCGTACCCGTCCTTCTGGTTGGCCCCCGCCTTTGTGGAGAATCTGGCGCTGGCCGCCGCTGGCACCCCTCCCCCTGGCCCGCTGGCCGTCTTTGGTGCTCGTGCTGCCGACGCTGCGCTGGCTGAACTTCGAGAGAGCGGCCGACCTCGTCCTCGACCTCAGAGAGCTGCTCACGAAGCGCTTCGGGCCTATGCGATGCTGAACAAGCCCATCACCGACCTCTTCGCGCTCCGCCTGAGGAAGTTCGCAGGCAGATCGGCGGGCCTCCTTTCGAACATCGACTGGGGCGAGTGCAAGAGCGTCCTCGCCCGCTGCCCGTGCTCATGGGCTATGGCCGTCCTGCGCACTTGGTCTGATGGTTGGATGACTTCGGCCCGTATCATCTCACCTGACGGCCAGAAGCACTGCGCATTTGGCTGTCTAGGCAAGCTCGACTCGTTGCGGCACTACGCGAGATGTCCTGTCATGCACGGTGCCCTTCGGCAGGCTCTCGCGAGACCGATTCCGCTCCCGTGGATGGCCAGATGGGGCTTATCTGAACCTTCGCTGGCCACCTTCTCGGCGCTGGCTGCCGCGTACAGCATGTGCAACGAAGCGAGGCTGGCGCCCGTGTGGCCGCTGTCCCCGTCCCTCCTCCGCAGCTGTGCTCTCGCTGGTGTACGTTCGATGCAGCTCGCGTCGCCGCTGAAGTGCTCGGACATCGGCCGCGAGCAGCTCGGCCGACGGGACTACCTCATTCGCAGCTCTTCGTCATCTTCATCCTCGGGGTCGTCTCCACGGCTCACGCCTGCCGTTTCGTCGTCGGACAGCGACACGGCCACCGTCTCCACAGCCATCGCCACGATCCCGTCGGACCCCGACGCTGCTGATGATGTACAGGTCCCCGCGACGGGTTCAGTTACGTGCTGTCCTTCGGCTTCGGCGACCTCCCCCCCGCCTTCCTCTGCGCCCCCGACGACGGCGCGCTCCCCATCAACTCTGAGGGCGGCCCCATCACCATCAATGCCGTTGAGAACTCCACTGATGGCGCCCGCCTGCTCATCAATTTCGCCGCCGGCCCCGATTTCGCCCTGCTCATGTGTGTCGCCGTCTCCGCCAGTGACGCTGTCGTCTGCGGGTTCTTATGCCTCGTCGCCTCCCATCGGCGTTAGATCGCAAGTCCCGTTGTCGTGTTCGGGCTCACTGTCGCCAAGTGCTGGATGCCTCGTGTCGCCCCAGCTGGGCCCAGGCGTTAGATCGCAAGTCCCGTTGTCGTGTTCGGGCTACACGTCGCCACATGCAGGATGCCTCGAGGGGGACCACCTCTCCTGTGGCGTTAGAATGCAAGTCCCGTTGTCGTGTTCGGGCTCGCCGTCGCCACAAGAATGTTGCCGTGATTCTGGACACTGGTCCGTCGGCGTTAGATCGCAAGTCCCGTTGTCGTGTTCGGGCTCGCAGTCGCCACGTGTCGGACGAAATCCTGGGAATCTGGAGGCTCCGCGACGCTCGACGCAACCATCGACCCCGTCATCAGAGCGCTCCGCGACGCCGATGTCCACGAGCCCTCCGATGTCGCGCTCCCCTTCGGTGTCGCCGACGGCTGGGATGTCGCCCCAATCTTTGCCTTCTGAGAGTGCGGCCGAAAATGAGCCGCCTGTATCTTCTCTCCCCCGCACGTCCGTCGCCCCGCACGCCCCGCTCTGCCCTCCCACGCTCTGCGCCACGCCTGCCATCCCGCCCGATCCGCCTCCCTCGTCCCTTGAGCCCTCATTGCTGCTGCCCTCTGCCGTCTCCCCTTGCTCCCCTCCCTCGATGATCGCCATGCCGCCGTCGGTTTCCCCGTTCCCCGCCTCGTCCGTCGCTCCGTTGAGCTCTGCTCTTGCTGCTGCGTGCTCCTCCCCTGCTTCTCCCCTCGCGGCGCTTCACCAGCATCTGATTTCCCCCGCATCTGACCATCATTTTGGCGCGGCCTCCATGCCGCCTTTGATTGAAACAGCGGCCCGCGTCGCCGCCCGAACGTGCCCGACGTCGACCGCGACCCGTGCGGCTTCGTCACCAGGCGCCGCCGCGCTTTCTCCTTAGAGTGGAGCTGAACCCCCCCTGTACGCTGGGCTCCTCCTCCTTCCCTCCAGTTTCCCTGGGCAGCTCACAGTCGTTCTCCGGCAAAGGATGGTCACCCGCGGGGCCCTTCACCTGGAGGGCCTGCTCAGGCAGGCGCTCAACCAGGTTCGCTGCTGCCGAAAGGTGTCCTCCTCCTCCTCCCCTCCTCCTCCTCCTCCTCCCTCCTCCTCCTCCCTCCTCCTCCTCTCCTCCTCCTCCTCCTCCTCCTCCTCCTCCTCCTCCTCCTCCTCCTCCTCCTCCTCTGAGCCTGTTGGGGAGGCCCTCGCCGCCAGGGCCGGACCTGCCTCACCCTCCCCCCCCTCCCCCCCCAATGCGAGGTCGCTGCGTCACCTCGCGTGAGGGGCCCGCCTTTGGGTCGTCGCTCCAAGGAGGAGGACGCAGGGGATGCGTGCCGCAGGCAGCTTTCTAGCTTCGCCCTCGCGCTCCCTCCTCCCTTTTCCCTCCTCCTCCTCCTCCTCCTCCTCCTCCTCCTCCTCCCTCCTCCTCCTCCTCCTCCTCCTCCTCCTCCTCCTTCCTCCTCCTCCTCCTCCTCCTCCTCCATCATCCTCCTCCTCCTCCTCCTCCTCCTCTTCTCCTCCTCGTCCTCCTCCTCCTCCTCCTTCTCCTCCTCCTCCCTCCTCCTCCTCCTCCTCCTCCTCCTCCTCCTCCTCCTCCTCCTCCTCCTTCTCCTCCCTCGCCCTCGAGGCGCGAGCCTGCGGCCAGGCGCGCTCGGGTGGACGTGTCTGCACCCCCCGTGCCCGGCCCGCCCCGCGCGGGGGGCGCGCGTCGCCTCGGAGGACCGCTGCGGCGCTCTCGAGGCAGTTTTTCCTCGTGACGGCCCTGTTCCGTTCGGCTCCTTCCTGGGTGGGTTTACTTCAGAGCGTGAATTACCTACCCCGCTTTCGCTTCCAGGCAAAACCAAGTCATACTACGCGCCTCCTCTTCAGGCGCCCTGACCAGTACAGGCCGTAGTTTGGCATCGCTTGGTATATTTTGAGGCGAGGGTGGTCAAGAGCGAGGTAGGTTTGTTTGCCCCCAATGACTGAGAGCTCCGCTTGTAGTGGTTTCGGGCGGCTCCTTGGCCCCCAGGGGTCTTTGGGGGGGGGCCGCCCTGGGCTCTCTCTGTGAGCCTCTGGGAGCCTCTCTTGGGGTTAGCTCGGGAGCCCTCGGGGCCTGTCGGCGCTGGGGAATGGGCGCTGCTGGGGACGAAGCCACGGCCAGGGCTGGGGATTTTGGGGTCAGGGCTAGGGAGGGGCTGGGGAGGGCCAGGGGGAGGGCGAGGAAGAACGATCACACACGAGCGAACAGAAAGGACTCCGAGCTCTAGAACACAGGTGCGCAAGATCATAAGCTCCTTCTCCTCCCCCTCCTCCTCCTCCTCCTCCTCCTCCTCCTCCTCCTCCTCCTCCTCCTCCTCCTCTTCCCCCTATCCTCCCCTTCCCCTCTTCACCGCACTCGCCGCCCGAAAACCTGGAGAGACCTCGGGAACTCCGAAGACATCCAGAATCCCCCGAAAACATCCCAGCACCTCTTCCGCAAACTGCGTTCACGACCGGTCCCCAGGCCTGGGCCATCGCGGGGTCCGTGTTGGCCAGCTTTGCATCCCAGCCAGATAGTTTTCTGGGTCCGAAAGTGGACGGAGGCCGAAACTGCCGTCGACGACGACGACGATGCCGACAGCGGCGGCGGCGACGACGACGGCGACGGCGAAGACGACGACGAGGGAAGTGCAAGAGAGGGGGAAAAGAATGAGGTGAAGGACGACGCCGACTACGACGATGATGACGACCCCCCGAACTCTCGGGGTGCGTTCTTGTCAGAATTCCGAGACGGATCCAGCCGTGGTCGTGTGGGTGCCCCCCCAGGCGGCGGCGGTGGCGGTCACAGTCGACGACGATCGAATATCGACGACGACGTCGGCGACGACGGCGACGTCGCCGACAGGATCGGGCGACGATCAACGACGACCGAGTGCGACGGACGGCGGCCGCAACGACTACGACAGCGATGTTCTGCCATGAGAGAGGGGGGGCCCTCCAGACCCAGAGGGATCGTGCGCAGGACCCCGGGGGCCCGGCAACGGCGAAGGGCTTCGAGGACCCCTCGTCCCCCAGGACACAGCAGCGACGAGCGACGACCGCTGCGACGGCGACGTCGCCGGCGGCATCGACGCGACGACCGAGGAGCGAGGAGCGACGATCGACGGCGGCCGTACGGCGGCGCCGTCGACGACGAGAGGCGGCGGCGGCGGCGACGACGACGACGACGGAGGCGACCAACCATCGGCGATCGATGATCGACGGCGCCCGGCGGCGGCGCCGTCGACGACGAGTGGCGGCGGCGCGGGCGGCGGCGCTCGGCCCGGCCGCGGGGCGCGCCGAAGGTGGCTGCAGCAGCGCCTGGCGGAGCTGCCGCCCGCGGCGCGGCGGCGGGCGGCTCGGACGCCCCCTTCGGGCAGCAGCGGGGCAGCGCGCGCGGGCGGCGCAGGCCACCGACCTCGCGAGGCCCCGCTCGCGGAGACCGCCGCCTCCGCCTCCTCCGCCTCCTCCTCCTCCTCCTCCTCCTCCTCCTCCTCCTCCCCCTCCTCCTCCTCCTCCTCCTCCTCCTCCTCCTCCTCCTCCTCCCCCTCCTCCTCCTCCTCCTCCTCCTCCTCCTCCTCCTCCTCCACCTCCCCCTCTCCTCCTCCTTCCTCCCTCCTCCTCCACCTCCTCCCCTCCTCCCCTCCTCCTTCCTCCTCCTCCTCCTCCTCCCCCTCCTCCCCCTCCTCCTCCTCCCCTCTCCTCCCTCCTCCTCCTCCTCCTCCTCCTCCTCCTCCTCCTCCTCCTCCTCCTCCTCCTCCTCCTCATCCTCCTCCTCCTCCTCCTCCTCCTCCTCCTCCTCCTCCTCCTCCGCCTCCCCCCCCCTCCTCATCCTCCTCACCCTCCTCACCCTCCTCCTCCTCCGCCTCATCCTCCTCCGCCTCCTCCTCCTCCTCCTCCTCCTCCCCCGCCGCCCTCCAGCAGCGCAGCTCCTGCCAATGTCCAGCTTGAGGAGAGCCTGCCGCCGCGCCGTGGGTTCCGCCGCGCGGCCTGGCGCCTCGGGGAGGGCGCTGCGGCCAGCAGGGCAGCCTCCGCCTCGGGCGCAGAGATTGCCGCGGGGTTTGCCTCGGTGTTGGCTTCGTCTGCTCGGGTTTGCCGTGGGTTCACCACGGGTTGCAGTGGGTTTGCCGATGCCGCCTGGGGCACGGGACGCAGGGCTTGCTGTGGGTGTGCCGTGGTGTGGGCGTCGTCCATCCACAGAGATCGTCGATGATCGGGCCGAAGGAAAGGGGGGGTAGGGAAAGGGGGGGCTACGAAATCTGCTGTATGCAGCTGGTTTCGGCCCCGCCGCCGGGCCCATTCCTCGATGCATCGGCGCCTCCGGGCGCCGGGAGGCGCTGGGAAAATCAGCTACGTGAGCTGATTCGCTGCCCTGCCCTCTGCTTATCCCCCCCTTTCGCCCCCCCCCCCCCCGAGATGAGCAAAAACAGCGCGGCGGCGTACACGTGGTGAGGAGGTCCCGGGCGAAGCGCCGGGGCCCTCCCTGCCAGTACGCCTTGGGGGTGCGACAGGGCCTAGCCACTCCTCAGGAAGAGGGACGGAGGAGGATGGGAGGGAGGATTCAGGAGGGGAACAAAAACACGCAGACAGAATGAACCGTCGACCCCCAGGAACATATGGGAAGTAGGGGTGAGGACGAAAACCCATAACATACAGGAACAGATGGTGAATCCCGGGATGTATGCGTATTTCTGTGTGTGTGTGTCTTTGGGCCCCCTGAAGGATGGGGGGGGAAGTGATGGCGGAGGAGGGGGAGGAGTAACTGGGGAGGAAGTCGGGCCGTCCCCCTGCAGGAGGAATAGGTCGAAAAAGAGTCAACACATCAAACGGGGACGTTTTTGGTTTACGGTTTGTTCAGCATTGGGCATGGTTAGGGTATTCTTCATCGTTCGTCCAGAATCCCCCTCTAGGGGGGCATGCCCGACCTAAGAGGAGCTGGTGCTTTACTCTCTCCCCTGCGCCCCCCTCCCGCCGAGCGTGGCGCCGAGGTGCCTGCTGCTCCTGCTGGACCTCGTGAAGGACACGGAGGCGTGCCACAGCCGCAGCAAGGGCGCCGTGGCCAGCCGCCTCAAAGGCCACGGGGCACACAGTGCCTGAAGTCGGGCCGGTCCCTCGACAGGGGGAGTATGCAATCGGCGGTGGATAGACCTCCTACCCTGACACGTCGATTAGCGAACTGGCCGTTTTCGGTTCGCGAGAGGGCGTCGCGGCCGTTATTTTTGCGGGTCTAGGTCCGTCGGTTTCGGCCCTAGGCCGTTTTCACTAAAGGGAGGTTTACTAAAGGGAGGTTTGTCCACCGCCGATTCAAAAATAGTATTAAAAATAAGATGGGGACGATCGGTTGACCATTGTTTGAATATGTTTGGGGTATGTTTTGGGGTATTATTTTTTTATTGTGCGTCCAAAATCCACCTGCAGGGGGACCCGCCCGACCCAAACAGAGCCCCGCCTCTTTCCGACGATCTGTTTTTCGTTTTTTTGTTAAACCGGCGCGACGATGATGATGATGTTGTTGTTGTTGATGATGATGATGATGATGATGATGGTGATGATGATGATGATGATGATTACGATGTGGATTACGATGATGATGATGATGATGATGATGATGATGATGATGATGATGATGATGATGATGGCGACGATTAGTTTGATGATGGTGATGGTGATTATGATGATGGTGATGACGGCGGTGATGATGATGAGGACGACGATGATGATCATTATGATGAGGATGAGGATGGTGGTGATGGTGATGGTGACGATGATGATGGTGGTGGTGGTGGTCATGTTTGTGGTGATGATGCTGATCACCATCATTATCATCATATCATCATCATTACCAGCAGCATGATCATCAGCAACATCACTATCATTGTCATTAGCATCAGCATCATCATCATCGTCACCATCATCATCATCATCATCATCATCAGCATCATCATTTCCAGTATCGTCATCAACAGCATCATCATAATGTTCATGGATGTTGTTTCTCTGCTGGCCGCTTTCGGCTCAAGAACCATCAACCATGGATCCCGGACGAAAAAGGACGATCTCCCCCTGGAAGCGGTCGGGACCTCTGGGGTCGTGGAAGTTTAAAAACATGTAGGGGAATGGCAGGGTTTCCGACGATCTGCTGTTTTCAACTTTCGCACAGAAGTTCTCGGATGTTTTTGTTGGCTCCTCGAGCGATCTTATCGCCCTGGGTTGCTTCGCAGCAGTCACGGCTGGCCGAGAGCGGGGGGGGGGGGGGGGGCGAATCGTCCCGAACGACCGCCAGAGGCCCGAGTCACAGCCCGAAAGCATAGATCGCCGACGATGTTTGTGCTGTTCAATCTGCCGGAGGGCAAAAAATCGTCGACGCAAATAACCGGCGATCCCGAGGAACATCATAACAAATTGGAACTGGAGAGGAAGACGAACGTCCAGGACAGATGGAACATTTGGGGAACCCTGGCCTCAGTGTCTGTCTACTTGTGTGTGTGTCCCTGGACCCCTTCAAATCTAGGCGTCATTCCTCGATGTCGGCCCCCCGGGGCCTGGTGTCGGGCCGGGGATCACAAAAACAGATCCGGGACGAAAACGTACCCCCTGGGAAGCGATCGACATTTCATTTCCCCGGACACGTTCGCGTCCCAAAACATCACGACGGACGGGAGGTTGTCGGCCACTTTCGGCCTCCGGGGGCCCTCGCCAGGCCCCGGGACCGTCAGAAGATGGCCCAGAGTGAAAACCGGTCTCAGGGGAAAGGGTCGAGCATCCCAAGGACCGCGTACTGAAAGCACCAGGATGCCGCATGTCTGGGTCTGGGGCCGCGTCTGGAAGAAGTCATATCGTCGGATGGCTGGGAGGGCCTCCTTGTCGTTGTCGAAGAAGGAAGATCAAGCAGTGGCGAAGCGTCCCGGCTTGCCTGTAGGCCCACCAAAGAATGTTGTAAGAATTTGTTTTGTGATCTGCACGAACTGTTCTTGGAACATTTCTGGCCGATCTTGGTTTGTATAACACATCGGGTTTATGTTTTAAGAGAACGGTGTTTGCTCCTAGAGCATTTTCGGGTTCGACGGACACTATGTGGTAGGCCAGGCCAATCGGACTGCCGGGACGGTCGGTCAGAAGAGAAGGGACGAGGATCGAGGTTCGAGATTTTCAAGATTTCGGGATGCGTTTCACATCTTCTGTTCCGTGGCCCACCACCTCAGCGGCCAGGGGGGCTTCTCCTCGTCGACGTCACCGTGGAGAAAGAGGAGGAGCAGGAGGAGGAGGAGGAGGAGGAGGAGGAGGAGGAGTGTAAGGAGGAGGCGGAGGAGGAGAAGGAGGAGGAGGAGGAAGAGGACGAGGGACCGATGTTCAAGAGAGGGGGGGCTTTGGGATGTATTTCTGCCTTCCTACACCATCCCCCACTGCCTTTGCCGCCAGGAGGGATTCTCGTCGTCGCCGTCGTCGACGAGGAAGATGAGGAGGAGCAGGAGGAGAAGGAGAAGGAGGAGGAGGAACGAGGAGGACCGACGCTCGAGAGGTGGGGCTCTGGGATGCCTTTCGCCCTCCCCGGCGCCTCCCATGGGTCAGGGAAACGTAAGACTCGAGTTCGCCAGAACTTTGGTCTGCCGACGCCTCTTGACGATCCCGTCCCGGGCTGTGACGGTTCAAATCCGTGGGATCTCCTGGCTGTTGCGGGGGCTCTCGCCAGACTTCAGATTGGGCCTAGTCACTTTCTTGACGGCCCCGCCAGGCCAACCCGGGTCCCTCGAACCCGAGACCTGCGACCAGGACGCCCGCACAAGGACGTTTCCCAAGGGCTCGGGAGGGGCTCTGGCGTTCTTCCCGCTCCCTGGAAGCCAGGCCGCGGAACCCTATAACTCGTAGCCGAGGCTCGCCGTGGCCAGGCGAGAGGGGGCCACACGCGAACCCTGCCCCTGCCCCCCACGATTTCTGAGGGGGAGGGTGGGGTTCGCTTCGTGCGGCAGCTCCTGAGCGAAGTGAACCCCACCCTCACCCCCAGAAGACTCGTGGAGGGCAGGGGGAGGCTTCGCATGTGGTCCCCCAGGAATTACGCACCTGCCCACAGACGTCACGCACACGAAGACACGGAAAGGAGCGCAACACGCGAGCGCACGCGCAGACGTACCGCGCCTCCCACGCGCCAGCGGGTGGCAGGCGGCGGCGAGGCTTCGCGTCTGGCTCCCCAAGGCGAGCCCCTCCGCTCCCCGCGGCTCCCGCGGGCGCCTCCCCGAGAGGGAGGCTCCCCGCCCTGCCCGGGGCCGGGGCCCTCCTCGAGAGACCCTGGCCCGAGCGAAGGGAACCCCACCCTCCCCCTCAGAAGTCGTGGGGGGTAGGGGTAGGGCTCCCGTCTGGCTCCCCGAAGGCGCGCCCCTCCGCTCTCCGCGGCTCCCGCGGGCGCCTCCCCGAGAGGGAGGCGCCCCCGCCCTGCCCGGGGCCGGGGCCCTCGATCGAGGCCCTGGCCCGAGCGCGCCCCTTCGGGGCGGGCCCGGAGGGGTCGAGCCTGAGCACCCCCTGGGCTCGAGCCTCGGGCCGCTCGTCGAGCCGCAGGAGGCGCTCGGCATCGCTCGGACGTGTGCAGTTCTCTAGGGGAACAAAAAGTGGCACAAGCATAACAACTCGGAGGTCCGCGCGGATTTCTCGGATCGGCGCTGGGGCCCCCTCCCTGGCGCGCGGAGCGCGCCAGGGGCGGCGCCGCACCTCCGAGTGTGTTTTGTTATGCTTATGCCACTTCTTGTTCCCCCAATGTTTTTCCTCTGCGAGGATCATCGAGGACCATCCTGGACCATCGAGCAACAAACACACACACACACACACGAAGCCGACAGGTGCACGGGAAACATGGGCGTCCGAGCGATGGCAGGCAGGCGGGGCTCCACGCCGCGCGGACCCGCGGGGGACCTGCCGCCGCGGGCGGCGCACGCGTCGGGCGCCCGCAGCCCGTCGGCGCCGCGGGTGGCGCCCCGGGGGCCCGGCGCCGGCGGGAGGCGGAGGAGGAGGCGGAGGAGGAGCAGAAGGAGAAGCAATTGGGAGCAGCATGGGGAGGAAGAGGAGGACCCAGACCCCCTCGAGGAATGAAAAAATCATGACGGGAGGTTTTTCCCCATTCTCGGCCTCTCGGGGCCCTCGCCGGGCCTCGGGAGCGTCAAAAAACGACTCAGGATGACAAAGCGGTCCTGGGGAAGGGGTCGAGAACTCTGGGGTCGACGTAATGAAAAAAACATTACGTCGGGGGTCTGGGGAGGAGGACTAGGACGAGGAGGAGGAGGAGGAAGAGGACAAGGAGGTCTCGGGAGCCTCGAGGCCCTGCGCCTTCTGCGTCGGCCCGGCGGGAGAAGTGGTCGAGAGGTCGGGGATTTGGTGGGCCTCGCGCACGAGAGGGGGTCGATTAGCGCGACGACGACAATGAGAGCGACGACAACGGCGACGACGACGACGACGACGACAGAGGACGACGACGACGACGACGTCGACGACGACGGCGGAGGACGACGACGACGACGACGACGACGACGACGACGGCGACGGCGAAGGACGACGACGACGACGACGGCGAGGGCCAGTGCGAGGGCGAGGGCGAGGGCAAAGGTGACGAAGACGACGGAACAAGCACGGCGAGGACGACTGGCCGTGGCGTCACGGCTTGCCTATGGGCCCACCAAAGAATGTTCTGGGAGCCCCGTGTGGTTTGATGGAGACGTTCTCCAAACATCTCTGGCCGAGGCCGTTCTGCTTTGACACATCGGCGTTATGTTGAAGAACATGTTTTTGCTTAGAGCGTTCTTGTGTTCTAAAAACATGTTTTTGCTTACTCCAGATTTCGCAATAAAAGGGAAGGGGTCTGGACCCTCCAAGACAAGCCATTTCAGACCTCCCCCGTGGGAGAACCCTCCAAAACATCGTCCCCAGACCCCCCAGGCCCTCCAAGATAGCCTGGAAGAGACCCCCCCCGAAATGAGACCCCCCTCCCTTTATTACGAAATCTGGAGTAGGCCTACAAGAATGCCGGGACTGTCGGTCCCTGCTCAGGAAACGCGTCCTGATGGACATCGGGGCCCTCCACGGGACCCAGGACTGCCAGAAAACGACTCGAGATGAAGTCCTGGGTGGGGCAAAACCTTGGGGTCCATGTCTTGTTTCCTTCAGGACCCGTCAGCCCCATACCAAGGCGGGGGGGGAGTGGGCAGGCATGAGCGGGGTGGCGACGGGGGGGGGAGGTGATGGATAGGCAACGGAAGGAAGAGAGGGGTAGGAGGAACAGCAGCAGCAGCAGGAGGAGGAGGAGGAGGAGGAGGAGGAGTAAGACATACAGGAGAGGGCGGAGGGGCGGGAGAGGAAGGGAGGGAGGGGGAGGAGCAGGAAGCAGGAAGCGAAGCAGCACGAGGAGGCAGAGCAGCACCTGCCAGGCGTTCACTGGCTGCTGCTGGGCATGGCCTGGTGAGACTCTCAGCGCGCCGCCGGGCTGCCGGTCGCTGCCGGGGGGGAGCGCCGAGGACGTGCGGGGCGTGAGCGGGACAGGGCAGGCACGAGCGCAGCAGCACGGCCGCGTGTGTGCGCACGGGCGTGCGCTGTGCTGTCCTCTGACTTTGGGGGATCGTAAGGCTCGAGTAGGCCGGAACTCGGGTTCGCCGACTTTTTTTTTTGACGAGCGCGTCCAGAGTTTTGAGGGTCCCGTTTTCGTAGGAGGTCTGCAGCGGGAGCCCGCGTCAATTTCAGACTGGGTCTCGTCATTTTCATGGTGGCCCCCGTCAGGCCAAACCGAATCCCCCGTAATCCGATAGCCCTTATAACGGCGACGATGGAACACAGTGCCGGGGAACTGCTTTGAACATCACCAGTCGTTCAAAGCAGTGCCCCGGCACTGCTTTGAACGATGCGGAAATGCGATCAGCAGGAGCCTTCGTCTGTTCCTTCTCCTCTTCTCGTCGCTGTATGCTCTTCCTTGTCCTCCCTCCTCCCCCGTTCCCTCTCTAATTAATTACCTCGTTCTCCCAGTCTCACGCGCACTCTTCCTCCCCCCTCTCCTCCTCCTCTTCCTGCTTCTCCTCCTCGTCCTCCTCCTCCTCCGCCTCCTCCCCCTCATTTGTTATATTTCTCCGTCCTTGTCCTCCTGTCCCCGTTCTCCTTCTCCCTCTCCTCCTCCTCCTCCTCCTCGTCGTCGTCGTCCTCCTCCTCTTCCTCCTCCTCCTCCTCCTCCTCCTCCTCTTCCTCCTCCTCCTCCTCCTCCTCCTCCTCCTCACCTTCTTCCTCCTCCTCCTCCTCCCCCTTTTCCTCTCCCTCCTCCTCCTCCTCCTCCTCCTCCCCCTTCCCCCTCTTCCTCCTCTGCTATCACTCCTCCATAATTCCTGTCCGCTCCTCCCCTTCACTGATCTTCCTCTTCGTCATCATCATCCCTTTCGTCGCACGCCTCTTAATCCTCAATCGGTTCCCAATCTTCTCGACTTTCTTGTCATCCGCGTCCTTGGCTGTTGGAGGGGCCTCAGGAATTCTCAGGGCTCTTGTGTTGCACGCGAAGGCACACCTCCCAGGAACGCATCATCCTCCTCACATTCACCCTCCTCCTCCTCATCCTCCTCCTCCATGCACGTTCGGCTCAAGCCCGCGCCGACGGTAGGTTTCACGGCGGTTGGGCGGGCTCGCGCCCGCCTCCGCGGCCTGCAGTCGGGGCAGAGATGCGTGCAGGGTGGGATGACAAAGCGGAAGAGGAAACACGGGCCGCAGTTGCGGATTCTTCAAAGAGCAGCGGCGGCGGTTGGGGAACAAGTGGGGGTTGGGGCGGCCGCAGTGGCGGATACGGCGGCGGAGGTGACCGCAGTGGCGGCTGGGGCGGCGGAGATTCTCTTGGCGGATGGAGAGGAAAAGCGCAGGATGGCGGCGACGGAAGTGACCGCAGTCGCGGATGGGAGGGCGGCGGATGGGGCGGCAACGGATGCGAGGGTTGGGGAATGGAGGGCGCCCGCTGGTGGGACGACGAGGGTGGCTGGTGGAATGCATGGGAAGGTGGCCGCTCGAGTGCCTCGGCAGGTTCTCCTGCCGCGGAGCCCGCGGCCGCAACAGCGGCGGGCAAAGGAGGCGGTCCCCTGCTTCCCCCAGGGCGCGAAGAACAAGGCGCAGTTGCGCTGTTTCAAATTGTGCGCAATGAGCCGCTGCCAATTTTCAAGTTGGAATTCTTCGAGAACTTCAGGGCGAACTGGAACGGCAATTATAAGCAGCACAACGCGGCCTTGAAGTGGTTCCGAGACGAGTACGAAGACCGAGAAAACCCTTTCGGCAGCCGCACGCCCGTCTTCGGAGGTACCGCAGTTGCGGAGGAAATTTCGAAGATCCTTAAGTACCGCGCAAAGGGGAAGGCGCAGGACAACAGGGATTGGGACTGGGACCACACTGTCAAAGTGCCGTGGTCTTGGCTGGAGATGGTCGCGCAGATGGATGGACCTACAATGCTGCGCGTCGTGTGCGGCCCTGACAATGACCGCAGTCGCGGGTTGGTCCGCTGCGAGTGCCGCCCGTGCCCTAGCAGTCTCGACAACATGAGGCACACGAAAGGGGTGGACAGAGGACAGGCGCAAAGAATCCCTCTGCCCCAGTGGGATTTCGTCCTCATCCGCGACGACGGCTCGGGCATTCGCGTCCACCCATCCTGGTCTAGCCCGAAGTTCAACACGTATGAGGTGGAGCCGCACTCGCATCCCGTGCGGGGCCCGAGGGCAGGTCTCGGCAAGAGCGATGGCCACGGAACGTTCACGTTCTGGAAGATGCTGCACGCCCATCCGAATCCTGGGCGGTTCGACGCGAGCAAGGGGGCGCAGCTGCAACCGCGGTGGTCCGCGCAGCCTTGACACCGCAGTTGCGGGATTGCGCAGCCATGGAACCGCAGTTGCGGGGACCGATCGCGTGACGCCGCGCTCGTTTGACTCACTATGCGCGCTTTCGGCCGCAGTTGCGGCGCTGCCTTCTAGCGACTTCATACAGCTTGGCCGCAGTTGCGGCGCTCCCACGACTGACCGCTGTAATTAGGTGCTTCGGGCGCGCATCACCTCCGTTGAAGCACTCGTGACGTTAATTAGCGCGGCCGCAGTTGCGGAGACAGGTACTTAAACAGATGGATCCGCAGTTGTTCGTCGTCCTCGTCGCCCCTTCCCCGTCGTCCTCGTCGCAGTCTCCTCCCTCCGCCTTTCCTCCTCGTCGCAGTTCCTTCCGTTGGCCGTAGCCCGCCTCCGTTGGCCGAGTCATTTCCCGTCGTCCTCGTCGCAGTCCCCCCCGAGGGCCGCAGTTGCGGACTTTGTTGATTCCTCCTCCTCCGTTTCTGCCCCGTCATCCTCGTCGCAGTCCCCTTGCTCCTTTCACCCTCGTCTGAGCTCTTCGCGCCATCCTCTTCCGTCGCGTCCTCTCCATCCTCCTCTTCGCCTTCCTCGTCCTCATCCCCGCCGTCTCCCTCGTTGTCCTTCCTCTCCCAAGCCGGCCGCAGTTCCCCCGTCGGACGGGGGCCGCGCGCGGCCACGCCATGGACCCAGGTCGCAAAGCCGAGGTCGACAAGCGGTTCGCCGAGCTGAAGCAGCAACTGCGGGAAAGGTTCGGCCTGCAAGGGGCTGCCGCGGATGCCGCAGTCGCGGAGCCGACGGAGGACCGCAGTTGCGGAAGCCCCGAGCGACCGCCGCGCGAGGCCTCCCCGCAGTCGTCTAGCTCCTCGCGGGAATATCGGCCGCCGCCGCCGATAAGCGCTGCGAGTGGGAGCTCTGCTGGTGGGAGGCGCGAAGAGGCGCAGTTGCGCAGGGCGCACTTGACCCCCAAGGCAAAATGGGGGCCTCGGGCGCAGACGCCGACGAAGCAGCAGGACCAACCAGCAGTGACGGGAGCCGCCACCGAGACCGCAGTTGCGGGGGTGGCCGGCGAGCCAGGTGCCGCGCGCGGCTCATCTGGGAGCAGCGCGCCCTCGGCCGTGCTGCTCGCAGCCGAGTCCAAACGAGGCGCCCAACCCGAAGACGAGGCCGCCTCCCAGGAGAAAGCCGCCGAGACAATCGCCTCGGCCGATTCGCGGCCGAGGAAAAGGCCGCCTCCCACGGAAGGCTCGCCGCTGTCAGAACCGCAGTCGCGGGGTCGCGCGGGGCCTCCGTCGGAACCGCAGTTGCGGGAAGATGCGGGAGCACCGCGGAAGAAGCAGCGGACCAGGTCCCCTCCAGGGATAAACTACGTTGGGGAACGCCCCAAGTGGAACGAAGGATTCCTTCGTACAGCAGACGGCAATCGGGTTCCGTCCACCATCGCTTTGGTGTTCAACGTGGTGGTCATCACGAAGGTGGCAACAAAGGAAGATGTCTTCAGGTGCATCTTGCACCAAACTGCGGCGGTCGTCTTCGTCGTATGGGACCCCGAGCTGTTCCGCACGGGGAACGTCGAAGGCGCTTGCAGCTACGACGTTCCCGTTGGACTCAGGACTGCCGTCGAAGACGCTGTCACTTTGAAAAACAACACCGCGGAGCCTTACTGGACGACGGTTGGCCTGTTCAGAGACACGGGCGTGGTGCTCGTGCGCCCGCACATCATCGCAGAGACCGCAGTTGCGGGTCATGTTGTTGGGGCCACCCACGCCGTCACGATCCTGCGCTTTCGCCTGAAGGGCTCCGACATGAATCCTGCCGCGGTGATCCGTTTTGCCGTCGTGTCCAGACACGCAGTCACCGAACGTCTCCAACAGAAGATCACGCAATCAGAACAAACAGCGTGGCATCCAAGTTTCTTCAAGGACGCGGTTGCTTCCATCCATAAAAATGATGTGCGGTTCTTGTGCGGCCTGTTTGACATCCCGCCTGAGCAGCTCCAAGCATTTGGCCGCAGTTGCGGAGCCAGCTACACCTGCCCGATGGGGGTGGTGCTCAGGGCTGGACCCGCCCTGTTCGGAGGCCTTGTGGAGGGCACACGCGTCATGCATCCGAATTACGTCCTCCCCATTGGCCCGTGCGACGTGCGCATTGCGGACTACAACGCGGATTCTGCAGGGAGGCCGTCGAAGAACGATCCCCAGTGGCTCCCTGATTGGATGCATCGAACAAGCGACTCCATCATCTCTCGGCGCTGGGTCCCAGCGAAGTACATGCCCAAGTGGGAGGATGACCCTGACCGCAGTAGCGGAGTCAGAAGAAAGCTCGGCTTGGCAGCGCTGCCCCCAATCGGCAAGGTCATTCAGAAGGAGCTCAACGAGAAGACCTTCAGCACGCACTGGTGCGAGGGCATCCACCAAAACGTCGTCTTCGTCGGCCACGGACGCCAGAGTCGGGCGAGCAAGCGGAAGCACGAAGAGGCGCGATCTGCCGCAGTTGCGGACGAGCGGTGAGTGCGGCAAGACCGAGGAGCCGCAGTTGCGGAACAGAGCTCGGTACTACTGGGCGCCTGCTGCCTGCGTAGTGCATCCCATTAGCGATGGAGTGCATGTTGCGGTGTAGGATAGCCCGCAGTTGCGGGGTTGCGGTTGCGAAGCCGCAGTTGCGGTTGCGTATAATAGGAGAGCACGCGGTTGCGAAGCCGCAGTTTGCAATAAGTGTGCGCGCGCTGGGTCATCATCATCGTCGTCGTCCGTCCTCGTCGTCGTCGCTGCCGTCGTCGTCGTCGCGTCTGTCGTCTGTCGTCAGCAGTCGTCGTCGGTCGTCGTCGTCGTCAAGTCTGTCGTCTGTCGTCAGCAGTCGTCGTCGTCGTCGTCCCTCCTCCCTCCTCCCTCCTCCCTCCTCCCTCCTCCCTCCTCCCTCCTCCCTCCTCGTCCTCCTCCAGGCCGCATCCCCCCGCCACCTCCGTCCTAGCTCTCCTTCCCCTTCCCCTCCTCGTCCTCCTCCAGCTTGCACCCCCCTCCCTCCTCCAGCCTGCGCCCCCCCCAAGCTCTCGCCCGATATTTTGGATTAAAACTGAGCCTTCAGTCGTCCGCAGGCATTCGGCTCAGCAGGTCGTTGGGCTCCTGGCACACACGCCTCCACCCTGAGCGACGGACGTCGTGCCATAGTCCGCCATATCGGAGCTCCGGGCCGCAGTGGCGGACAGCGTCGGCACAGATATGAACGACAGCGTCGGCACAGATAATGCCGCAGTGGCGGACAAGAAAGCCGCAGTGGCGGACGAGACAGCCGCAGTTCCAGGCGGAACGCAAGGGATCTTTCAGAGGGCCAACGCCTTGAGGTCTAGATTCAGGACAGGGGACAAGGTGCGCCTCCCTGTGCTCATGCTCGCCCCGCACACGGGCAACCGAGGCGGGCACTACCCTCAGCAGGAAAGGGTTCGGGAACTCGCTGTGAAAATCTTCCTGGCTGGATTCACGCAAGCCGAAGCTGACCACGAAGGTGTCTGCGTTCAGATGTACCCAGCACAAGAGCTGGTGCTGAGAAAAAAGGAGGACCCGAAGTTCCAGACGTACACAGAGTACAATCTGGAAAAAGCGACCGGCCACCTCGCTGCGTGCTTCGACCGCAGTTGCGGAACAGACGTTGCGTATGGGACGTGTTCGCACTCCCACTTGTGCCTCGTGTTGCGGGCGTGCGCCCTGGGAGCCAAGTGGCCCATCCCCCAAGGCATGGAGTTCACGGAGGACGAGAGCGCGAGGCTGAAGCGCGTGCTCGATAAGGACGGCAATCTCGACATGGCCGCAGTGGCGGAACATGACCCTGTCGCTAAGAAACTCGTGCAGGGGGGTATGCTCATGGAAGTGCTTAGCTGGAAAATCATGGACGAGGAACCCACTGGTGCTTCGCTCATCAGCCAGTCCCTCAATAAAGGAGCCGATTTTGCGTTGCGAACGACTGAACTCACCGCGCTCCGTGTTCTGTGCAAGGCTGTTGACGCGGAGCTGCACGCCGCAGTTGCGGATCAGGTTGCCTTTGACAAGGTCAAGCTCTCCGTCATGCACGAACTCGATCGAGTCGTTCAGGACCCAGACTTCATTGAGCTGTTCTCGTTCGTTGTTGGGCTCGGGAGCACGAAAGCGCAGTTCATCCCCTTGCTGCTCCAGTTCTGCGAGGTCTACGTGAACTCCAGGAGAAGGGCCCTTCGGCTCGGTGCCTTCGGGGCAGCCAGCGAGCTTCCCGACGAAGTGCCGTGGGTCAAGGTTGCCGTGGTGATGCGATGCTACAGGAACGCGCCTGCGAGGAAGAGGGGCGTTGACACTCCTGTGTGGTGCCCTGACCCAGAACAATCGTGGAAGAAGAAGGAGTTCCGAGACTTCCTCATCGACATGAACTCGGCTCTCCGTTTGTACTTGTTCACGCTGAGCAAGGCCATCGACGGCATGGGCCCTGAGAAGGCGATCGAGTTCAAGGCGAACCTGTGCATACTGACCGCAGACGGCTTCATGCAGTACCTGAAGGACACCCACGTCAAGGAACGAAGTATCCCAGGACATCGTCAGGCGCTCCTCCGCGCTTGCGCGGAGGCCACGGGGAAGGTGGAGCCGAAGTCCAATCGGGACGCCCTTGAGAAGGCCCTCGGCGAAGTGGGAGTCGGAGGCGGGAAGCCCGATTGGTTCGATTTCAACGCGTTGCCGCGCCCAGAACCGAATGAGCCCGCAGTGGCGGGGAAGACAAAGGCTTCCGCAGAGGGGCACGAGTTGATGCCGACGGTCATTTCCTTTGACCCCACGACGCAATTACCAACGAACCACCAGCGCAGCAGGGACACGACGGCCATTCCACGCGGATCCTTCCCTTTGCCAATCGCCGAATGGAGGCGTTCAGCGGCAGCGAAGGAGCTGGGGCGGGAGCCTGCTTTGGTCAGCGCAGTGTTGCTGTGCCTTTGGGCGCGCCACATGTCCGCAGTTGCGGAAGCGCAAGTAGAGGTGTTGCAAGACGCTGACACAGAGAAACGCACCGTCAAGGCAACCGCTGCAAACGACGAAAAATGCATCGAGTTGTGGCCGTGCGTCCCAAAGGCATCCAAGGTGCACGCCGCAAGCACGCACCCCGAGAGGGTGGCCGTGCAAGTCTGGGTGAAAGGAGATCCAAATGGGGCCACGCCCACGACCTTCTACTTGCACCCCGAGTTCAAGCCGCCTGCGGACAAGACGCCCGCCGACGTGGCTGACCACGATGTGCGGTTGAGAGCATGGAAGTGGGATGCGCAAGAGACAATGCACGTCTTCTGGGCAGTCAACAGAGTCACGGAACAGGAGATCCAGCAGAGAAACAGCCGTAATGAAAGCGCAGTTGCGCGCATCAACATGGAGCTGGAGACGAAAGAATTGGCGGTGTGCGTGCCTGGGACAGGCGGGGTCGTGCTCGCCGTGAATGTCCCTGTGCTGGTGAATACCACGGCCGTGAAGAAAGGAGAAGAGCTCCTGTGGGAGGCGAGACCCAAAACCGCACCGAAGAAGAAGGCGGCCGAGGAGACGTGGAAGACGGACGCGGCCAAGAGGGCCAAAGGGAAGCCTTCGGGCCAGCCCGCGCCGAAGAAATCGAAGAAAGGGTTCGACGAAAGCGGGAAGATGTCGCTCTAATTAAGAAGCCGCAGTGGCGGCAGTCAGGGCGGCTTGCTCGCGTGACCGCAGTTGCGGGCAACAGGCCGAAGGGGGGGGCGCACGCGTGACCGCTGTTGCGGAGCGCTCGTGTAGTTTGCAGTGTCGCTGCTTCTGTTAGCTGATGCCGCAGTAGCGGACCGCTGACGATCGAGCACGGAGGTTCGAAACGGACCTCCTCCCTCCCTTCTCCCTCTCCTCCCTCGCCCTTCCTCCACTTCCTCCCTCTCTCCTCCTCCTTTCTCCCCTTCCTCCCAAGTTGGAAGCCGAAACTACTCATTTCCTCACTCCCTCCCTCCCTCCCTGGAGGCCCTGGAGGGCCTCCGCCCTGGAGGGCCTGGAGGGCCCTGGAGGCCCTGGAGGGCCTCCCTGGAGGCCCTGGAGGCCCTGGAGGGCCTCCCTGGAGGCCCTGGAGGGCCTCCCTGGAGGCCCTGGAGGGCCTGGAGGGCCCTGGGCTGAGGGCGGAGGCCCTGGAGGGCCTCCGCCCTCAGAATGCTTCAAAGCAGTGCCGCGGCACTGCTTTGAAGCACCCAGGTGCTTCAAAGCAGTGCCCCGGCACTGCTTTGAAGCATTCTGAGGGCGGAGGCCCTCCAGGGAGGCGCGAGGATCGCAGGGACCGAGGGAGGCCCTCCAGGGAGGCGTTCGTCTCGCCATCTGGCTCAACCGCGCGCGGCCCCACTGCCCGCACCTCCGCCTTGCCCGCAGTTGCGGCTGTGTCCAGCGCAGTAGCACACATGCCGACTTCGAGCGAATGGAGCCCTGTGTGCGTTGAGAAGGTCTTGTGCATCCGTGGAGGTTGGCTTGCGCAGACCACCCCCATCCCCGAAAAGGATGTCAAGGTGCTCCACGCAGGGCCCCTCGGAGAGATAAGCTTCGTGCACGTGAACATGCAAAAGGCTTGGCTGCTCAAGGTGTGCGCCAAAGGTAAACCGACCGCAGGGGCCTTGAAGGCCTCCAAGGCCTGGGACGCGCTGAAGAAAGAACTCGCGAAGCAGGGCGGCGCCGCAGTTGCGGACGAGGAGAGCGACGGCGACGCGGGGGACGAAGCAGATGACCCCATGTCGGCCCTGGTCAGCTCCACGGACGCCACGAAGAAGCAGGCAGCGACCCCGACCAGCGCCAAGAAGCAGAAGACTGGAACGCGTGCGGCGACTACTGGCCTGCCCAGGGGCGAGGCCGTGGAGTCGGCCATAGCCACTGTGCACTCCGTACAGATGCCCGCAAAGAGCCCCATGAAGTTTCCGCGCGACACGGCCGTTCGAAACGTGCGGGTGGCCAGCTTCAAGCGGAGGACGTTGTGGCTGGACGCTGCAGACCTTGGGTGGCTGATCGACATGATCGTGGACGACGTGAGCCTCGGCGGTGTCCCCGACATCGACGACGGCGACAAGGACGAGGCCGCAGTGGCGGACAGGGACTGGGCAACGGCGGTTGACCCTGCCACCCCGCTGGCGAAGCAAAAGGAGGTCGACTCCCCCGTGGCGCAGGGGAGCGGCTCTGGCTTCACCGTCGTTTGGGACTTCAAGGGCGCTTGGGTCGCGACCATCACGCGAGAGTGTGCCAACAAGGGCAAAAGGATCGAGATGGATGTGAAGAAACTTACAAAGAAGAAGTGGCAGTCGGCGCAGTCGGTGAAGGGCTACGACTACGAGTGGGAGGGCATGACGCAGCACCAGCGCAAGCAAGCGGCTCTGGATTACCTCGAGCTCCAAATCCCCAGTCTGTTCGACTGAGGCCCGAAGCCGTATGGGCCGCAGTTGCGGTGGGGCTACTGAGTGCCCGCAGTTGCGGGGTGGCTGGGTGCGCGTGAACACGCGGAGGGCGAGGCGGTGTGAGGAGGCAGGCGGAAGGTTTAGGGTGTTCCACGGGTGCACGCCTTAGTGCGCCAACTTGTGTGGGCGAGCGTTTTTCTTAGAGAAGCATGGAGTGAAGCATCGAAACCCTGTGCGCGCGATGATTGGGGCTTCCGCGCGGGCGTTGTTGAAAAGTACCTCCTTCTTCGCCCCTCCGCATCGTCTTCAGTTGCTCCTCCCTCCTCCCCTCCCTCTTCCTAGTTCTGTAGCCCGCAGCCGAGTGCCCGGCCCGAGTCGTTCGCCACGCGACCGCTCATGGATGTTCCCGTGGGGCGGACATGGTATGGCGAGGAGGACGGAACGCATTTCGAGGTGGAGTGGCTCCATTACGACAGCGGCTGCGCACCGAGGAAAACGAAGTATGGCACCACTGGGCTCGCCAACATCTTGAGCCGCAGTAGCGGCGTTCCGTGCCCCAAGAAGATAAAGGTGCACGCATGTGCGGATTTTCCGTGCCTAGCGAAGTGGCCCGCGTCGCAGTACGGCCTTGCTGAGCCGCCTCGCTTTCATTTGCGGCCGTCTGCTTGGCGACCGGGCGCGACGCCACCACCCGCAGTTGCGGCTCCAGGCGGCACCGCAGTTGCGGCTCCCTCGGCCCCTGCACACATAGCACCAGCAACACCAGCAGAACTCGCAGCTCCTGCGCAAGAAGGACACGCAGCTCCAGCACCAGAAGCACCCGCAGAACCCAAACCTCCAGCAGCCCCTGTGCCCGAAGCACCCGCAGCAGCAGTCCCTCCAGCTCCTCCAGCTCAAGTGCGCGCAACACCAGACCCGCCTGCTGCGCAGGAGACCGCAATTGCGGTTGAAGCTCCTGAGGGAGTGGAAGCGGACAAAGACACACCACTTCCAGCACGCTTGCCACCAGCGCGGCCGCTGCCAGAGAACTGGTCGAAGACGCAGGTCGCATTCTTCCCGTGCCCAGACCCAAAGGCTGCAGCACGAGTTGCGGCGCCTGTTGGCGACGCCTTGCGGCCACGAGTCGCGGCGCCACCCCTGGCGCCAGAGAAAGGTGTACCTGTGGAAGACGCGCCAAAGATCCAGGCCGCAGTGGCGGCGACGGTGCCTGACCGCGTGATGGCTCTCCTGAGGCAGATTCTGTCCGAGAATTCCTACATAGGGTATTCAGCTTTCATGCTGTTTGCCTTGCGGTTCGGGCGTCAACCTTACGTGTGGGAAGGCGAGAACCGCAAGGACCTCCTTGACTTCTACATGCCTTGGGCAAAGGAGAAGTGCACTGAGCCATGCGCCGTCGACGGCGTGGCGTGCGTACTCGCCGCTGCTGAGGATCTGTTCGGGGAATGGACAACGGTGGAACTCAGGCCCGTGACTCCCGAGAACCCTCTCCATGAGGTGCGCCACTGGGTGGCCGCAGTTGCGGTGGGTGGCGTGTGCTCTGAGGGGGCGGACGCGTTGAACAGGTTCTACGGTCCTCTGGGACAATGGGTCCTAGGGACTGTTTGCGATGGAAACTGCGGCATTGACCTTATGGCGATGATGTTGCAGAAACCGCAAAATGCCGAGACGCGCAAATGGCTTCGGGAGGAACTGTACGATTTCGGGGTGCGCCGCTGGGACGAACCGTGGTTGCACGACATGCTCGTTGTCACGCAGGAACTAACCTTGGAGGAGGTGCGGGCGTACCGCAGTTGCGGGGCCAGCGGCCCTGCTGGACCCATGGTCCTGCACGACTCCGAGGGCGAGGGCGAACCAGCAGAGGCGCCGAGAGAGGCGAGCGCGCCACGCCCCGCTCTCATGGCGGCGTTAGAGTGGCAGACGGGCGTGCAGGACATGGGTATATTGCTTGCCATGGCTGAGGCTATGCCCGAGGCGTTGCAGGAGGAGCAGATCAGGGCGCACGCACTGGCCAGCGCACGCCCAAAACCCGAAGTTGCGGAACAGAAGCGGCGCGTGTGCCCGCACATGCTCAGAGACCGCGAACTGGTTTGCAAAGACCTGGAGGCGCACGCACGCAGTTGTGGTTGGATGGGCGAGGGCGTTCTGCCACGGAATTCAATCGCGTCTTTTTGCGAGCGGTTCACGTGGCCGAAGGGCATGGGGGTCGTCCAGCAGCGCCAGGCCGTCTCCAAGTGGTTTCAAAACTGGCGCACACAAGGTGGACATGGCACGGCGGGCGTGCATGGCCGACGCCGCGCGCGGGGCAACCAAGGGCGCCCGAACAAGGCTCCATGGCTGGAAGCCGCTCTGTACGAGTGGTGGTCCCACATGAGGTACTCCGTGGACTGGAAGGCGGTGGCCAAGCGAACCGCAGTTGCGGAGGAGAGGCCCAAGATGTTGGCCAGGTTCTCCCAATCCCTGCTGGTTACGAAGGCGAAGCAACTCGTCGCGGACTACTGCGTGGAGACAATGAAGCGGGGAGGCAAACCGATGGTGCCGCAGTTGCGGCCTCGGTGGTGGGTGAAGTGGCGGCGCTCCTACGGCCTGAGCATGAAGAAGCCGAACCGCAAGTACAAGGTGCCAAAATGGTTGCTCCAATCTCGTTTTGAGACTATGATCTTGAACGTGGCCAGGGTCCGCGCAGCTGCAGAGGAGCTTCTGGGGTACGACCCGCACATCCTGAACTGGGACCAGTCGCCCTTTCACCACAACGAGTCGTCGTCGGCCTCGAAGCCGACCTTGGCTGTGAAGGGTGGCATTGTCCCGCTTGTCGAGGCGCATGACGACAGCAGGGCTCGGTGGACAGCGAACCTGACGGTGTCGAGCGACGCGGAGGACATCCGCAGTTGCGGACCACCGCCGGCGGAGCTAATGTTCAAGGGGGGATCTGTCATCGCTGAGGGCTTGGCCGCACATGCCCGCAGTCGCGGCTATCCGTCTTGGGTGAGCACGGCGACGTCCGAGAAGGGGTCCTACCGCGCAGACGACGTTGTATCATTCTTGCAGCGGCACTTGCGGGCCTGGCCCGACGACCCGCAGTTGCGGGGAAAGTGGCGCATCCTCATGGCCGACGACCATTCCCCGCACAAAGCAGACGCTGTGCGGAGACTCGCCTGGCAGCGCGGCTACGTGCTGATCATTCACGGCGGGGGGGCGACCGCAGTTGCGCAGCCCGTGGACACGGACTTGAACCAGCACGTGAAGCGCCGGTACATTGCCCTCGAGACCAAAGCGCTGGTGCAGCAAATGGCGTTGGGGAAGCACGTGCCGCAGTTGCGGCGTTCCGATTGCGCCGACTTGATGCTGTCAGTGTTGGAGAATGTGCAGTTGCACTTGGACGCCGCGAAAGGTTTCCTGAAAGTGGGAATTCGAGCGCCCTTCGACAAGTCAGGAGATCTCGAGATTTGCCGAGAGGCGGCGGAACTCTGGGAAGCAGGGGGGCTGCGAGCAAAAGTGGACACCGCAGTCGCGGAGGTGAGGGAAGAATGCGAGCAGAAACGTTTGAAATGGTCCTACAATGACGTGCTGCGTCTCATACACGAATACGAGAAACACGACGCCACAGATTCCGTGTTGGAGAAGCTCGGCGACGAAGCGCTAGGCCAGGAGCCAGGCCACGAGGAGGGCGATGAGGAGGGCGGGGAGGAGGAGGAGGAGGAGGTGCACGAGGAGCACGAGGAGGACGAAGAGCAAGAGGAGGCCTCGTGGGCCGAGGCTCTTGCGGAACAGTGCGATGCCGCAGTTGCGGCACCTGGGCCTCAAGGATCCTCGGTATCCATGGACTGCGTGGTCGACGCAGAGGCGGCCGAGCAGGTGGCAGTGGCGACGTCCTTGGCAGAAACGCTCCGCGAGGCGGAAGATATGCTGCGCCAAGTGGGCATGGAGAAACTAGCGCAGGATTGCCGACAGCAACGACACAAACAAAAGAAGCGGTTGAGAGAGCTGGCGCGGGAGGACAACGAGGTCCTACGAGCGTTGACTGCCCAGCGAGACCACGAAGCCGCAGTGGTGGCGAAAAAGCGGCGCCTGGCTCTGGAAGCGAACGACAGGACGAAGGCGTTGCACGATCTCAAGAAGCAGATTCGAGAGGCCGAGGCCGCCTTGAGGGCAAAGAAGGAGGCCGCAGTTGCGGTGGAAACGGCTTTGGCTAACAAACACGCCCTAGCGCAGTGGAATCCCGAGGAGTTCAAGATCAAGAAAAACAGGATGGCAGCTCTGGATCGCCTGGCTCGCGGAAAAGGCGTCCTCTCAGACGAGCAGAGGGGGGAGTGGGCATGGTTCAAGACGCATTGGGACGAGGAGATGTGCAAGCAGCACAAGGAGCAATGGCCGCTCACGTTTGCTGGGTGGCTGCAAAAAGTCGCGAACGACGCGGCGTCTGGGAACCGTTCGGCGCTGTCGCAGTTCGTGCATTCGGAAACAGTGAGAACCCTGGGAGGGCAAATGGCGCTGGTAATCCCAGCCCTAGCGTGATGCAGGCCGCAGTTGCGGACCCACAGGAAGTCCAGAGGGAAGTTGTTTTTCCAAGCGGCTCCCGCGCGGGCAGGAGATGAGGCAAAACCGCAGTTGCGGTCTTCCTGCTGCTGTGAAAATAATCCTTTCACAGTCCCTTGCAATCGTCGCCCTCCTTCTGCTTCTCCGCCAGTCCATTTGTTGTTCTTTCGGTTCCTTTGAGTCCTCGCCCTCCTTCTGCCACTCCTCGAATCCTCTTTGTCTCCTCCCTCCATCCGACCCCATGCCCATTCACGATCCATTTCCGTAGCCACCGTGGCTCGAGGTGGCGCACGCGAAGACGCAAGCATGTGGCCGCCCGCGCGCCCGAGCGCATCCTCAGGGAGTATGGACCGTGGACCTCGATTCGCCAGAACGGTGTTCATCCACAACGCTGAGGAGGAGGAGGGAGGCAAAGACGAGGAAGCCGCAGTTGCGGATGATGACGACGACCAGCGGACGCAAGATGGCGACAGCACCGTCGCGTCCTCGGCTGCCTCCGCTGACGAGGCTGAGTCCCGGGGAGGTGCGGGAGCCGCAGTTGCGGCAGCACATGACTCCTACATGCCGAGAGTGTTGTCGTCGCGGAGAACCTGGAAACGGGTGCCCATCATCGAGACAAGCAATCTGTCGGAAAAACAAAGAGCTCTTGTCGACGCATGGGAGGAGAAAACGGAGTTCGAAGCGGGACGGGTCGGCTTCTACGTGGCCAACTTCGGAGGGACTGCAGCTAGACCCACGCAACGCGCGGACGAGTGGGCGCAGCTCCGCGCGAACCCTGCCCAGATCATCGCCCTCTGCGAGTGCGACGACGAGACCTGCGCGGTACTCAGTGGGGAGCACGACGCGAGGGACAGTGCAGCCGCAGTTGCGGACGATAGGTTTCGGAGTCGGACTCAATACAACTACCTGTGCGTTAAGGGCGGCGAGCCATCAGGGACCCTCCTTGTTGGCATGAGGGACCGCAGTGGCGGCCACATTGAACACGTAGACTTTGCGAGACTCTTCCACAAGCAGGAGAAGTCCAAAACGAAGAAGAAGAAGAAACAGTCCGCAGTTGCGGAGGCTCCTGCGCCAAAGCTGCACAACAAGTACTCCAGGGCGATGGTGGTGCGCGTCCACCTGGACCAGGCCGTGCCCCATTTGGGGGGCTCCTTCAACGTCATGGCGGTGCACGTCCACCACAGCTTGGCCAACCAAGACTGGGGCGTCACGAAGCTCCATGAGTTCTACAACTGGTTCGTCGCCTACGTCAGGGAATGGGACGTGAAGGTCTGCATGGGGGACTTCAACATGTGCATGTTCCAGCTTGTGTCCTGGTGCCGCAATTGCGGCCTGACTGTGGACGTCGCCGCGTGGACCCCCTGGAAGACAGCAGGCGGCCAGCCCAGGGCAGACAGCATGGCGATTTTGTTCATAAACTGTCCTGGGCAGTACAAGCTTCACCATGGCCTGAGTGTTCTGCACGACCGTGAGGGCGGATTCTTGACGACCCAGCATGATCCGTCTTTCCCTGTCTTCGACTACACGAATGGCCCTGGGAAGATGCTTCAGACTTACGTGCCCAAGGCTGAGCCCGTTGAAAACAAGATGCGCGCCTTCCTGACGCCATCTGGCGAATCCTTGACCGCAGATGCGGAGTTCGAGCAAAGGATGGCGCGCAGGGAACGCGACGATTGGGTGCGCCATCCCTTCAGAGTGAAGCAGGGCAACCTCGACGACAAGATATGGCATGGCGCCTTCGGCAGGGCGAGGCACGGAGCGCACTTCCCTCTGGTGGCTTTCACGCACAATACGTGCCGCAGGTCACCTGAAAGACTCGCCGCGAGGTTGGAACGCAGGAAGGGCGGCAGGAAGGGCGGCAAGAAGGGCGGCAAGAAGGGCAGCTACGCGGACACCGCAGTTGCGGGGAAGGGCGTCCGACCCCAGATGGGAACCGCAGTTGCGGGGAGAGACGCTGGGGCTGAGCGAGCTGGGAACACGCCACCGCCGCAAGCTGCCAACGGCGACGATGCGACCCCTTCTTGTGCCGCAGTGGCGGCTGGGTCCTGGGACGCCAGCGGCAGCGGCGCATGGGAGGCGCGCAGTCCCGCCACGAGATGGCAGGGCTGGTCCTGGTGGGACTGGAGCTCGAGCGAATGGGGCGCTGATGGCGCGCAGTGGTGGCCCTCTGATCATGCCGCAGTTGCGGACAATGCCCCTGAGGGCTCGCCTCCTCAGCGTGAAGTCGAGTGGGGCTCGAGCGGGCGACCTGCCGAGCGCCCTCCGTGGAGCTTCGAGGCGCAGCGTTGGTGATGGCCGCAGTTGCGGGCAAGTGGAGCATGATGTTGATTGCCGCAGTTGCGGACAGTGTACGCTGGAAAAATCATCATCATCATCAATCATAATCATCATCATATCATCATATCATACGTTCAAAGCAGTGCCGGGGCACTGCTTTGAACGCGTTCAAAGCAGTGCCGGGGCACTGCTTTCGATCGTCGCCTCGTCGCCGTTATAAGGGCTTTCGGATTACCCGAGTCTTACGTCTCCCCGATGACTCAAGGGTGGACAAAACCACCCCGACCCCGACAATTCGCGCTTACTCAGCCTAATGCGTTTACTAAGCAGCCCTGCCCTGTTCGATTCCTTCCATGTGTGTGCGTTTTGACTCAACGGCTTCGCTTGTCGGGGTGCTCATTATGGGGGGTGGATTTTCTGCTCTCTACTGACGGTGTCCACAGAGGTGGTCATCGAAGTTCCTGCGCGGAGCCCCTGCCAGGCCTCATCACCACTGGCTGCGGCCCGCTGGCGCGCGTCGGCCGACGAGCGGTGCGCGCGGAAGGGCGCGTGGCCCGGCCCCCCCGCGGCCCGACGGCCCTCCGTCTGCCAGTTCTCGTGCCGACGGCGCGCGGTCAGGACGTGCGTGGGCTCGCGTCGGAGGAGGAGGAGGAATAGGAGGAGGAGGAGGAGCTCGAATAGGAGGAGGAGGAGGAGGAATAGGAGGAGGAAGAGGAGGAGGAGGAGGAGGAGGAGGAGGAGGAGGAGGAGGAGGAGGAGGAGGAGGAGGAGGAGGAGGACGGTGTTCGTGTGCGCGTGTGTTCGCAAGGGAAGGAGAGCATCAGTGGCACGCCACCGCCGGGAGCCCGCCAGCGTGGCGCAAAGCGTCGCTGCTGTGCGGGTGCTCGGCGTCTCTTCGGCGGCGTCGCGCTGACGGGCTCCCCACGACGGCGTGCCGTGGAGACTGTTGTCGCCCCCCCAGTGCTATGATGTTCCAACCTACTTGAGCCTTGATCGCCAGAAAGAATTCCGAGCACCAGAAGACAGGTACCGAAATTCGAGGGTTAGCACGTGTCGGGCCCCGGGAGACACTCGTCCGACACTGTTTCGACACTCTTTCGACACCTTTCTGGGTGCTCGAAATTATTTCTGGGATGTGGTCCCCAGAGTGTGTGTGTGTGTGTGTGTGTGTGTGTGTGTGTGTGTACGCTTGTGCCAGGGCGCGAGGCGGCGGCCAGGGCCGCGCCTGTGGGTTTTGCACTTTGCTGCTGCTGCTGCTTTTTCTCTTGCTCTCCCCCCCTGCTGCTTTCCTTCTATTTCCTCAGCCACAGGGCGACCTCTCGCACAGGTAAAAAAAAAGTGTGTACGCTTGTGCTTTTGCGAGCTGCATGTATGAGCTTCCTTGTGCATGCCCGGGTGCGCTCGCCGTGGCGTTGCGTGCTGTGCGCGCGTGTCCTCAAATGTGGATTCGTAGTCTTGGCAGTGCTTTTTGCTTGACTTCTCGCCGCCGCCTGCCACCCGCTGGCGCGTGGGAGGCGCGGTGCGTTTGCGCGTGCCCTCGCGTGTTGCGCTCCTGTCTGTGTCTTCGTGTGCGTGGCGTTATGTGGGCACGCGCGTAATTCCTGGGGGACCAGGTGCGAACCCTACCCCCTACCCCCCACGATTTCTGAGGGGGAGGGTGGGGCTCACTTTGTTCGGGAGCTCCCGAGCGAAGTGAGCCCCACCCTTCGTGGGGGCCACGTTGCGCCAGGGGCTTTTGATCCCTGGCCGGGGCGCGGCGGAGAACTCCGCCGCGGCCCTCGCCTGCCGCCCCCCTGAGGAGGAGGAGGAGGAGGAGGAGGAGGAGGAGGAGGAGGAGGAAGGGGAGGAGGAGGAGGAGGAGGAGGAGGAGGAGGAGGAGGAGGAGGAGGAGGAGGGGTAGGGTTCGCGTGTGGCCCCCTGCGTGCCCAATTCCTGGAGTTGGAGCGGCGCCGCACTCGGGCAGCCACCGGCCCGGCAGCGGCGGAGGGCGGCGGAAGGGCGGCGGAGGCCGACGGAAGTGAGGCGAGGGCGGCTCTCCGCCGGCGGAGGGCTCGGCGGATGTTGGCGTGAGGGAAAGGTGCGGCCCGATAGACTCAGGAGAGGAGACAACACACAGACACACACACACACACAAACACAGAGACACCATTAATCCTCGGTTCCTCCGGAAATGTGGGGACATGTGGGAAGTGGGGGGGGGGAAGGCAGAAGCCCAGAACGTATGGGAACACATGGGGAATGGTTTCATTCGTCTGTATTCATTTGTGTGTCCTGGGGCCCCTTTCATAGACCCCCAATGGCGCGATGCCAATCCTAGGGATGCGACAGAGGAGGCGACAGGCTGTCCTGCCGCTGGACCGTCACCAACCCTCCCTCTCCTGTGAAGCGAAGACGCTGTCGCGGCCGAGGGGAAAGCGGGGGAAGGAGGAATCCATCACACACTGTGCCACGAGGTAGCGCGCCGACTGAACCTGCCAACGAAGCAAGGATCCGCCCCAAGGGCTGGCAACATTTGTAGCGTTTAAGGCTTTGTGGAAGCCGCAATGTGAGCGGCGGAAGCACATCGAGTTGTAGTTGCCGCCAGTGGCGCGTAAGCTGCCCGCGTAAAGGACGCGCGCACGGGGGCGCGTCAGGGCCCGCCGCTTCCGACGTGGCATGCCGCGCCGGCTGCCCGCGCAAGCCACCGTCAAAGGTCGCTAGGCTTGGCATCGCTCGGTCGTGTACAGTTTTCTCTCGGCGAGGACCATCGAGGAGCATCCTTGATCATTTGGCGAACAACCACGCACGAAACCGAACAAAAACACAGGGAATGTACGTCCGAGCGATGGCAGGTGTGCCATTTCGCGTAAGAACCATTTCTCGGACTGAGCCAGGTTGAGGATAAATCGTTCCAGAGCCTTTCGGAACTCCTTGAGATCGTTCTGGGACGCTCCGAGAAGTCCGCGGCGCCCAGGGCGTCCTGCAGGGTTGCGCCAGATCTTAGGGATTCTCGATTTCTCCTCACCCGACGTTGTCCTCGTCATGGCTTCGTCTCAGAGCGGGCTCGTGGGGGGACAGGCTCTGTGGAAAACTCGGGCCAGGGTGAGGAGGAGGAGGATGGGGAGGGGGGGGGGGGGGGGGGGGGGGGGGGGGAGGGGGGGGAGGGGAGGAGAGGGAGGGAGGGGGGAGGGAGGAGGGAGGAGGGAGGGGGGAGGAGGGAGGAGGGAGGAGGGAGGAGGGATGGACGGAGGAGGAGAAAGAGGAGGAGGAGGAGAGGAGGAGGAGAGGAAGAGGAGGAGGAGGAGGAGGAGGAGTAGTAGAGGAGGAGGAGGAGGAGGAGGAGGAGGGGGAGTAGGAAAAGGAGGAGGAGGAGGAGGAGCTAGAGAAGGGGAGGAAGAAGAGGGGGAGCACCTGGCTTCGACTTTCCTTTCTTTTCGGCGCTCAGCTGACAGCCTTGTTTAGGGGGGTCAGGGTCTGCGGTGCCCGCCGTGTGAGTTGTTTCTTAGCCTGCGCGGCTGCGAGGCGTCGCTTTGCGCCCAGCCAGCAGGCTGCGGGCCTCCTCGTGGTGCCTCGGGAGGAAGATCCTCCTCCTCACTCTCCTTCCTCCTCCAGCCCTCCCTACCCTCCTCTCTCCGGCCTCCGTCCCCTCCGCCTCCTTTCTCCTCCTCCTCCTCCTCCTCTCCTCCACCCTCCCTCTCCTCCCTCCCTCCCCTCCACTCGTCTCCTCCTCCCTCCTCCCCCCTCCTCCCTCCTCTTCACTCCTCCCCTCCTCCTCTCCTCACCCTCCTCCCCTTCTCCTCCTCTCCTCCTCCTCCTCCTCCTCCTCCTCCTCTGCTTCCTCTCCTCCTCCTCTGCCTCCTTCCGCCTCTGGCCGTTCCCCTCCTCCTCCTCCTCCTCCTCCTCCTCCTCCTCCTCCTCCCCTTGGCCGTTGCTATGCCCCAGGGCCGTCATTATCTACAACATGCTCAGGGCGCGAGACAGCCACACATTATCGTCGACCATCTGTGACATGGGGGAAACCACGGGAGTTGGAAAGGAAGACGACATTTTGAAAGGTATGGCACAATATTGGGGATCCTGGGAGTTGTGCATGTTTCTTTGTGTGCGTCCCTGGGTCCCTTCACTGCCTCCCGCACCCATGCCTGACTCTGGACGTGGGCCTTGGAAACGGCAGAGCCGTTTCATCACCTGCGCCGAAAAGTTGCATCTTATCTTGATCATGGCAACGGCTAAACCACCCGAGGCCCGAGGGGGGGCCCGAGGCCGAGGCGGAAGATGTGCAACAGGTCTGGAGGTCGCGAAAAGGGGAGGGGCGATAACGGGGGGGGGCGATCATGGGGGGAGGCCGCGTAAGGGGGAGGGGGGGGGGGAAACGGGAGGGGCTGCGCGGGCTGCCCAGCAGGGGCTGCCCCCGATTGGGGCCCCAAGAAGCCCATCAAGGGGCTCCTCTCGGGCCCGTGCCCGAGAAGGGCACCTTTCTCTTTCCCCCCCCCCCCCCTGGCCCCCCTTTTTTCCAGAAGGGGAAACGACACACAGACACAATTCATCGTCGATTCCCCAAATAATATTGGAAGATATGGGAAGTGGGGGGATGACAAACAGCGAGAAAATATAGGAACTATGGGGAATCCTGTTAGTTGTGTATATTTCTTTTTGTGTCTCAGGGCCCCTTCACTTGTGTTGCCCCCAAATGAGTTGCGCCAAGTAAGAGCCGTATCGCCCTTCATTCATCGCCCCCCATTCATCGCCCCATTATACGCGCTCCAAGACAGCTTTGCCGCACATCTTTCCTCTACGGTTAAGTCGTGTCTGTCCCTCTACAGGGGGAATACTAAAAATAGTAAAACATAGTTTGGGGACGATTTGTAAAGTATTCTGGGGGATTTGTTCCCAACCATCCTGTGGTGTTGGGTCTTCGTTTTGAAGAGACGGTCCCCGCGTTCTTCCTCTCCTCATCCTCCCCCTCCTCCCCCTCCTCCCCGTCCTCCCCTCCCTCCTCCTTCTTCCATGCGTTCCACCCACCCAGCACAGCGATTCGTGGCCCCATAGGGAGCTCCACCGAAGCCCCCAGTGGCACTGCCCGCATGCGTCCGCCACCAACCAACACAGCCCTTGCTCCTTACGTTTCACCCACCCAGTACAGCGCTTCGTGGCCCCATAGGGAGCTCCACGGAAGGTCCCAGTGGCACCGCCCGCATGCGTCCGCCACCACCCAACACGGGCCTTGCTCCCTGCGTTTCACCCAGTACAGCGCTTCGTGGCCCCATAGGGAGCTCAACCGAAGGTCCCAGTGGCACCGCCCGCATGCGTCCGCCACCACAACAGGGCCCTTGTTTCTTGTGTTCCACCCACTTAGTACAACGCTTCGTGGCCACATAGGGAGCGCCACCGAAGAAGATATCCACACTTCCGGTATTCACAACTGCATATGGTTGGGTCTTTCGCCAGGCTAATTGGGTATCGTTTTTCCATTTGTTTCAATCATTTTCCGTCCAAAAGCAGCCTGTATCGGGACGTGCCCGACCTAACCCTGGGCAAACCCAGCCGGCTACCAACATCGGCGGGAAACTTTCGCCAAACCTTTCCATTTCCCTTAGGACCCCTTTCGGTGCAAGCACCGATTGGGGAAAAACCTCGTCGCGCATCCTTCCCTTACGGTTAAGCCGGGCTTGTCCCCCTACAGGGGGATTTTGGACGAAACATGAAAGATACCCAAAACATGTTCAAAATAAAGATGCTCAAAGATACCCCAAAAATAGTCCCCAGACGATTTTGAGCTTATTGGAGAGGCCTGACGGCCGGTGCCGCCGACCCTGATCGAAAGGGCTAGGAGTGGGGGGAGGAAGCGGAGGATGAGGATGATGGAGGAGGAGGAGGTGGAGGAGGAGGAGGAGGAGGAGGAGGAGGGGAAGGAGGAGGAGCAAGAGGAGGAGGAGGAGGATGAGGAGGAGGAGGAGGAGGAGGAGGAGGAAGAGGAGGAGGAGGAGGAAGGAAAGGAGGAGGAGGAAGTGCATCCTTTGTGTGCCCGCTCGAAGAAAGCGCGCCCCGGGAGTGTGATATTCTGATTTGGGACGTGCTCCCGGAAGAGGAAGAGGTGCATCTCGGGAGTGCCCGCTCGAGGAAAATGCGCCCTAGGGAGGTGGTATTTTGACTCGGGGCCCGCTCCCGGGACGCCTCTGCGGGAGGAGGAGGAGGAGCAGGAGGAGGAGGAGGAGGAGGAGGAGGAGGAGAGGAGCAGGAGGAGGAGGAGGAGAAGGAGGAGGAGGAGGACTAGGATGAGGAGGAGGAAGTGCATCCCGTGCGTGCCCGCTCGAGGAAAGTGCGCCCCGGCGGGCGTCGTATCTGCCCCGGCCCCCCCCCCTCCCCCCCCTGCGGGGAAGGGATCAAAGGGAAGGGGCGTCCCTTCGACTCCACTACGACGTCGTTTAATTTCGCTTTGGATAGCGCGCTTGAGGAGGTGAGCCCTGGGAAAGGGGGAGAACGGAGACGACGGAGACGAGGAGTCGAATGGAGAAGCCCCTCACACACGCCGACAGGGTCGGCGGATTTTTGGAATTTTCCCTCCTGTACAGGGCTTACGGCACGAGTTAAACTTACGGTGTTTCCTGCGCCCCTGTGGCCGGAGGTGGAGCCATGCGGCCCGCGAGGCCCCCGAGGAGGCCTGGAGGCGCGCAGCTCGGGGAGAGGGCCCGCGGCCCGGCCACCGGCCGGCCGCGCCGGGCCCCGCGGCTCAGCCGCAGGCGCCTGTCCATATGGGGAGGATCGGGGGGGGGGGGGGAGGGAGTTATAGTGTTTTTTTTCTTGAGTGGGGGACGAGCGGAGGAGGAGGAGGAGGAGGAGGAGAGGAGGTGGAGGAGGAGGAGGTGGAGGAGGAGGCGGAGGAGGAGGAGGAGGAGGAGGAGGAGGAGGAGGAGGAGGAGGAGGTGGCGGAGGTTGTGGAGTGAAGGCTCAGACTGGTTGCGCTTCCCTGGGTACGTGCCAGTAGGAGGAGGAAGGGAGGAGGTGGAGGAGGAGGAGGAGGAGGAGGAGGAGGAGGAGGAGGAGGGGGACCAGTGTAGACCCGAGAGTCACCAACGATATTGGAACCAACCCTTCCTCCGCGCTCTCTCATCATGGCCTCATACACCAGATCGTTTCCACTGAGGGAGCAGCCTCTTTGTCAGACAACCGTTTGAATATCCTGAAGCATGCCAAAACATTGCTCTCGGGATTAACGCCACGGATCAACCTGACTATTGCGTTTTGACGATCCAAAATCGTGCCAGAACGCCATCCCTGGGACGAATCAGCGCAACTGTTGCACCCTCATAGTCCTGATTGTCTCCGAAACAAACATCTTGGAACGCTGAGCATTGGAATCCGCGAAGCTCTTGCATTATATGTGTATGTACATAATATACGCCTATGTATGTACAATGAAGACGAATGTTCGCGGCACTCAGTCGACATCTACAGTTCGACGAAGAACCGCCCTCAATCCGTGAAGTGTTCGCAGTTGTTTAAGACGGATGTACGCGGCGTTAAAGCGAGAGCCACATGTTGACAACGTGCCGCCAGGAGGAGGAGGAGGAGCAGGAGGAGGAGTGCGGAGTAAGGAGTGAGGAGTGAGGAGTGAAGAGTGAGGAGGAGCAGGAGGAGGAGGAGGAGGAAGAGGAGGAGAGGAGGAAGGGAGGAAGAGGACGAGGAGGAGGAGGAGGAGGAGGAGGAGACGGAGGAGTGGGGAAAAAAGAGGGACAGGAAATGGAAGAGGACAAGGAACCTGAAAAGGGGGGATGAGGACGAAAGGGAGGATGAGGAGGAGAGGGGGTGGAGGGAGGGAGGAGGGGGCCGGCGCTTCGAGCGCTCGCCCCCACAGCATGCCCCAGGAACGGGAGGCGCAGGGGGCCGAACACTGCAATGCACGACCCAAGACCAGCTCCTTACCCCGTAGACGCGCTAACGGTGTGTTAGCTAGCGGCGAATTAGGAAAAAACATATGTAGGAAGGCGTGGTCCGTGGCCGAACCAATTGTCGGAACGCGAAACATCGTGTCGTGCTTTCCTACCATACACGCTGTTGTGCGTGAGCTCGGTGTCACAAACGCACTATCCACAACCGCGCCATTAACCAAGCACGCCCTCAGCGCGGCCTTGGTTACCCCCAGCCTGTTTCCGACGGTCCTGGCCCAGACGTGCTCGCGTCGTCAGACCCAGGCAGGATGCGCCTCGGGAAACACCGAGGCGGGTGGCTGTTCCTGGTTGTCGGCCCCCCGGGTCTCGCCTCGGGGCGCCCGCCAACGCCACCGCCGAGTATCGCAGCTCGCTCCTGCGCCGATGCAGACATCTTTATAACGCGAAGCTCTCCCTAGGAGGGGCGTGCCGCTCACTCTTACAGTGTGAGCGGGACGCCTTCTGGGAGAGAGCTCTGGACTGAGATGTGGACGGGCGAGTAGAGGCACTTTCTCAGTGTGCCCGCCCATCCACTGAATTTCCCCCGAAGGCGGACTAAGGCAAGGTTTGCCATGTTGGTTCTGGCAGCAACAAACATCTTGTCTCGAGGCCCCTGCCGCGCCCCTGGGCCGTCAAGCAACGGCTCGGGATGGGAGGCGGGGCCCAGGGAAGAGGTCGAGCAGTCCTGGGGCCCGTGTTCCAACACAGACAAAATGGACGAGGCGCCGGACGTCTGGGGACGGGGGCCCGTCTCGAGGCTCTGGGCCGCCGTGTGCCAATGCCCCCTTGCTGCTAGCTGCGTAAGTCAGATCCGGGTTATAGTGTGCCCATTATCGCTCATGTGATGTGGATTAGACGTGAGAAGCTGCAGATGACGTTTAAGCAGCATAAAGTCTGCTGTGGTGTTCATGGAATAGGTTCTTGCCTTGGCACGGTGATCATCCTAGATGTGGTTGGTCCGGTGCAGTTACTGTCTTAAGACGTGCAGCTCTACGTCTTGTCTTTTTTAGACGCCCGTTCGTTGCATACCTTCCCTGCTCGACCGATCGGATTGTACATATGGACAGTGCGGGCTGCGAGGCCAGTGCGGACGGGCTGCGAGGCCAGTGCGGACAGAACGGGCTGCGAGGCCAGTGCGGACAGAACGGGAGCCCACCTCCGAGGGGTGCGTCGGCGCCGAGACCAGCGGGGCCGCACGTCCAAAGTGGGCGCCGCTGCTGCCGCCACGGGCTGCGAGGCCAGTGCCTTGGCATCGCTCGGACGTGTGCATGTTTCCTTCGGCGAGGACCATGGAGGAGCATCCTCTGTAAGAACGGTTTTTTGAAGGCAGATCTGCCTTCAAAAGAACGGTTTTTTGAAGGCAGATCTGCTTTCAAAAAATCTGTAAGAACGGTTTTTTGAAGGCAGATCTGCCTTCAAAAAACCGTTCTTACAATTTTGAAGGCAGATCTTCCTTCAAACAACCGTTCTTACAGAGTAGACGATCCTTTGGCGAACAAGCCACGCACGAAGCCGAACAAAAACCCAGGGAGTGGACGTCCGAGCGATGGCCAGGTGCGGGCGGAGCCGGAGGAGGAGGAGGAGGAGGAGGAGGAGGAGGAGGAGGAGGGAGGAGGGAGGAGGGAGGAGGAGGAGGAGGAGGAGGAGGAGGAGGAGGAGGAGGAGGAGGAGGAGGAGAGGAGGAGGAGGATGGAGTGGACGTCCGAGCGATGGCCAGGTGCGGGCGGAATTCGGGGCCCACCTCCGCGGGGTCCTCGCTGGGCCGCCGCCCGCCGAGGGCCGCCGGAGAGCAGAGGCCGCCCGCGCAGGCGCGCGCGCAGGCGCCGGCGCCGCCCCGCGGCGCCCGAGGCCCCCTCGAGTCCTGAAGAAATCACGACGGGAGGTTTTTTTGTGTTTTCGGCCTCCGGGGGCCCTGACCGGCCCTCGGGGCCGGCCAAAAACGACTCGGGGTGAAAAACCGGTCCCAGCGAATAGGTCCGGACGATTTGGGGGTCGCGTCATGAAAAAATCATGACGTCGGGGGTCTGGGAGTGGGGCAGCAAGAACAGCGCCCCAACTTAGCGGGCCCTGGAAACCACAGGGCCGTTTTTTTTACCGGTTCCGTTATGCCTTTTGTTGCCGGTTCCGACGCCGTTGTTTTACCGGTTCCGTCGCCGTTGTTTGACCGGTTCCGGCTCTGGTTCCAATCCTGGAGCCGTTTTATGTTGCCGTTTCCAGTCGCCTTTTTTTGCCGTTTCCGTTTTCGAGGGACATCTTTTTGGAAACGGTGAAAAAACGGCCCTGCCGTTTCCGGGGCCCACAAAGCGCCGCACGGAGGGCAGCAGCACGACAGCGAGCAGCACGGCAGCGAGCTGCCCCCCCCACGGAGCGCGTGAAGGTCGTTGAGGAGCCGTCAGAGGAGCCCTCCGTAGAAGTCCTTGGATTAGGGCCTAGAACCGTTCTTCGTGACTGCGCCGGTTGGCGTCCGCGCGACGCCCACGTCCAGCAGGCGAAGCGGCTCGGGACGGATGCGAACAATCCATTTTCAGAAGCAGGACGCGAGGGTTCACAGCGAGTGCGCTGGATTCGTCGGCGCGGCATCTCAACGCCTTCGACAGCGACACCTTCGGCATCAGCGCCTTCGGCAGCGGCACTTCCGACAGCGACGCCTCCGACGGCAGCGCTCTCGACTGCGGCGCCTGCGACAAGAGAGCCTCCGACGGCATCGGTCCCACCTCCAGAGACTACTGAGGCTGCTGATGATGACTCTGTACAATGCCGTTTTTTTTATACATGCTCCGCGTGCGGATCATGTATTAAAAATGCAGGGATTTAGCATTAAAACCAAAGATGAGTTCATGCATAAGTTCATTCATAAATGAGTCATGTATTAAAAATCGTATGTTTTTAAAATTCCTATGTATTGAAAGCTGCCCTGTACTATTTCTCTCTCGCACGCGCTCCCATCTTCGCCCGTGGAGATTGTGCTGTCCCGCGGCGCCTCGTTCACCAGCACTTTCGCCAGCATCGATTGCCTCTTCGCCAGCGTTGGCTCCGAGTCTCTTGCTCAAAACCCGGCGTTCCTATTGCGGCCTAGCCCTGAGTTCGGCACCTGAGCCTGAGATGCGCACTTCGGCACCCCCTATGGGAACAGCAGGGGCCCCCATATCTAGAGGGCAGACCCTCCTCCTCCTCCTCCTCCTCCTCCTCCTCCTCCTCCTCCTCCTCCTCCTCCTCCTCCCCTCACGGTCGTGTCAGTGGGCGTGAGGGTCAGTTAGCTTGTTGGAGCATGCTCATAGAAGGGAGGTCTTGAGGTCGAGGTCGCCAGACATCCGGCGACGTGGTCGTTTCCAACGTTCTTGCCCCGGACTTCCCGGCCGTTTTCCCGAGGATACCTGCTCGTTCCAGGACAGTTGTTTGAGATCGCATGATGGCGATGATTCGCAGGCCCTGCAGGCCAGAATGGAGGAAACTAACGCCAGCATTCTGGAGATCAAATTGTTAGAGATCTGAGTTGCCACCCCCCTGGGACGCTCTCGACGAGTTGCAGCTGCTGAGAAGCATCCCGCGGGGAGAAGACCTGCGAACACATTCGAATGTTTATGGGATATTCTGAGCTGTATGGAAACATTCGAGAGCATTCGAAAACGAACCACCTAATTCATCCGCAACCTTGCGGGGCTCTCCTCCGCGCGAGGAATACCTGGGGACCCAAGGGCGAGAAGGCCTGGGCTTAAACAGTCTTATCGCTCAAGATCTAGGCTCGAGGATCGAACTTCGAGGATCGGCGCGGCTGCGCGCCATGTTTCGTTATTCGCGGCCGCCGTGGATAAGATGCGGCCTTGCATCGCCGACAACCCTAAGTAGTGGTAGTGGGTTAGTGCGGTTGTTACTATCATGGTTTGGGAAAGCGACGTGGTAGTTACACGAGAAGCGGCATTACCACATGATTCTGGTTCTTCGAACGCAGAGTTGGTTTTTATCAATCAAAGGGGCCGGCATCACAAACATCTACTAAATATGGGCACGCTTTTGGATCGTGTTCTTATTCATAGTTTTGCCGATCGGTGAGGGCCCTCAACCCCCCCCTCCCCCCCCATGGAGTAGATCTTGGCTGTTTTTGTTGGCGCCTGTTCCGAGCGGGTGGGGACCCTCCCCCAGAGGCCGCACTTATGCAAAGAGTGGCATTGAGCAAAGGTCCAGAGCCAGAACCCCCCCCTTCTTCCGCCCAAGGTCGAAACGCCGAATAAAAAACAAACAACCTTCACTTTTCTCTGAACGGAAATCCGTGCACTACCACGACCTGGGTGCTTCGGTGATCGAAATTGTTCGTGGGCTCTCGGGAGCTCACCGCGGTGCGCGTGCCCCTGGGAGGCTTCCGGGGCCTGGGCGCCGCGGGCCGGAGCACTCCCAAGGCGAGGGGCATTTCCTGGGAGAAGGCCTTTGGGATCGACCTTCTTTTCCATGGGGCCCGATTCCTTTACACGCCGGTCGTTGAAAGTATTGGATTCCCAGATCCCAATCTCCTTCAAGCGCCTTCCTACTTCAAGAATCGACATGCTTTTGCTGTGTTGTGTTATTCTCTGGGAGGACTTGGACCCAATCTACTATATCCGCCTTCCTACTTCATGTTTCTACCAACTTCTTCCGACCGACGTGTATGCCAACTCCAGCGCGGTCCCTCCGTCGTTGTCCTCGGCGACGGTTCAATCGTCGGCGGCATCGCCGTCGTCGCCGTCATCGTTTTCGTCGTTGGCGGCGGCGGTCGTCGGTTTTCCGTCGTCCGTCGTCCGTCTTCCGCTCGTCGTCGTCTTTGCCGCGGCGGGTAGATGGGGGAGCAGGCAAAGAAAAAGGCGGGAGGAGCAAGAGGAGGAGGGAGGGAGGGAGGAAGACGAGGAGATTTGCGGACGTTTCCCGAGGTTTTCGGGCGCGGAGGAACGACGGGGAGCGGGAGGAGCGAGGAGGAACGAGGCGAAGGGGAGGCTCGAGGAGGACGAGGACGAGGAGGAGGAGGAGGAGGAGGAGGAGGAGGAGGAAGCCATACGGCCGAGGAGGGGCTCGGACCGTCGCGGCATCGTTCGTCGTCGGTCGCCCCGTCGGTCGTGGCTCGCGCGCCGCGGAGCCATCAAAGAGAAGACAAAGAGGCGCCGCAGCCGCGGCGGTCACCCCGACCGCCACGCCCAGGATCAAAGAAGAAGCCTGGCACCGCCGCGCCAGGACCCAAAGAGGACAAGACAGGCTGCTGATAAGATTGGCGGCTGCAGCCAGCAGATTGGAGCAGCACCACAGTGCGCAGCAGCCCCAGCGCCACCAGCAGCACGACATGGAGCATAACTGGAAACAGCAGCGCGACGCCTCGAGGGAAAGGTGGTCAGGAGCAGGGACCACACACCTCGAGGCGTCGCGGCGCGGCCCTGGGAAAAGGTGGACAGGAGCAGGGTCCACAGCCCAGGCGCAGCGCCAGCGCACCGCAGACTGGACTGGCGACTACGGAGCCAGTGGTGGGCGGCCCTGGGAGTGGCAGCAGCATAGTCAGCAGCAGCAGCAGCAGCAGCCACAGACCCACAAGCGCCACCAGCAGCAGCAGCAGCAGCCACAGACCCACAAGCACCAGCAGCAAAGCGACAGCGACCAGCACTGGAAGCACAGAGCGCCCTGGAGGAGCGCCTCAGCCAGAAGGAGAAGCGGCAGGCGCAGAAGAAGGGACCAGCTCGACACGCCTGCCGCAGCCCACATCGGCAGCTACCAGTACAGCCCCCAGCAGAAGGCAGTCCTGGACAGCATTACGCCAGTCTCCTTCGCCGTCGCGATGGAGCACGAGAGCTGGTCCGCACCTCCAGATGACGAAGAGATGAGGTTCGTGCGGTACAAGACCAAGTGCCACAGGCTGGGTCGTCTCACCGAGAACATCGCAGGTGCCAGGCTGGCCGGCTTGTGCACAACCAGCCTCGAGCAGGAAGCGGCGATCACCGCCACGAACATCTCCTTCGTTCTGCCCCACAAAGAACGCATGAAGCAGCTCAGGGCCACGCTGGAAAAGCTGGAGGAGGAGCATGCCGAGATGGAGAAGCGGCTCAGCAAGATGCTGGACCAGGAGGCGACGGCCGCCAAAACCATCAGGGTCTACAAAACCCTGATGAGGGAAACCAGAGATCAAATGGCCAAGTCGGCGGGAGTAAAGGACGAATCGTCCGAGGAAGACGGGAGCCATGATCCCACCAGAGGACGCACGCCACACCCGGCCGCGAGGAGAAGGCGCGACCCTGCGGCAGCTCCAGCGGCACCGGCCATGGCCCAACCAGCCACAGCTCAGCCAGCCCCAGCCCAGCAGCCCCGACCAGTCCCAGCAGCATCAGACGAGATCAAAGATGCCATCAGGAGATTGACCGAGAGGCTTGATTCGCAGCAGAAAAAAGAACAGCAGCAAAGCGACCTACTAGCACGAGCAGAGTTCAAGCACAAAAGCGAGCTGAAGGCCTACGAGCAGACCATCGCGCAGAAGATGTACCACACGACCGAAGCGCAGTTGGCCAAGCAGGAGGAGTGGCACACATGGGGGGTCAACGCACTCAAGCGGCACCACAACGCCAAGCTAGAGGAGGAGGAAGCAAAAGCATGCGAAGCACAAAGAGGCACCCAGAGGACACAGGAGGAAAGGGCAAAAGGGATGCTCGCAGACCTGCAAATGCATATCGAGTTGGAAAAGAAGACCTTGCGCGAGGAGATGCACAAGGAAGACCAGAGAAGAGCAGCCATCTACACGCAGCAGGTCCAGAAGGCCAGGCAGGAAGAGCAAGTTGTGAGAGAGATGGCAACCCAGGAGGCCCAGTGGTACAAGATGGCGCAGGAGCACAACGAGAAGGCGATGCAGGAGATGGCGGAGGCGGAGTACCAGGAGAGATGCGCCCGTCACAGCGCTTACAAGGAGGAGGAGCTGCGGATCGCAGTGAACTACCAGCAGATGGCCCACGAGCATCAGGATGAAGCCAACAAGCGCGAAGCGATGCGGGTCGCCCTGAACCTGGAGCACGCAGCCATCCAGGCGAAGGCATACGAGATGCAGCACGAGCAGGAAAGGTATCTGGAGCGCGTCGGCGAGCACCAGGAGGAGGTGGACAAAGCCCAAAGGATGGAGGAGGTGGCGCTGCAGCGACAAGCAGCAGCCACAAGCGAACTCCAGGCACTACAGCAGCAGCAGGAGATGGAGAACCAGGCGGCGCATCGGTACCACAGCACACTGCAGCACCAGTGCCAGCAGGAGATGCAGGCCATCGCGCAGCACTACGCCCACAACCATCATATGAACGAAGCACAGAGGCAGCAGCAATTACAAGAACTCCAACGGGCACATGATTTGCAAACGGCAGGACTCCAGACTGCACTACGGGATGCCTGGGGAGCAGGAGGACAAGTGGATGAAGACCTGCTAATCGACATGACGGATGACCTCATGGGAGACACAGCCACGAGCGAGCGCGACCAAGGCATGGCGGACCAGGAGGGCGCGTACCAGAGGGAGCAACTTGAAGCAGACTTACTTCGGCTGCTACCTAGCCAGTACGAACTTCCACATCCAGAACTGCCGCCGTACCTCGAGGAGCTGGCCGAGGTGGGATTTGGAGAGAGGTCCCATACATCGTCTATGCCAACGCCAGAGGAGCCTACCCCCTCGTCGAGCGACGACCTCAGCTTCCAGAACCAAAGCTTTGTGCCGAGGACATCCGCCGAAGAGTGGCCGCCCCCCCCCTACCACCACCTCAGCAGCGCCCGCACATCGAGGAGTACAACAGTGTCGGCTCCTTTTCGCACTCAGGGATGCTCGAGGTACGGGCGACCAGCGATTGCATCCCAATTGGCGAATCCGACGACGCTGACTTGCTGGACGAAGAGTTGAAGAACCGCCAAGGCCTGCGCAAGGAGAAGGAGGGCGAAGCCCCGACAGACCTCGCCTCACTCTCACCAACGATACCAGCCGACTCACCCATCCCGACGGAACAACCCACGCCAAGACACATACTTTTTCCGCCCGTCACGCCTCTCACGCCAAACAAGACCCCACAACAGCGTTCACAGCCAGCCAAGACCCCCATGACGACGCTGTTCATCGACCTCAGCCGCGACGAGGAGGATTGCCCCAGCACGCCTCCACGGATGCCGATGGAGGATATCACGCCCACCGAGCCACACGAGCCACGGCTGTCACCACCGCGTTTCCACTTGGGCACGCCAGAGAGGACGAGCTCGGCACCTCCATGCAGAGGTAACTTGAAGCAACCAAGGGAACCCAGGAGGGCGAGGAGCCAGCCGAAAAAGGTCAGGATCTGCGACGCGGACGATGGCTTCGCGGACCCAGGTGACAGAGTGGCATCCTTCATCGAGAGCGGCGAGAGCGACCTCGACGGGGGTCGACTGCCAAAAAACTGATACGGAGTACGCAGGCTGGGGGGCAACTGGCCCAGACCTGCGCCCAGACAACTACACCAGAAGATATCGGGGATATCGGGCCCAGACTCAGAGACCCGTGCGGTGACGAGCCTACGCCCAACGACCCACACCCATGGCCTTCGGCCATACGCACACGATCGCACCTAGCCTCCATCACACTACATAGCTATGTCCAAGCCGATGCGAGCCTGGGGGATGCCGCATCCGCTTCAAACCACCAACGCTCTACTGGGGAGCCCCGACACAAGAGACGTAGCAGACGAACGACCTGCACTACCAGCTCCCTAGACGCCGCGTCTGTGGGCAAGGGTGGGGACCACCCACAGAACGGCGACATCAAGTCTGAGCGCTCCAAGCGCGGACCTGAGCGATTCCCTCAGGCCGCGAGCCCCACTGCCAGCGGGGTTCAGACAAGCAACCAGCACCGCGACAGGGTGAGACTGCAACAAGAGTGGGAGAGCTACTCGAGCAGTCCGACGCAGTGCCAACAGCGTGGACCAAGGCGACACCCCTTGGCCACGCCTGGTTCGACAGCCCACTTCGCGGGAGCCGCGGCGGCCCATGCGGCGTCGCAGCCCATGCAGCACAGCCATGCGAAGGAGGACCCAGGCAGCAGGTCGAGACTACCAGATCTATCACATCTGGAGGTCTCCCAGCGCCGGGTACTCGAGGAGCACCCCTCGCTTGCAGTCGACGGAGCCTGGCTTGCCCGCCAACCTCTCGACTCCAGCCACCTGGGCTCGCAAGCAGACCACATGGCAAGCACAAAGACCCCTAGAGGGCTGGCTAGTCCACCAGCGTCAGCCAAATTAAATGCAGTTACCACGACTCAACCAAGCACTGACTACAATCGACAGATACAGCATGGACCCATACAAGCCTACGAGCTAGAGCAAATACAGGACACATACCTTGACAGCAAAAGCTACAGCCCTACATCAGCAGAACCGCACCTCAACGACGCCACAGCTGTTGCAAGAGAAAGAAGAGTGGCGAGGCGCAAAAGATTACTAAGACAGGCGCTCAGGGTGGAGATGCGACCAGACTTTGGAGTGCCGCTGACCAAGAACTCCTTCGAGGCGCTTGCGGACAGCAGCATCTGCGAGGACGAAGCACTGCCAGATAGCACTCAGCCCCCTGGAGCGGAACATCCTGAAGAGCAGGACTTGGGCTCCGCCAGCGAGTGCCCGAGTCGAGAGCGCAGCAGCTGTCCGAGGTCGCGTACTACTTGGAGGTCAGCGCCTCGGTACACATCAGCAGAGCAGACTCCACGCTCTGACGAGTCCAAACAACACAACGTACCGACAAGGACCTACCCGCGTTGGCGTGTCAGCGCGGGGTCGCCTCACTCTGCAAGGCCGTCGACGGACGGACCTGCTCTCCCCGAGCAGCTGCGGGTTGACTCCCCCTTGCAGGTGCGAAGACGCGAGAGCATGCCTCCGACGGGAGGGTGGCCGATGCCTTGCTCTCGTGTCAGCGATGTCGCGCTGGGGCGCTCAACCAGGTCCAGCGACGAGCAACCACCTACACCCCCGCCACCGACACCAGCCAAACCAAACTTAGACCCTCAAGAGCAGCGCCCAGAGCCAGCACTACCTACCCTTCCACCACCGAACCCAACCGACCCTCCTGGCGGCATACCTCATCGCCTACGTGACAGCATGCTCCAAGCCCAATCACACGAGCTCCTGTTCAGTCAGGCCGTGCGGGCTGGATCGGACAACTTGAACGCCGATGAGAAGTGCTGCCAAAAGACGCCGTCCCCACGAGAAAGGAGCACGACGCGGACGGGGACCAAGCCCTACAAGTCGACCGACTACTTGGAGTCTGAGCAACCACTCCCAGACACAACGACTATCGCCAGACAGCACCCCCAGCCCCAGAGGGACGTACATCCCCGACGAGCAACGCTGCCGTTCAGGAGCTACCACGGAGCTAGCGGGCAGCCGACGGGGCGGCAACAATCCAGCTCTGCACCACAACGACGTACAACCTCAGCCATGCACCCCTTCCGTATCCCAACCAGGCGGAGCACAACTGCGGAGGACGCCCGAGACAACCAACGCAATAGCCAACACACCAGCACTGACAGCGAGCACAGCGACGACTACCGGCGCTGCGAGCGCAGAAGGAGACGACGACAAAGAACCTGACCAGCAACACACGGGCAAGCGCACAAAACCGACCAGCGCAGAGACAGCAGCAGCACGCAGCGACGCTTTCTCAACATTGGACCCCCACAGTTCCTACCGACGCAATTTCAGCAACACATCCAGAAGCTGACGTGGCATTATGACCTCGAAGAGCACGACCTGCACGAGCATGCCAGGCTGACGGTGAAGCACCTTGCTCCCTCGAGACCTTTGTCGGCTGTGAAGCGGCACTACTACTTCACTGACGCGTCCTACCACGCCAAAGCACCGGGTACATCAGCATGGGCAGTGGTACACCTGAGAGAAGACGACCAGGGCATTGCCTACTACAGGCACATGTACTCCAACCACGCCCTGTCCGTCAGCGAGGAGATGGCCAACAACATCACCTCCAGCACCAGCCCCGAATTGGGAGCGCTACTCTGGGCAGGCATCGCATGTACACAGGAGGACGAAGAGCAGGAAATCGTCATTATCGGAGACAACACCGCGGCTTTGGGAGCGGCAGCTGGAACATCGCGGATCAGATCGACTAGGAACCGCCCTCTTGCGAGGTTTACACGCATATTATTCCAGCAATTACAGCTCACAAAGGACATTAGCTTCGAGCACACTCACGCGCATCGAGACGCACCCTGGGATGAAGCAGCAGATACTCTATCAAAATATGCAGCACTCCAACCAGCGCCACCACCACCTGCGGAAGAGCTAGTCGATATAGTACGGTATACCAGCACACTCGAATGAGCTTGGATGGCTAATCCTGCGGGCAAGGACCTACATGCGTACCCACCGTGGAGGCATGGACAGCTCGAGGAGCACGTCTCGCCCCAGCGGGCTGACGCGGACCACATCCCCGACCTCACCGCAGATAGTTACAACAAGGGCACGCTGAAGCTCAACATCGCGCAGTACAACGCTCAGTCCATGGTGGGCGACTTCACCGCCACAGACCTGCACCTGGACATCTCCAGTAAAGGGGCTCTAGTCAGAGCCCAGCTCCTGGACCATCATGTCCACGTCGCGGGGCTGCAGGAGACACGCTGTAGAGAGGCCATATGGACAGGGCAAGGTTTTATCAACATCCAGAGCGATGCGCAGGACGGCAACTGGGGATGTGCACTACTACTCAACGTCGAGTTACCGTACGGGCAGCTCAAAGGGAAAGACCTGTACTTCAAGCAGTCCCAGCTTACAAAACTGTACTCGTCAGCCAGGATTCTCCTTGTCCGCGTGCAGGCTCCTTTGTTCCATCACGTCATCGCCGTTGCTCATGCCCCGTACCAGAAGGCCAAGGACATCAACGGCTGGTGGGAGCACTTCAGGGAGCTGTGTGACACGTGGAAACCAGAGATCCTGCTCATCGACGCGAACGCCAAGCTAAGCCACAAGGACGGAGATGACACTCAATGGTTGGGCCAGAAAGGTCCAAATCAGCTGACAGACAAGAATGGACACGAATTCCACGAGTCTGTCGCCAGCTGCCACCTGCACGTCGTCAACACCTACTACGGGAACAGCGACGATTACACATACCACAAGGACGGGATTTCCAACCGCATCGACTACGTCGCCATGGCTCCCTGCCTGTTCAAGTGCGTGGCGGCTTGCACTGTCTTGAGAGACTTTCAAAAGCCAACCGCCAAAAAGAAGAACGAGCACAACAAGCAGAGGAAGAACTACGCCCAGAACGGCTACGCCACGACCACAGACCACATGCCCGTGCTAGTTGAAGTTGTGGGCGAAATCATCGGGCGCCACCGAAGTTCGAAGGGGAACGGGCTACTGGATACTAACAAACTCAAGAACCCAGGGCGCATCACCGCATTCAAGCAGGACCTGAACAACATCAGCTTGCCACCGTGGAAGGCAGACGTCAACGACCATTACCACGAGACAGCGGGACTCCTTGTCGAGAAGACGAAGCAGCATTTCGGACGGGACCCGCTTACCCCTTGCAACGTCGCAATCTCAGAGGCCAGCATGCGCCTATTGAGGCTGCGCAGATACGCTGAGAGCTCCACGCGGACCTACACGAACAACAGGGACCCAGCACCTCTAGAAGTTTTCCGCAAGAGGCTCTGCCACGAGGCGCCTGTCTATGCCCGTGTGGAAGATAGCTGGTACTGCTCCGTGGCAGCCCTTGTTGGAGCGTGCCAGCTCAGTCACACCACCGACTGCCTCGGCATCGCGCATGACGCTGCGAGGCTCTTCATCGCCCACACCAAGGACACGTTCAGACACCAGCTGAGCACCGACCGCAACCAGTACTTTCACGAGCTTGGCAGCAAATTGGCGGATAGCAGAACAGCAAGAGACGCCAGGACCGAGTGGCAGCTGACAAAGAAGATTCTGATCCACGGCGGCCGCAAACCAAAATATGTTAGCGCGCTGCCCACTATGCAGCAACCCGACGGCACCGTCATGGGCAGCCAGGGCGAGATCAGCAGAGCCACCCTGCAGCACTTCGCCAAGATCGAGTCAGCCGACATCAGGGACAGGTACGACCTGGCGGACCGCTACAATATCAGCCGTACCCACAGATCGCCACCCGACGAGGTTTCACAGCACCTGCACATGACACTCAACGATCTGGTGGAGAGCTTTGCGGACGGCAAGAAGGGCCGAGCAGGAGGACCCGACGGCAATTTGGACGACATCCTCAAACTCGCACCCGAGGAGACGGCCCGCCACTGGTACCCAGTCGTCTTGAAGACGATACTGCGAGGCCGAGAACCGATCCAATTTAAAGCAGGTATTGCAGTGAAGCTGTACAAGGGTAGCGGCACGAGGGCCCTCCTGGAATATTACAGGTCGATCCTCCTCAACAACACCGTGGCCAAGCACTACCACAAGTGGCTCCGCGCAACTACGTTGAGGGTCTGCAGCAGCCTGCTGAGAGTCACCCAGCACGGCGGAATCCCGAAGAAGTCAGGCGCGTACTCCACCCATACTATCAAAGCGTTCTTCAGGATCTGCAGGCGGAGACGTCTCAGCGCAGTCGGCATCCTGTTGGATCTACGACAGGCCTTTTATTCTGTTATTCGAGAATTTGTGCTGGGACGGGAAGGGGAGAAGCCTTGGCTCCTAAAGGTGATGGCAGGAGGCGCTCCACCCGAATGGCTCATGCCGGCCATCCAGCAGCTGATTGCGGCACCAGGCTACTTAGCACTCAACGATGTAGACGAGAACCTGCGATTCCAGCTAGAAGAAGCACACGACACGACATTCTTCCAAGTGCGGAGAGAAGAGCTTTGCGCGGAGAGCCGCAAGGGCACACGCCCAGGCAACGGCCTGGCCGACCTCATCTTCAACATCAGCTTCGCGCACGCCCTGGGCCCGCTGGAGCAGGAGCTACATTCAGGAGGGTACTTACTACAACTACCACCGGCGGGCGAACAAGCCATTGTCACGGCAGGCCAGCTCCAAGGGCTGGAGGGGACCCTGCCAGAAGTATTATTCATGGACGACGCGACATTCCTGTGCGTACTTAACGACAACACGAAAATCGAGAGCAGCATCTTCGACATATTGTCCATCATTGCAAGGAGACTCAAGATCTTCGGGCATGACCTACACCCCAAGAAGACTAAAGCGTTGCTGCACATCGATGGGCACGCCAAACAGCATATCAAGGCGAAGATTTTCAAGACAAACCCCATCACGCTGCTGCGCGAGGATGGTCAGCCGCCAACCAGCACTGAAGTTTCAACGGCGGAGGTCACGACCCAGGGACTCACATTGGGCAATATTGTGACAAGTGATGGCGGGGAGGGGCCGAACCTTATGAGACGCATCATAGACCGCAGATCCGCAGAGGGCCCCTTGAAGAAGTCCATCTTCCGCCTGCCGCACATCGACCTCAAGGCCAAGCTGTTGTATCTCACGGCGCTGGCGCAAACCAAGCTGACCTACGACTGCGAAGTGTGGGGACCACTTACAGTGCAGCAGAAGCAGATGCTGCAGAGCAGACACATGGCGAGCCTGCGGGCCGCCGCAAGACAACAGCGACACAGCGCGGGACATGTACATACCTTGGATGACGAAATATACTTGTTGTGCGACGAAGTACCGATCCACATGTACCTGCGCCGACGGCGCCTGATGTACCTGGCCAGGATGGCGCATGCAGACACGCCCTTCCTCCACCGCCTCATCGACGAACTTTGGGAGGATGAGAAGGCCTGGAATGCTCTTATCGTCGAAGATCTGGACTGGATAAGAAGTTTCCTACTAGACGACGAGGACATCGGCAGCGACATCAGGGGCTTGTTACGGTGGCTACGCACACAGCATGTGCGAGCCGCGCAAGCCACGATCACCCGTGCGTGGCTCAGGTACAAAGCATGGCAGCACGACATATATCGTCATCGAGTATGGCAAAGGCAGCTACACCGTCTTGCGCAAGAGTTTGGAATGACCGCGCCCAACTTCGAGGGGCTGCCGCCCGCACAGCACTGTGGCTACATATGCTATGAGTGTGGCAAGATATTAAAAACTCGGGGAGCATGGAAGCGCCACCGCACCATGGAACACATCGGCTACGACCTTCCCGAATTGCTTGCCCGTTCGACTACCTGCCCTGGGTGCGGGAAGAACTTCATAACGAGATCCCGCATACTCAAGCACCTGAGAAGGTGCCCCAAATGCCTGGCGGTCCTCCAAGCAATCGAGGTCCCAATGGATTTGCAGGAGGCAGCCGAACGCCGAGAAGAATAACGAGAAGCTGTGGCGGCGAGGAAGGCAACGGGGCATGGAGCTACAAAGGCGCTGGTGCCCGCCCAACAGGTCATACAGCTCAAGCTGGCCGACTACATAGAGCAGCACCAGCTTCAACTCTCGCCGGCCCCGCCTGCAGCAGCGGACGTCCAAACAGCTACACCACCTGCAAACGTATTCTCACCGTGCAGGCCCATGGTTACCACGGCTATGTTCTTGCTGCACCTTGTCTCGGGCAGACGTCGAATCGAAGATTTCCAGTACCACTTCGAGATGAACATTCGGGAATGCAACTTGGTAGTACTATCGATCGACGTGCAGATAGACCCCGTCAAAGGAGACCTGACGAAGCCAGACGTCGTCGAGTTTTGGTGCGCAGCGATACGACAGGGCAAAATATTTGGTATTGTGGCGGGCCCGCCCTGCGAGACGTGGTGCTCATCGCGCTGGCATGCCGCCGAGGGGAATGCACCACGACCACTACGTACACATGAAGCCCCCTGGGGCATACAAGCAGCTAGTCAAGCGGAGCATCAACAGATCGCACTAGCCAACGAGCTATACAGGACAGCTTTACTACTCATCACCACGGGCCTGCAGTACAACGTTTCAGCCGTACTCGAGCATCCCGCCCCAGCCACCTGGTGCCCTCAAGCGCCTAGCAGCTGGCAGCGAGCAGAGACTCTCTGGCTCCTGGAGCAGACGGGCGTCGAACTTCACTACATAGACCAGTGCCAGTTCGGGCAGGATGCGAGAAAACCAACATGTCTGATGGCGGCACACCTCGGTGAACTCGCACAGGAGCTAAGGGCGGTACCTGGTGTACAGCTATGCCGACATACGGGACATGCCAGAGCTTACGGACGAGACGGCCAAGGCGGCTGGAGGACCGCCCCCCTCAAAGAGTATCCATCAAGGCTGCGCAGGGCAATGGCTACCGCTTTCGCAGCCCACTGGGGGCAGCTGGCTGACGAAGAGGCAATGTGGGCCGAAACGGACGAAGGCTACCACAGGTTCTACGCCCCCTTGGACTACTACATTGAGCCAGATCAGATCGGCCATGATTGTCACAGGGCATGGGGCAACCATCGGCGCTAGCAGCTGGCACTGCAGCGGCTTATTTGGTGCAGTTCGCCGAGTCAAGCGTTCAGTATTATATACTTCAGCCCCGTAAGGGAACATTGGTCTGCATTTTGGCGCAGACCACCGGCTTGCCACAGATTTGAGGGCAGCTGGCATTACAATATTGTATACAGAGTATTTCAGATTGGCAGCAGACGGGTCAGCATCAGCGCACCTACTGCATGGCCCAATACCCCGTTGCTAATGGGTACCCGGCATGGCTGCGACCTGGACAACGATTGCGTGCCAACTCGAGGGGGGGGGACCCGTAGCGCCCATACGGGTGGGCACGATCCCTCAATGGCGACGGAGCGTGCCCCCCCCTCGAGCACTTTCTGGATTTATCGACTTTCCTAACATTGGCATTGATTTATATGATTATTTGCCCTGGACAGGCATTACGGCGTGCTGCTTAAGTCCTGAGGAAGCCCCGAATGCGTGGGAAGACCTCAGGCAGCGTCGCCAAGTTTTGCTATTGCTAGAACGCAAGACCTGGGGAAGCCCCGAATGCGAGGGAACACCCCAGGCACAAGTCGCCACGTTTTGATGTGTACCACGGCGGCTTGGATACCTACAATTTGGATGGCGCCAGCTGGCTGGCAGCGGGCGGCCCAGTGGCCGTCAGGGTACCACCGACCGACATCGACAGCATACCCAGCACGACCCCCCACAACTCCTGCCAAGTCAACGCTGTCCTGGTGAGGATCAAACTTCGAGACGGGCTCGAAGGGCTGGGGGGGAAGGGCGAGTACTTCCCGCGCCCGCCAGCGGGGATGGTGAGGGGCAGGGGGGGGGGGGGTAGGACGGCCACTACCTGCGCCCCCGCGGTCCGCCCTAGCTCGCCACCCCCACCATTCCCATGGAGAAGGAGGAGCTACCCGATCGCCCGAGGGCGAAGCTGGACAGCCGAGACACCCCACTCCGACGATAACAAGTACCAGGCCTGGGGTTCGCCCCCACCGAGGGCACCGTGACCCCTAGCCATAGCGGGACGAGGTGGGACAGCAACGACCCCCACTTGAAGTCGGTGCATGGAGGCCTTGGCAGCACACAACCAACACAACACCAGCAACGAACCGACCCCCAACGACCGTCCAACTCGCTCCACATCCTGCACTCAGCCCCCATACATCGACATCTACAACATCAGATGATCAGCACCCCCCTGCCCTTCAAAAGCAGGAGGGTCATGACTGACGTCGGCAGCACCGCGGCGCTACATGGAGCCCTACAAGGTGCAGCTCTGCGACGTCAGGCAGTACTGGAAGCCATGGAGTACTCGACCAGAAGGGGCAGCCTGCCCCGCGGTGAAGGAGACACAGCGCCTGGCGCCGAAGGGGGTCTCCCCACCGCCCTCGCGTGGCAGGCGAGGAGATTGCTGCAGAGACGCCGAAGTCCAAGAGAGGCTCGGCGGGCCTCCACAGCGCCAAGCGCCGAAGGGTGGAGGCCGCCGCAGAGAAGGCGGCCATCCACCTGATGACCGGGCGGCTGGGCTCAGCGCGAGGCGCCGAAGGGAGCCCAGCCGCCACACAAGAGGCCGACCGCCCACAAGGAGGCCGAAGGCCTGGCTGCGCGCCGAGCTGGCTGAGCTGGCATGGGCGAGCGCGGCGCCCGCTGAGGGCCCGACGGGCCCTCATCTTTTTAGTTTTGCTGAAACCCGGCCCCCCTTCTCCCTTCTCTTTGATTATTTGGTCCCTGGCTCCCTGCTTTCCTCGGGGTCGGGTTCCCGGGGCCGCTGTCTGAGTGCCCACACGGCCCTGGGGGGCCGCTGCAGAGCGCTCCGCGCCCGCGGGGCGCGCGACAAGACGCTGCATAGCGAGAAACGTAGAAACGTAGGAGGAGGAGGAGGAGGAGGAAGAGGAGGGGGAAAGCGAAGCATGAAGCTGACGAGGGAGAGCCAGCAGGAGGGCGCGAGGAGGCTGGGAGGGAGCGAGGAGGAGGCGGAGGAGGACGAGAAGGAGAAGAGAGCGGGAGAGAGGTCGTTTTGCGTCTAACCGACGCGCAGACGCGCCTTGGGGGACAGGGAGGCCCCCGGCGTCATGGCTTTCTCACAACTTCGGCTTTGAAAGTCTCGACCTCTCCCCCGGGACCGGTTCCCCTCGCCGCGCGGGGCTTCTCAGACGCCCCGGCGCCTTCCGAGAAGTTGCCCGCGTCTTCGGGGAAGGATTGGACCTTCTCAGAAGGCTGGGGAACTTCCGAGCCTTCGGAGAAGGCCTTTTCCTTCTTTCCTTCCCCCTCCTTCCTCCTGACCTTCCTCTAGGTCCGCCAATACGAAGTTCCAGGAATTCGCAGGAGGGAAATGCGTCGATACTGCTACCCTTCCCTCGTTCTCCTTCTTTTGGGGCCTCCTTGGAGGCCCCCGTCGCCACCGCTGGATTCGCCTCGAAGTTCTGGGCCGATCGCACTCCGGGAGAGGACAGGGAAGTTGCAGTATTGGAACCTTTCGGTTTCCGCAGTTGCCCCAGTTGGCGAAGCGTCCTGACTTCTGGCAGCCGAAGAAGAAGAGTGTGACGACGCATAGTAATAACGATAAGAAGAAGGAGGAGAAGGAGGAGGAGGAGAAGAAGAACAAGAGGAAGAGCCATCACACAGCACAATCGCTCAGAGCTCCGTGCGAATTTCTTGGATCTGCGCTGGGGCCCCCCCGGCGGCGCGCCCGTCGCCGCCCCTTGGCGCGCTCCGGGAGGTTCGGCGCCCCCCTGTGGTTTGGGAGGCTCGGCTCGGCACGAGATGTTCGCAGGTCGCGCATGGGAAAACAAAAACACAAAACATACACACACTGTGGGAAAACACACACACACAAAACAAAACACACACTGTGTGTTGTGTGTGTTTTTTGTTTGTGTGTGTGTGTTGTGTGTGTGTGTTTTTCCCCCAGTGTGTTTTTCTGTGTGTTTTGTGTGTTTCTTTTTTCCCACAGTGCGTTTTTGTTCCCACAGTGTGTTTTTTTCTCCCAGAGGCAGCCTTGGTTCAGCACATCAGTCCTATGCCCTACGGGCACTGCTTTCGTTGTCGGCGCGCCCCTTGGCTCCAGGGGCGCTCCTGGGGATTTTCGACGAAAAATCAAAAAATACAACAAACATACACCAAAAAGGTTAAACGAAAAAAAGAAAAGAAAAACAAAGTCCCCAGACTATTGTTGGACTTTTTTTTGATTATCCGTAAGGGCTTCGCCCCCTGCCGCCGGCCCCCTCTCTCGGAGAATGGGCCATGGAAGAGCTAAGTCATGAGGCCTTGGCGCTGTCGTGAAGCAGTATCGAAACTTCATGCGAAGCCGATTCGCAATCAGCAAAACCAACTGATCACAAGAGGGGTTACCACACCTGGCGATTGGTAAGACGTGTATGGTTTACGGGCTTGGTTACCACACCTTGCGATTAAAGGGCCGAGGGAGTTCTCGCAGTTTGGGTTACCACGCCTTGCGATGGATGTGCGTGAAGGGTGGCACCGAATTTCAGAAAGTGGCAAATCCCTAATGTGTTTTTGGACCCTGACCCCGCGGATCTGCGTGAGGGGTGGCACCGAATTTCAGAAATGTGGCAAATCCCTGTGTTTTTGGACCCTGACCCCGCGGATCTGCGTGAGGGGTGGCACCGAATTTCAGAAATGTGGCAAATCCCATGTGTTTTTGGACCCTGACCCCGCGGATCTGCGTGAGGGGTGTCGATTTCGAGCCCCCCCAGCAATTCAGACAACGCGCCCAGGGGGTGCTAAAAAGCCGGTTTGGGCCTCCCCCCCCCTCGCGCGGTCAATCAACTAGTTACAGTAACCAGCAAGAAGCAGAACTGTAACACTGGAAACTACAAGCTACAACTGGTACAGGAAACTGCAAACCCGCGCCTACAGCCTGGTGGCCCCACAAGGGGGCCGGCGGATTTGTAGGGTATTTTTTTTCTCGTCGAAAATCCCCTTGTAGGGGGACAGGCCCGACTTAAAGGTAGGACCACAGGGAGTTGCCAGGACGGCGGGGCCCTGCTCAGCTCCCCTCGCGGCCCCGGGCGCCGAGGTCAGCCGCTGCCTGCTCTTCTACGCCACCCTCGAGTTCGAGACGGCACCCGGGCTCCCAGAGCGCCTCCTCCTCCTCCTCCTCCTCCTCCTCCTCCTCCTCCTCCTCCTCCTCCTCCTCCTCCTCCCCTCCCTCCTCCTCCTCCTCCTCCTCCTCCTCCCCCTCCTCCTCCTCCTCCTCCTCCTCCTCCTCCTCTCCTCCTCCTCCTCCTCCTCCTCCTCCTCCTCCTCCTCCTCCTCCTCCTCCTCCTCCTCCTCTTCCTCCTCCTCCTCCTCCTCCTCTTCCTCCTCCTCGCTTGCCTCCGCGAGCCCTCGGGAGGTCTCGCTGGCTCCTGGAGGCAGTCTCGCCCCGGGGTGCCCACCAGCAGCTGCGACCCGCCAGCAGCGCTCCGGGGTGCCCGAGTGGCCGGCAAGCCGGGCCCCCGGTCATGTGCGGCCTGTTCAGCCGCAGCGCCGCTCCTCTGTTGCGGCCTCCGCGGCCCGTTATTACCGGGCCTCTTGGGCAAAACTGGGAGCGCAGCGTGAGGCCTTCCTGCGCGACGGGCCCTGTGCGCCCTGCACGGTCAACCCGCACAGTGAGGATGAGCAACTTCCCACGGTAGCCTGTGCATCCCTCCCCCTTCGGCCCATCCTCGGCCGCTTGCGCTGGCCGCTCCCCGCTCGCAGAGTGTCGACATGGCCCTCCTGGGCCCTTGCTCGGCGACTGCAACGGGTGCGGTTACGCCAGGGTGCGGTTTGCGATCGGCGCCGTGGGGGCCTGGAGGGCACGACACTGTCCTCGTTGGGCCTCCTCGGGGCGCGGCGGGGAACTCTCTCGAGGCACCCGCCCGCCCCCCATGGTGCCCCCCAGGGTGCCGATTGCAAACCACACCCTTTGCAAACCGCACCCTTTGGAGTCGCCGACCAAACCACCCCAACCCAACCCGAAGGCCCCGATTTGCCGTCCATTTCCAGCTGGGGGGGATCGGGGAACGTTGAGAAAACACACATATGGAGCCCGTACCCACCCCCAACCCGAAGTTCGGGTCTTCGGGTTGGCTTGGGGTGGTTTGGTAGGTAGTCACTTTGGAGTCGCCGACCTGCATCCCTGATCGTGGGCTGGGGAGGAGGAGGAGGAGAAGGAGGAGGAGGCAAAGGAGGAGGAGGAGGAGGAGGATGAAGAGGATGGG
>CAUYUJ010020865.1:133753-148688 GCA_963575745.1 Prorocentrum cordatum
CCTCCTCCTCCCTCCTGTCGGACTCCTCTCTCCTCCTTGCCTCCCCCCCTCCCCCTTTAGACCTCCTGCGATGCTCTTGTGTCTTTGTTTCGATCATGGTCTCGACCGCTGCCCCAGGGGCAGTTGACCGTCCCGCGGTCGTGGGCCCGATCGCGGGCTCGTGAAGCCGAGATCCGGGAACAGAAGACTCGTAGGAAATCAGGGTCCTCTCCCCCCCTCCCTTCTCCCATCCCTTCTCCCCTAGCTGGCGTATCAGGCACGAGGCTTGTTGGCCAGCTGGCGGGAGGAACCAGCATGTCCCAGGGCGTCGGATTCCCAGCCCCGAGGGACGCGGCACGAGACACCGCGAGGGATGGCGGCGCAGCGCAAGTGAGAACCTGCGTCGCGACGCTGTTCGGCGAGGCGATCACCATGGTCATATGTTTCATGGTCGGAGCGGTTCAGTACAATCCACCACATTCTTGGGGTAACGGTGCGAAGATTCCAGGAGAGAGCTGAATACATGACAGCGCGTTACACTTACAGTCACGAGGCGGCGAGCATATTGGGAGCACCCCGCAGCTATTCAACACTTATCGATCCACTGGGGCCATTCACTGCGGATGGAGAAGAAGCTGCTGGATAACAGTTGCGGGATCGGCTTCCTCGTTTCTAATCAGCTACCGGGAACATGCTTAAATCAAGTACATCACCCGCCATTGGGACTACGAGGGCGCGTAGCTGCCCTTCGACTGAAGCTAGGTAAGATGGACATCGTACTTCTGGGCACATACTGCGCACCAGTGGATAAGAAGAACAATGACGAACTGGCGAATCGAACATCTTCTTGGGTGGAGCAACTACGCGACACAGTGGCAGGATTTCAACAATTGTTTGGCGCGCTGGTTGCAATTCAGATCGTCCTGGCTGAAAGCCCGACAAGAGGGAAGGGCTGCGGGAGGCTGCGACCCGAAGATTGAGAACAGCAGCGGCTAAGCGATACGAAAGATTTGTCAGAACACACATTTGAGAATACAAGCTACAGTCGTCTCAGACTCAGGATTTGTCCGGCGGGCTAGGGCAAACCAGCATTGTCCATGGTATTTGACCAGATGGAGCTGCGGCAGCAGTTATATATTGCAGAACTCTACCCATAGCGGGGCGCAGATTGCAGCCAGTCCGACATCGAGAGCGAAGAGAACACACACCTGTTGCACTGATGTTACAATGTAACACAGATCCACGTGGGCAGCGCTGGCGTATGCGAGTGGACAGATGCATTGATGAAGTGTCTACGCCGCAACGGCGTTTTACGAAATATGCTCAAGCAACAGATCGAGGAGCAGCAGAATCGCAATGCGGAAGAGCGATGGCAAGGGGCATAGAGCAGACGCACGCCAGACGACATGTGGGACCTCTTGGAAAGCACAATGACAAACGCAATGGAAGAGACTTTTCCGCAGGGGGGCAGAGTCGTGCCAGACTCGATGGGAGCAGCTACGCAGCATCGAGAGGAGTTGTTGGGCTGACGACGAGAGCTCAGACGAGGGGCCGCAGCAGAGGAGAAGAGATCGAGGAAGCTAAGGCCACGCTGAAGGAGATCGCGGCGACGCACCAAAGTGAGAGAGCTATTCGAGAGAAGAGACGAAAGGCAGAGTTGGTGAAAGCGAAATGCCAAGCAGAAGACCAGCGCAATTTTGCAGAACTTCACGCCCTTCGATGTCAATATAGCGGTGCAGGGCGAGGACCTCGCAAACGTTATTCTCATTTGCCTCGGACAAACATGGAAGCGCACGAGTGGGGGGGGAGGGCGAATTGGCGAAGGACGGGGGAGAAGGAGGCTCGAAGGCAATAACAACCAATTACAAGCAAATGAAGTCGGAGTTTTGCTTGGCATTTGACGCGGACGGCGATGGCGATGCGAGGTTTGTAGATGCAGATGAGATGGGGAACTTTCGAGAAGATCGCACAGCCACTGAGATCTACGGCAAGAACTTGCAAGAGAAGAGCCGATCCATCGCGGGGGCCGCCGAGCGAGGGGTCGCTGATGATCGAACAAAGGTTGGAGAAGAACATAGGGCCGGGTGAGGCAATCGACCGAGTAGCAGTGCAGAGGCAAGGGCAAGCGGACTTGGGCGAAGAGGAAGAGCTAACACAAACAAGCAAAGGGCGAGCTCTACTACCTACGATGGGGCGCTTGGCACGGACCCCGATCGAGAAGCACCGTGGCAGCACAACCAGATCTCTGGGTTTTTTGGCAGACATTTGCGAGCGCGCCCGGGCGCAATGGGGATGGGCTGCAAGGCTGGATCTCAGCAGAGAGAATTCTCTGAATTGTTGGCAATGGTCAGGGCAGGCGAAGTGGTGCAAATTGATTGTCTGAGTGCCGCATCATTCAGCATGGACAAGAGCAATGGCAAGCTGGGCGTCCGCGGTCGCAGAGCCACGCGCTTCAATTGCGCCGGGTCGGTGGGGTGTCACAGTGGCGCGCGCCGGCGATCGCTGACGATAAATGCACTGGGCAGGGCGCGCGGTGGACTTGCTGAGGAATGCAGGGAAGATGCGCCGATGGCGATCATGAGCGGACGATGACGCATTTAATCGACCTGCCACAGCTGTGCCACCGCGCATTTTGATTGCACATGGGTTAGTGGACGCGCGGCAATCGCGAAGCTGGAGCAGCTCGCGAAATCACAAAGCCTCGATGCGAATATTTCATTTGCAGCGGGAGCCATCGATCATGCATCCGCGATGATCAAGGGCAGCGACAACGGGAAACGCCCCATGCCCAAAAGCGGAAGCTAATTGGGCTTTTGTCTATTTCCGAGGAGCTTCAATGATTGCTGCGACCCCTTCGTCGAGAAGTGGCACCAGCACCTCCATGTTCAGGACAGCGCGCGCGGGTTGCGTCGTGGCGCGCATGGATCAAGGAGGGGGCGGAAAAAGGGGCGAGGAGGGTTCATCAAGCCACGGCTGAGCCCGCGGTCTGGTCGCCTTCCGCGGCGCTGGCCAACGATGGGACCATCGTTGGCGACCCCTCCTTCTATTCTCGCCACGGAGGCTGCCAGGTTTCAGGCGCTCTGGGAAGCCTCCACCGATCCCCCTCCCCCCCCCCCCCCCCCTTCGGACTTCGCCCCCGAACCTGAGCTGGAGTTCCCCAGTGTTGGCGTGGTGAGAACTTGCAGTAGTCAGCACAAAGCTTGATCGGCGGTCAGCACTGACAGTGTCCATATGCACCAGATCGGATGGCTCTCGGATGAATGCCTGGAAGCTTTCCTGCGTCTTTTCAGCGTGATGGACGTTTCGTCCATTTCTCCCTTTCCAAATCCACATGATTGTTTCGACGCTGTCCCCCAGTGCTTCTGGGTGATTTCGACCCATCGCTTGCTTTGTTTTGCGGGCCCGTTCGTCTGCGGGGGAAAGCCAGACGGCCGCTGGTGATCGAGCGGTATCGGGCCCACCAGAGGCCCTGGTTCGCCGCTGGAAAGTGCATGGGGGCGGACGAGACAGTCTGGCGACAAGCCCTCCTGTCGGATGGATGGGGTTGCCGCTGGACAGTGCTCCGCCACACTCCTGCGGGACTTCCGCGACTGCTATGCGTCTCTATCGCTCGAGCGGGTTTCTCGAGCGATGCAGGCTGAGCGGTTTCCCGCCTGGCGTGGCCGAGCTAGCTTGGCAGGGCAACCGTGCGCCAACGTACGCCAGCCTGCGGGGCATATTGGGCGTGCCCCTGTGGGCCTTGCGAGGCGCGGCCGCAGTTTTTTTTGGCGACGGCGCTTATGCACGTGATCTTGTTGACGGGCCTGGGCCCCATCGCCCGGCGCAGTTGCATCCATCACAGCCTGTTCTTCGATGATAACGGCATCATCGGTGTAGGGGGCTACCAAGATGTGCTCCAGGGGGTTGTTCAGGGCGCCCAGGACCTTCTGAAAGTTGTGCGAAGACATTGGTGCGACCTTGACCGGAAATAAAGCCGCTCTCCTCGCCTCGAATCGGGCCCTGGGGCTTGCCATCCAGAGTCGGATCGGATCGGCCCTGTCTGGCCCCTCTGCCCCCGCGCCGCCGAACCTCGGAGCTGACTGACGGTTCGGGGGGGGGGACCTCCCCGGCGCAAGGGCCTCCGCTCAATGGCTGAGCAGAGGAAACAGAAAGCTCGTGCTCTGACGAAGAGGCTTGCCCGTCTGACAGGCAGCATAGGACGCAGGGCTCGCTCGTCTTCGGCCCCTGGCCCTCCCCCTGCTGCGACCTGCGCTGCCGAGATCCGCGGGGTCTCTGGCGGCGAGCTGCTTTTTCTGCGCAGGTCATTCTGCTTCATTTTAAAGCCCAGCGCGGGCGACAGGTCCCTCTCGATCTTGCTGCATCTCGAGCAGGGCCCGACCGGGCCGGTTGATGTTTGGAATTCCAGGCCCCAGGTCCACCAGGCTGTTATTTCTTTCCACTCTTCGGGGTTTCTGGAACGCGATCTCTGCGTCGGGCCCAGGGGGGTCTGCGTCGGGCCCAGGGTCCGCGATGAGAGAATCTCTCCAACGTCTAGGATGGGAAATGCCCGACTTCGTCACCCTTGTCGCTGATCTTGGCCACAGTGTCTCGCCCGCGGAGCAGGCCTCCGCCATGGCGCGGCAGCTCGCGTTCGAGGCGTTGTCGCGCTTTCTGGAGAGGCACGTTGGTGACAAGCGTTGGTGACAAGAACGCTCTCCCCAACAGAGTTTGTTTCGACTTTGCGCTGAAAAACCCGGCCTCCAAACAAATATTCCCCGCATCAGATCGCCGCGCTCAGCACTGTCGCGGCTGGAGGCCTGCGGGCCAGAGTTCACGCTCGCGGGGCAGACTGCCAGCGCCCTGATGAGTGCCCGCTAGGTTGCGGCATGCGCGACACTTTGCGCCATGCCATACGGGTGCGCCCTGAGTTGAACGATTGGCGCGTCGAACTCGTTGGCCGGGATGAAGAGGACGAGCTCGACAGTTTTGTCGCCGACAGGAACCTGCGATTCGCCGTCATGAGAGGGGATTTTCCGCGCCCAGGAGACGCGCGCCCCGCCCCGCCGTCTGCAGGGCCCTGGCCCGTGGCGCGGTTTGTGGACCCCCCTCCCCCCCCCCCCCGTCCGACCCTAATGGGATCGAGGGGGTCTTTTTGTCGACGGCTCTTGCTCCTGACGTGTGGTCACAGAGTTGCGTCGCGCTGCGTGGTGCTGTAACCCTTTTAAGAACGGGGTCCGACAGTGCGACATGGAATGCCGCGCCCGTGCCTCGTTGCGCCAGACGCCCCAGGGCGCGGAGTTCAACGCCTTCACTGGCTCTGTCGCGTGCCCCAGGGGGCCGCCGTTAAAGAACGTTCTCGAGCAAGTCGGCAGTGCTGCTGAGGACTACGCGTCTTCTCGAAAAGCATTTGCTGGCCACACCTTGCAGGCCAAACTAGACGACGGCGCTCGCCACCTGGAGGGGGCTGGAAAGATAAAGGCGCACCAGCCCCTCCAAGACCCAGGTATCTCGCCCGACGAGCTGCACGCAAGGACGGGGCACCATCTGCCGACCAAGGTGCGAAGGCTGCGCTGTCGGCTCGCCCTCAAGACTGTCAGTTGCTAGTCACTGTCGGTGAGCATATTCGGTTTGTTAACGCGTTCTGGCAGCTGGCCACGAATTCAATTAAGTATGATGGGGCCAGTTGGATACATTCCAGAGCCAAAACAAGAGAGAGCCCCTCTCGCCCAGTGCTCCTTCGCGTGGATTGCTGAGCTCTGACGCCGCGGAAAAATGTTTAAACATGTTTCCGCGCGGCCCGCAAACATGATTTTACCTCGCGCCCTCTTGACGGAGAGCCGCCGAGGCCGCCTCCGCACAGATGCGCAGGAGCGGTGCATGACATAGGCATTGCCCGTGTTGTGCTCCTTAAGCACAGCGTCGTCAGCTTAGCATGCTCCGATATTTCAACGCCGTTCGTGCGCCTTCACTGCTCAGCGTTCATGAACACAGGTTCTCCGCTCAACAACAAGCTGTACACGCAGAGGTGTCCAGGAAAGGAAGACCCCCGACAATTCTGGAAGTGGCATCGCGTCTTGAGGGGAGTACACCCTCAGCACGGAGAGGGTCCCATCAAAGTGCTGTAGCGGAGTTTGACAATGTTGCGCCAGAGGTGGCGCACCAAGTCAGAATTCAGAATACGGAATCCAGTCAGATTTGGGAGGCTGCCTTTGCAGCCCGTGTACAGCGTTTGTGTCGTGTTGCTGGGTCTACCTCGGTTTCCCTCGGCCTTTTACAGCGCCGGAGATCCCCGCAGCTCTGTTCAGTGATCCCCCTTTTTCGCGTCGGCACCTGCTCGCTGCCTCTTGCCGTCGATTCACCACAACAGCTGAAGCTTCCTGGCAAACATATCCTCCTCATCCACCTCCTCCTCTTTGGGCCCCTTTTTCTCTCCTCCTCCTCCTCCTCTTCCTCCTCCTCCCCCTTTCTTCCTCCTCCTCCCTTTCCTCCTCCTCCTCCTCCGCCTCCTTTTTGTGCTCCTCCTCCTCCTCCTCCTCCTCCTCCCCTCCTCCTCCTCCTCCTCCTCCTCCTCTCCTCTACCTCCTCCTCCTCCTCCCCCCCCCATTGTTCCACTTCCTCCTCCTCCTCCTCCTCCTCTCCTCCTCCTCCTCTTCCTCACCTCCTCCTGCTCCTCTTCCTCGTCCTCCTCCTCCTCCCTCCTCCTCCGTCCCCTCCTCCTCCTCTTCCTTCTCCTGTTCCTCTCCGTCTTCCTCCTATTCTCCCTCCTCATCCTCCTCCTTATCTTCCCCTCCTCTTCCTCCTCCTCCTGCTCTTCCTCCGCCTCCTCCTCCTTTTCCTTTCCCTTCTTGCCCTCCTCCCTCTCCTCCACCTCCTCCTCCTCCTCCTGCCCTCCCTTCCCCCTTTGGAGGTCGTGGTGGACGCGGGCGCGCCGCAACCCTTCGCCGAGAGGCCCCCGCGGCCGAGGTGGTGCACGGGCCCCGCCAGCAGCGTCTGCCTCCTCGACCCGACGGACGCGTCGCGCAGGAGACCACGACGTCGACGACGACGACGACGACGACGACGACGACGACAACGACGACGACGACGACGACGAAAACGACGCGACGACGACCGACGACAACGACGAAGCCCACTACCGTCGACGACGGCGGCCGTCGACGACGACGACGACGACGACGGAGACGACGACGACGACGACAACGACGACCGCCAGGGCGAAGCTCGAAGGCTCAGGGCTGAGGCTCGGGACAGGCTGACCCAGATCCCCTCGTGACGGGAGGTTCTTGTTCTCCGTGTTGGACCTCTGGAGGCCCTCGCCTGGCCTCGGGGCCGTCACCAGAACGATTGGGGACTGCGAGCTGGTCCCAGGGGGAGTGGGTCGAGGCAGCTGGGGGCCCACGTCGCGGCGATGGCTTTTTCATGCACCGGTGTGCCGAACAGAGCGAGGGCCCTCGGCCCCCCGCCCCACGGAGCAGATATTGGCTGTTTTGGGGCGCTGCTGCTCCTTGCAGGCAGGGCCTCCCCCAAGGGACGCGCTGCTGCAAAGCGTTAGATTCAGCAGAGGTCTGGAGCCAGACCCCCCCCCCCTCCTCCCCTGCCCGCTGAATGTCGAACCGCCGAGCAAGACAGCGATCCCACGACAAAAGTCATGACGTCGGGGGTCGGGGGAAGAGCTCGAGGTTCACGGGCCTCTTCGCCGGTCCTCGTCGGTCGGCTTTGGCCTCGGGGTACCTTCCAGCGGCTGCGCCTCGTCGAGGGATGTCCCTTGGCATCGCTCACCCTTGCACGCATCCCCGTCCGCAGTCTCTCCCCCTGCCTCCATCCCCATCGACGACGTGGTGGGCGTCGCTATTTTGGTCAGATCGTCTGGGCGCTCCTGGGGGGTCCTGGCCGACGCTGCTGCACGCGACGCGGAAGCACTGGTCAGCCAGGATGGGCCCCGCGAGCGACCAGGGCTTTCCCTCAGCATTGCTCGAGCAGTGGCGAAGCGTCCTGGTTTGCCCACCGGCCCACCAAAGAATGTTCTATGGACCTTCTGTGGTCTGCACGATGTGTTCGTAGACCATTTGTGGCTGGGGCCGTCCTGTTTTAGCACAGCGGCATCGCGTTCTGAGAACCTGGCTTTTGTTATTGGAACATGTTTGGGATCTGAGAGCATGTCGCGGTAGCCCTCTTAGGAATGCCGGGACTGTCGGCCCCTGCTCAAGATGACACGCACAGCATCGAACCATGCACGGGGAACGGACGCCCGCACGACGGCAAGGCTTCGGGGCTGCCCGGATCGCCTCGAGCGGCCGTTGGAGGTCCGAGGTTGTGCTTCGAAGACCCGCAGTTCCGTGTAGCAGAGGTGCCTGGGGCGACCGGAAGTTTCTCAGCGAGCATCGAAGCATCGACGGCAGGTCCCAGAGATCCGGTGAGCTGCTGTGTTTCGATGTGGGGCTCCCCGGAAGCAGCGACCCTTCCCCTCGCAGACGACTTTTCTACCCCGATCCACGAGTTTCGATCGAAAACTTTGGCAGCTCAGACAAAGGTGGAATCCCTAGGATACACCCCAAGGGAACTATTCGGACTCACCTCTGTCGAGGATGGACTCTCAGGACCCCCCCCATCGTATATATCCCAGGGTTGGGCCCAGCATGTCTCGTCCATTCGGGAGCCGAAAGCCCCACGAAGCCTGGGACAGGGGTCGGCATGTCCCCTGGTTCCCCCCAGGGCCTGCTTTGCACCCCAGGGCCCCGCGAGGACCCCCAGAGACGAACACGGCACGACGGAAACACCATTGCGGGGTATAGCTAGGACCCCAGGTAAGGGGACCCGTTTAGTAGTAGCAGGGCCCTGGAGCTATTACATTGACCAGAATCACTGAACCAGTTCTGCCGTAGCTGGTGTTTTTTGGGTGACGGCAGTTCCGGCTAGTGGAACGGGGCGGGGGGGGGCGTCCCCCGGTACACATCACTAAACCAGGTCCCATTAGACCCAGTCCTGCCAACGCCCGAATCATCATTTTTTCTGAATGCGTCGGAGGTCCTTGGGGCGACCCAGTCACACTTGGAGATCCTACATTGCGAATAAAACTGCAACATCGTGACTGAAGTCAACGGGTGCCTTGGTTCCCACCTTCCGGCGGTATTTGTCGGACCCGATCGATCCGCGAGGGCCTTGGGGCCCGAAATGACGGAGCGTCACCCGATATGACAAGTTGCGACGCCAGGATCCTTCGGGCGAGCCTCGGGGGGCCCCAAACAGCGTGGTCACCACGCCGTGTGGTGAGCCGGTGGGGGTTCGGGGTCACCGCGCAGTGTTATGACCTGGTCGTTCTCCGAGGACCTCCAGGGTCCAAGGGCCCTTCGGTGGCGGACCGTGCGGTGAGGTCGTTTGGGGGTCCGACGTCCCCGCGCGGTCCGTCACCACACGGCCTTGGGTTATGATGTGCCAACCTACTTTGGCCTGAACCGCCAGACAGAATTTCGAGCACCAAGGAAGCACCGAAGCTCGAGGGGTGTTCACGTGTCGGGCCCGGGGAGACATTCGTTCGACACTGTCTCGACACGTTCACTTCTGGGTGCTCGAAATGATTCCTGGGATGTGGCCCTTAAGTACGATGGGAGAACATGAACTTTGGGGACCCTCGAATTAAGCCAGAGAGCCCATGGTGGAACCCGAGCAGGAACAACCTCGGCGCGCGCGTCGACGAGGCCTCCCTGCGGGAACTCCGCGCCGCTCTCCAAGAGCAGCGCCACCGCCTCGAGGCCGCGCCCGCCGCCTTCTGGCGCGACCGCCTGCGGCGCTGGCAGCGCCGGCCGCCCGAGCAGCGGCCCGCCGCCGCAGGGCGCCCCGCGGCTTCGAGCAGCGTCCCAACGCAAGCGGCGCCCTGCTGCGGCCCGCCGCCGCCGCCGGCGGGGCCGCAGCCAGCGCGGCCGTTGGCGCTGCCCGCGCCGCCGCCGCGCGCCGAGGCGGCCGCCGCGGCAGCCCGCCGCCGCGGCGCTGCGGAGGAGGGCGGCGCCCCGCTGCTGGCGGGGCCCCGCCATGCGGCGGTGCCGCCCGCGGCGGAGCCGCGCGCAGTGGTGCACGGGCAGCCACCGCCCGCCCTGCCGGCAGCGCCGCCACCCGCCGCCGCCGCGTGTGGGCCCGCGTGGCCTGGCGCGGCGGCGGCGGGGGCCGCCGCGGTGGCCGCGCCGTGCGGCCCGCCGCCCCGAGCTTGGCCCTGCGCGCCGCGCGCCGCCGGGCCCCTCCGCCCGCCCCTGCCTGCCACGGTGCGCCCCCGCCCGCGGCGCCTCCCCTCCCTGCCGGCCCGCCCCCTCTGCCCTCCGCCCCTGCCACCGGCCACGGTGCGCCCCTGCCTGCGGCGCCCCCCCTCCCTGCCGGCCCGCCCCCTCCAGCCGCCCACGGTCACGGCAGCGTGCCGCCCGGCGTCGCACCGCCGTCGGAGGTGGCGGCGGCGGCCGCGGCGCGGCACGGAGAGCCGCCGCCAACGCTGCCTGCGGCCGCTGCTGTTCATCCCACGCCGCGCGCCTCTCCAGGGCCGCGGGAGCCAGAGGAGCCAGAGGGCATTGCCCTTGGCGGCGCCTTGCCGCGACGCCTGCAGGCGGCGCGCCCGCCGTGGGAGGTGGCGCGGCACAGGGTGGGGCCCTCGCGCGACTACGAGGAGGGCCTGCGGCGGCGAGTCTACGGCGGCGCCGAAAAGGCGAGGCGCGCCGAGGAGCGCCGCAGGGCGCTGCTGAGCCGCAGGGCGGCCCAAGGGGACGGCTTCGGCGATGCGCTCGACGCGGCGGCGTGCGCTCGACGCGGCGGCGTCCACGACCACGGCGTCCTCGGCGAGCAGCCACGGCTGCGCGCCCGCCGGCCACGGCGGCGGGTCGGCGCCGGCGGATCCCGCGGGCGGGCGGCGGCCAGAGCACGGGCTGGCAGAGGAGCTGCTGCCGCGCAGCGGCGCCGGCCGCCGCCGCCCGCCGCGACTACTCCGCGGCGGAGAAGGCCCGCCGTGCGGCGCTCCGCCGCCTGGAGCGCGAGGGCCGGCGGGGGGCCGAGGCCGCCACCGCCGGCGAGGAGGGCGACGTGGCCGCGGCCGGCGCCGCAGGCGCCGTGCCCGCCGAGCGCGGCGTGCCCGCCGTCCGCGCCGAGGGCGGCGTGCCTGCCGAGGGCGCCGTGCCCGCCGCCGGGGCTGAGGCGGCCCGCCGCGGCCGGCGCCCAGGGCAAGCGCATGCGCACAAAGCGGCCGCCTCCGTGGGCACGGGCGGAGGCGCGCGCGGGCGCGGGCGCGGGCACGGGCGGCGCGGGGCAGCCGGGCGCGGCGGGGGGCCTGCGGGGCCCGCGGGGCGCCGCGCCCGCGGGGCGGCCAGTGGGGGGCGAGGCTCGCGGGCGAGGGACTCTCCCTTGCACCTCCAGCTTCCATGCCTTCCGACCTCTGCGGAAGGCGCGGAAGGTGATGCATTCAAATTATTGAGAGCCTCAGGAAACGCAGGAAAAGGCAGCGTTTCACGAAGCGCGCAAGAGTGTGGAAGGTCAGCACGGAAGGTCTGGAAGAATGAGGGCGAGGGTCAGGCATGGTCGCGCCGTTTCCAGGCCCCCTCGAGTCATGACAGAGTCATGGCGGGAAGTTTTCGGCTACCCTCGGCCTGGGATGGCCTTCGCCGGGCCTCGGCACCGTGAAACAACGATTCGGGGTGCAAAGCTGGTCCAGGGGAGTGAGTCGAAACATCCGGGGGTCCACGTCATGAAAAAGTCATGAAGTCGAGGATCCACGTCAGGACAGAAAATCACGAGGGGGAAGTTTTTGGCCATGCTCGGCCTCCGGGGGCTCTCGCTGGGGCTCGGGGCCGTCAAAGAAGGATTCGGGATGAGAAGCCGGTCCTGGGGAAGGGGTCGCGACTTCCAGGGACCGGGTATGGACAAACATCAGGACGTCGCACGTCTGAGATGGCACTCCTCCTATGCAAGTCGCAGGGAGCTCTCGAGCGAGAGCGCGATTCTTGAATCTGTTCCGGGGAGGTGCAAGGTGGGAGCCGCCGCTGTTGAAGGCGGGGGCCCAGGGCTCCGTATGAGCAGGAACATGCTCCCTCACAAAATTCAGGAGGCAAACAAACACACAGACACAATGAATCGTCGATTCCCCAGAAGATATGGGAAAATATGGGAAGTGTGGGGGTAGGGAAGACAAACACCCAACAAATATGGGAACATATGGGGAATCTGTTTATTTGTGTGTGTACTTATTGGTGTGTCCTGGGGCCGCGTGCGAGCCTTTGGGGCACTCCAATGGAGCGACGGGAGAAAACACAGGGCGGTCTGCGCGGTCACTCGCGCATAGGTTGCCAGCGGAAAGGCCGCGCGTGTCCTCGATTCAAATGTGGCGTTTCGCGCTGGCGTTTAAGTCGGGCCTGTCCCCTATACAGGGGGATTTTCTACGAAAAATAAAGAAAATACCCCAAACGTACCCCAAACATGCCAAGCAATATTCCAAAAATAGTGCCCAGACTATTTTTTGATTTTTGTTTGGATTAGTTTGGGGGCATTTTTTTCGTCGAACATCCCCCTGTAGGGGGACAGACCCGACTTAACGCTGGCGGCCCGCGCGAGCCAACGCGTAAGGTCGCTAAGCCATCTCACGTTAAACCATCTTTTCGCCAACCGAACAGTTCGAGGGACAGAACAATGGGCACGGGGATGGACAGCAAGTTATTTCTGAGAAATGAGAGTTCAACAAAAGCATCACAAGGCAAGAATCGCCACTGCGGACCCAAACTTTAGCCACGCACCCAGCGTCTCGCGCGGAAGGAACGGGCGATGACGGTCCTGCGGCAGGCTTGCTTGGAGCACCCTATGCAGGCAGGACTCAGGGCGGCGAGAACGTTGCTGTGGCAGACCTGCCCGAAGCAGCTTCCACAAGTGGTCAGTGGTTCGGTGTGGGCGTTGTCTTCCTCTCGGCTCCTCCTCTCCTCCTCCCCTGAGATCCAACATTGCAGGAACAAAACACATCATCATTAAAATCACGCCCAGAGCCCGGGAACCCACCTATCTGTATCATTTTTCGAGCCGGATCGATCTGTGAGGGTCCAGGGGCCTGAAATTCAGCAAAAACGCCCGTTGTGAAACAATTCGAGCGTGCGTCTTTATTGTTTTGGCACAGCGGGCGTTATAGCTCCTGGCCACCCTCCCACCAAAAACGTCACGCCCCCCCCCCCCCCAGTGCGCCCCAGGCACTGCCGCCGTGCGCATCGGGATCCGCATAGGCGTCCGCATAGGAATCCGCATAGGGGTCTGGTCCGCAGTCGTGGTCGTCGTCGTCGTCGTCGCCGCCGCCGTCGTCGTCGTCGTCGTTGTCGTCCGCGTCGTCGTCGTCGTCATCGTCGTCGTCGTCGCTCGTCGCTCGTCGCTCGTCGCTCGTCCCTCATCGACGTCGTGCGCGCTGACGCGGCTGGAACATCTTTTTATTCCCGGCCGATGACGGCCGTCAGTTGGGCGGGGGGGGGGGCGAAGACGTCACGTGTCGCTCCGGTGGCGTCTGGGAATGCGTGGGAGTGACCGGGGACGGAAAGCAACAGCATGTAGGCGGCGATCCGCACCACAGCGCCCGTGTACACCACAGTGCCTGTGTGCACCACAGCGCCTGTGTACACCGCAGCTGATGTACACTTTTTTTTTTACTAGCTCGAGAGGTCGCCCCGCGGCAAAGGAGGAAGAGGAGAGCACAAGGGGGAGGGGGGAGAGGAAGGGAGGAAGCAGCAGCAGAAGCAGCAGCAAACGCAGAAGGAGGCGCGCCCGCCCGCGCACGGACCGGCGGGCCCCCGCCTCAGCCGGGATGCGGCTTTGCGCAGCCCGGCGCCGCGTCCCCGCGGCTAGGCCGCGGCGCCCAGGAGCTCGGCGAGCTCGAGGAGCTGCGGCGCGGCCAGGCGCGCCACCTGCCGCGACACCCGGCCGCGGGCCGCAGGCAGACGCCGGCCCTCGGGCAGGCCGAGGTGGCGTGCGGCGGCCCGGACCGGCGTCCAGCCGCGCTGGAGGAGGTCGCACACCTCCTCGCGCAGCGCCTCCGCGGCCTCCGCGGCGGCCGCGTCCGCGGCCGCGGCCCGGGCCTCCGCCTGAGCGGCCGCCGCAGCGCGGGCCGCCGCCTCCGCGCGCGCCGCCGCCGCGGCGCCTGTGGCGGTTCCGGCGACCGCGCCGCCAGCCCGCGCGTCCCCCGCGGGCAGGGTCGTCGCCGGCGGGGCGTAGAGCCCGGCGGCCTCCTCCGCCGCCAGGTCAGCCCAGAGCCGCCGCTTCGCCGGCTCCGCTCCCGGCGCGGCCGCCCCCGAGGCCAGCGGGGCCGCCGGTGGAGCCCCAGCTCCAGGCGCTGCCGCCGCGGGCGGAGCGGCCGTTGGAGCCCCCGCTCCCGGCGCTGCCGCCGCAGGCGGAGCTGCCGTCGGAGCACCCGCTCCCGGCGCTGCCGCCGCCGCAGGCGGAGCCGCCGTCGGAGCTTCCGCGGCGCCGCAGCTGATGTACACAACAGCAGCCGCGTGTAACACAGCGCCAGTGTGTGCCACGCTGTCTGCGGGCACCAGAGCGCCTGTGTGCACAACAGCGCCTGCGTACATCACATCAACCGTGTGCTACACAGCACCAGTGTACACCACAGTGCCTGCGTGCACTACAGCGCCTGTGTACACTACGGCGCTTGCGTGCACCGCAGCAACCGTTTGCAACAGAGCACAATTTTTGCATACAGTATAGAATTTTACAAGGAATCCTTTTGACAAAATGGAGCCCCTGTGGGTTCCATGAAAAGCAATTGTTCCATATAGCACTTGGGGAGGAATCCTTATGGAAAAAGGAGTGCCGCTGGAATCTACGAGTCCTCCCGCATCATCCTCACTTCTCCCATCTGCGTCCAGGAGGCTCCAGCAGATTTGGCCATTCGAAAGCCAATCGGATTGATTCAGTAGACCATTATGGGGAACGGTGAGGGAGGAGGAGGAGGAGGAGGAGGAGGAGGAGGAGGAGGAGGAGG
>CAUYUJ010020866.1:0-17500 GCA_963575745.1 Prorocentrum cordatum
TGATCCACCGCCGCTTTACTGTGGAAAATTGCCGCCATCTTCCTCCGGAACCCGGGGTTCCCCCCCCCCCCTCCGAAAATCCCCCCCCCCTGCTGGACCCCTCCCCCCTTTGCCCCGGCAAACCCTCCCCCTCCCCTAAACCCTCCCCCTCCCCCCCCCCCTCGAACTCGAAAACCGGGGGGGGTCACTACCGGTTCGAACCCCCCCCCCTCGAAAACCGGAGGGGGGGGTCACTACCGGTTCGAACCACTGAGCTGCCCCACTGTTCCCACCACTGTCCCCACTGTCCCCACCACTGTCCCCACTGTACCTCTGTTCCATTGTCCCACCGCCGTCCTCGCCACCGCCTTCACCACTGTCCCCACCACCACTGTACCCTCCACTGTCCTACAATTTCCACCACATTCCCACTGTCCCCACACCACTGTCCCCACAACACCGTCCCAACGTCCCACTGTTCCCACCATTGTCCTCACCATTGTCCTCACCACTACCGTCCCCACCACTGTCCCACTGTCCCCACCACTGTCCCGCTGTCCCCTCACCACTGTCCCCACCACCACCGTCCCCACCACTGTCCGCCCCCCCCCTCGGTTTTCCAGGGGGGGGGGTTCGAAACGGTAGTGACCCCCCCCGTTTTTCGAGCTCGAGGGGGGGGGGGTTCGAACCGGTAATGACCCCCCCCCCTTTTCATGATGAACTGGGGGGGGGGGCAGGGGTTCGAACAGGTAGTGACCCCCCCCGGTTTTCCGGAGGGGGGGGGGAGGGGTTCGAACTGGTAGTGACCGCCCCCGGTTTTCCGCAAGCAGCGGTAGAACACGCTCTTTCATGTATGGATGTATGTATGTATGTGTGTATATGTATACATACATACGTATGTATGTATATGTATATGCATATATATATACACACGAACACACGCACACACACACACACACACCACACACACACACACATATATATATATATATATTATAATATATATAATATATAATATATATATATCAGCCGGCACCCTTGCGGGGCCATCAGGTTGCGAGGCTTAGGTTTGCTGCTCCCTGCACCAGTTCCAGTTTGCAGTTTCGACTGTTACAGTATTGCTTTCTGCTTCCTACTGTAAATTGTCACTGTCCGCGCGAGGTGGGGGGAGAGCCGAAAACTATCCTGGTTAGCGTCCCCGAATCGCGTGCTCTGAATTTCTGGGGGGCCGTGGGACAAGTAAAAATACATCTGATTCGCGCTCCCGACGCAATGATTTCTAGTAAATTGCGCTGTAGTCGCGCCCCCGAGGCCAAGATCCCTTATACATTACGCTGTATTCGCGTCCCGGAAGCCACGACCCCTCGTAACATACACCATATTCACGCTCCTGAGGCCACGATCCCCCATAGACTACACTATATTCTCGTCTCTAGGGCCCCGATCCCCCGTAGATTACGCCACAGTCGCGCCCCCGAGGCTACGATCCCTCGCAAATTGCGCCACATTCGCGCCCCCGAGGCCACGATCTCCCGTAAATTACACCACATTCGCGCCCCCGAGGCCACGATCCCGAGTAAATTACGCCACTTTCGCGCCCCCGAAGCCACGATCCCTTGTAAGTCGCGTCGCATTCGCACCCCCGAGGCCACAGCTCCTACACGAGGTCCCAAGAGGCGCCCAAGACGCGCCGAAGAGGCCTTCAAGAATCTCAAAAGATACCCCACGAGGCCCCAAGAGGTCCCCAAGAGGCGCCCAAACCGTCTCCAAGAGGCCTCCGAAAGGCTCCCCACGACACCCCAACACATATACAAGAGGCCTCAGACCCACAATCCAGGCACGGTGGCGGGAAGGTCACTAGGATCCGCCGCCCTCTGTTGGCTTGCCACAGGGATGCCGGGCGTGAGAGATCCTAGACGGGTTTGGTTCTTTTAGAAAACTCCCTGGGGCTTCGGCCCGTCCCGCCGGGGTCTCGGAGAGCCGCACAAGGCCGCGCAAACGACCAGAATTTGCGCACAGATTTTTCTAAAGACGACCAAGATGGCTTTCAAGACCGCCAAAACGGGCAAAGATGGCCTCCAAGACACCTCCAAGATGGTCAAGATGGCCTTCAAGACAGCTCAGATGGTCCCAAGATGCCTCCAAGACGGCCCAAGATGGACCAAGAGGCTCCCAAGAGGCCTCCAAGACGGTCCCAGAGGCTCCCAAGAGCGGCTCCAGGAACGCCCGCAGAAATCAAAATCAATGATTTTCCTATGGTTTTGACAGATTTTGGCTTTTGCGCTTCTTCGGCATTCCGACTGCCCAAAATGGCCCCAGAGGACCCCATGGTCACCCAAGATCACACAAGATGCCTCCAAGATGGTGCTATGACGGGCCGAGAGGCTCCCAAGACGGCCCTAAGAGGGCACCAATAAGGCCCAAGAGGCGTCCAAGACGCTCGCGAAGGTCTCCAAGACGCCCCAGATGGCCTCCAAGATGCCTCCAGGACGGCCAAGATGGCACCCAAGACGGCCAAGATGGCCCCAAGATGCACCCAAAACGGCCCAAGATGGCCTCAAGATGGCCTTCGACTGCCCAAAAGGCCCGCAAGAGGCCTCCAAGACTTCCCAAGAGCCCTCCAAGACGTCCTCCAGGAAGGCCCGACAGGGCTAAAATCATTGATTCTCCAATGGTTTTTGAAAGATTTTAGCTTTTGCCCCTTTTCAGCTCTCTGACGGCCCAAGACGGCCCAAGCGGCCCTCAACATCGACCCAAGAGCGTTCAAGAGGCCTCCAAGATGGCCCCATGACAGCCGAAGGGGCCCCCAAGAGGGGCCCAATAAGGCCCCAAGACGGCCCAAGAAGCCCCCAAGACGGCCAAGATAGCCTCCAAGACGGACAAGATGGCCTATAAGATGCCTTCAAGGCGCCCAAGATGGCCGTCAAGACGGCTAAGATGGCCCGAAGATGCACCCAAGACGGCCCAAAATGGCCTCAAGATGGTCGAAGACGGCCCAAACGGCCCGCTAGAGGCCTCCAAGACGGCCCAAGAGCCCTCCAAGACGTCTTCCAAGAAGGCCCGACAGGGTTAAAATCATTACTGGTTTTTGACAGATTTTGGCATTTTCTTCTTTTCAGCTCTCCGACGGCCCAAGACAGCCCAAGAGGCCCCCAACATCGTCCCAAGAGCGCCCACAAGTCCTCCAAGGTGGCCCCATGACAACTCAAGAGGCCCCCAAGACGCCCAAGATGGCCTCCAAGACAACCAAGATGGTCTCCAAGATGCCTCCAAGACGGCCAAGACGGCCTCCAAGACAAGATGCACACAAGATGCACCAAGACGGCCCAAGATGGCCTCAAGATGGCCTTCGACTGCCCAAAAGGCCCGCCAGAGGCCTCCAAGACGGCCCAAGACCCCTCCAAGACGTCCTCCAGGAGGCCCGCAAGCTCGGAAACCACCTGGTCCGATAGCTCGCCCGACTCCGTGTTCCCCGAAGGCTTTCGAAATCCACTCGGGGAACGCGTGGCCTGATAGCTTGGCCAAGCTCAAACCCATCTTTCGGCCACGCAGGCGCTTCCAAAAAGGCAAGGGGCGGCGGTGATTCGCCGTAGGCGTCTTCGGTTCTTGAGGTTTGAGGTTCTCGGGCGGTTTCGTATGTTCTCGGCGGCTTTCCAGCCTCGGGATGGCTTCCAGCAGCTGCGTCTCGCCGAGGGCGTTCCAAGGGTGCCGGGATCGTCCCGAATGGCCGCCGGAGGCCCGAGTATATCCCGAAACCCAGGCCTGAGTTATTGGTCGGGGAGAAGCTGCCATGGGGCGCAGGAGGACATACTAGTACTGTGTGTCCTCCTCGGAGACGTGCGTCCGACATGGACACATAGTACAACCATCTTGTAGTATACCATACCCCGAGCGGTATGGCCAGACAGGTCCGAGTGACGCTGACTCAATCTCCTCCGAAGAGAAAAGAACAGGGGAGGAAACAAGGAAAGAAGATCCTGAAGGTTCTGTTGGCGTCGGCGCGGAAGATCCGGGCACCCTCAGATGACAGGGGCGTTGTGTCGTACTCAGCCAACCTGCTGGCCTCGACGCCCATGGAGGCCAGCCAGCCTCGGCGCGGCCCCAACGCATTGCAACCTCAGCGGCCAGCCTGTTCAATCTACCCTTTTGCCTTCCCTCTCCCCCAAGAAGCATCTCCCTTCTCCTCCTTCCGCTCGCGTGCCCCTCTTCCGCCTTCCCCACCGCATCCTTTTCCCCCGTCGCGTCCCCTCTTTGCCTTCGCTCAGGGAAGCCCAGAATCGAATCGATAAGTCGGATCGGCGATCGAAATGAATCGGATCGGCGGAAATCTGCAGCCAAATCGGGAGGAGACGAATCGGCGGAAATCGGCAGGCTAATAGGCCTCCATTGAGAATCGGAATCAAATCGGAATCCAAGGTCTAATCGAATGGGAATCGGAACCCATCGGAATCGAATCGAAGCGAAGCGTGGGAGTCGAACTGCGCCCTGCCGACCTTCCACCGTTCCCTCTCCTTCTCTTGATCTGCGGCTGCGTCCGAAGCCCTCGTGACTCATCCTGCCCAGGGGGGAGCAAAGGGGGCGCTGAACGGGGGGCTGGGGGAGGGGGCGCGAATGCCCCCTGTTGGGCCCTCCACCACATGAAGGGGACAGGCACGAGCAAGGGATTTAGGCTGGGACGCGGAAGCTCGGGGAGAAGCTCGAGGTTCGAGGCTCGAGGCTCTTGAGGCTTGAGGTTCTAAGGCGGTCTCGTATGTTCTCGGCGGCTTTCCAGCCTCGGGATGGCTTCCAGCAGCTGCGCCTCGCCAAAGGCGTTCCAAGGGTGCCCGGATCGTCCCGAACGGCCGCCGGAGGCCCCAGTTATATCCCGAAGCCCAGGCCCCAATTTTGGTAGGGGAGAAGCTGCCATGGGACGCAGGAGGACATACGACATGCTCGTGCTAATTAGGCGTCCTACTTAGGGACGAACGTCCGACCCGACCATATCCGCCGATCCGGCGTGTTAGTTTCTGAGAGCGTAGGCTTGAGCTCGCTCAAGCTTCGCTCTGTCGGGGGCGGGCGCTCATGCCATTCAGGCCCGGGAGGGATGAGGGGGGGAGGAGACTGACGCCACTCAGGCCCGGGAGGGAGGAGGGGGGGGAGCTGACGCCATTCAGGCCTGGGAGGGAGGAAGAGGGGGGGGCTTCGCTTTTTTGGGTGTGGGAGGGCGGGCTGACGCCATTCAGGCCAGGGAGGGCGGGAGGGGGGCGAGGGGAACGACGCCATTCAGGCCCGGTGAGAGGGAAGAAGGGGCGGGGGGGGGGGGAACGCTCGGGGAGGGGGGAGGGGGGCTGACGACAATTTCAGGCCTGGGAGGGGGGAGGGGGGGGGGGGGAGCTGACGCCTTTCAGACCGGGATGGAGGAAGGGTGTGGGGGGGGGGGCGTGGAACGGGGGAAAGCCACGGGGATGTAAACGGGGGTGGGGTGGGGGGGGGGCGACTCCATTCAGGCCGAAAGGGGAGGAGGCGTGGGGGGGGACGCCTCAGGCCCCGGAGAGAGGGAGGGGGAGTGGGATTCGCCCTTCGGGGGGGGGGCGGCTGACGCCATGCAGGAACCCCAGGAAGGAGGAGAAAGAAGGGGGGGACCGGCCGCCATTCAGGCACCGGGAGGGAGGAGAGGGGGGGGGGGGGGCGGACTAACGCCATGCGGGAGGAGGGGGAGGAGGGCTGACGCCATGGCTGACGCGATTTCAGGCCCCGGAGGAGGAAGTCGGGGGGGAGGGAGGGCGGAAGAGGGGGGGAACGTCATGGGCTAACGCCAATTCGGGCCCCTGGGCATGAGGATGTCGGGGGGGGGGGGGGGAGGGGGGGGGCTGACGCCCATGGCTGACGCCTTCGGGCCCGGGAGGCAGGGAAAGGGGGGAAGGGGCTCGCTCAAGATTCGCTTGTCGGGGGGGGAAGCTGCTGAACCGCCATAAGCTGACGCCATCCCAGGCCCAGGAGGGGAGAGGGGGGGGGGGGAGATTCAGACGGGAGGAGGAAAGTGGGGAGGGGGGGGGAGCTGTACGACAGGATCCACGCCATTCAGACCCGGGAGGGGGGAGGGGGGGGGGGGGGGCTCTCGCGAGCTCGCTCTGCCGGGGGGGCTGACGCCATAGCTGACGCCATTCAGGCCCGCGAAGGAGGAGTCGGGGAGAGGGGGGGGAGGGCTGACGCCATGGCTGACGCCATTCAGGCCCGGGAGGGGGGACAGGGGAGCTCGCTCAAGCTTCACTCTGTCGAGAAGGGGGGGGGGGCTGACGCCATGGCTGACGCCATTCAGGCTCGGGAAGGGGGGGGGGGAAAGCCGACGCCATGGCGGACGCCATTCACGCCCGGGACGGGGAAGTCGGGGGGGGCGGGGGCTGACGCCATGGCTGACGCCATTCAGTTCTGGAAGGTGGGATGGGGGATATCCCATGAGTTTGGCTGTTCACGCGAGATCGTCACTTTCGAATATCCGAACCTTGCCCAAGCAAGTTCAACATCTCTATCTTATGAGGATGTCTCGAGGGAGCGCTCTACTTTTAAACATAAAACGTCGTCCGTTGCAAACAGAATCGGTAGCACCCCGGATCGGCGGCACCGGCCGGAGGCCACAACAACAGTACAAACATCTTCCAGTACATCGTTTCCCGAGCGGTGCGGCCAGAAAGCGCCCGCCACCGAGCATATGCTAGAAGATCTCTCGGCGCGCGCGTCGCCCCCTGAGGGGCGACGCGCGCACAGTATTTGTATGAGCGGGCGACGCCGATGAGGGCACAAGCCTGAGCAGTGGATCTGGGTCGCCACATCACCTGGCTGAGGCGCACGGGAACTGTGGCTCGGCCGTTCTGGAAACAACGCCTTGTCCAGTACACAGGGGCAACGATTTAGCTGCAATGGCCAAGGCAACGATAGCAATGAGAATCAACCGCCGTGACGCAGGCATCTAACGGTGCGTCCTCACATTTTCAAGAATCCCATGTCGGATTTTGGGGGGCGGTTCAAGAGTGATCTCAACGACGAAAACTGTTTCGGCTTGTGTCGTGCGCGCGGGCGAGGCCATTATGTGGTAACCATCTTGTTGGCTCTTGGAGATTGTCGCTAATCGACGCTAATCGACGCTAGGCGGCGCTAGATCGACGGTAATCGACGCTACCTCAGCGCTTACCCATCGAACACCTGATGCGAATCGACGCTAATGAACTCTGGAGACGGAATTGCGAGGGCACACGAGGTTCCCATGCGTTTACGTGGCGATATTCGAACCCTACCCCCACCAACCATCGATTCTCCTGAATCGATGGGAAGCGGGTGCAGGGCTTGGACTTCGCCGCCGTGCTCGACGAGTTCCGAACCCTACCCCCCGCCCCGCGGCTCCCATAATTTGCTGCCGAAGACTAAAGCGTGCGTGCCCCTGTTTGGGCAACAAAGCGCTCGCGTGCACGAGGAGGGCCAGAGAACCAGCCAAATAAGGACTCCTCCGAACCCATACTGGCCCTCAGATCAACGTCTTGACTGTGTACAAGGCTCCCATGAGATGCCACCGAAAAGCCCATGTGCGCGGGGACGATGGTGCGTCGCCGCAGATGGGGCCACAAGCCGGAAAAAGAAAAACGCCCTGCTCATGCCCGTCTCGCGGGGTGCCGCGCGGGATCGTCCTGTGGGCTGTCCCATCATTGTCCCGTGGGTTGACCCGCAGTCATCCCGTGAGTAATCCTCTAGAGGATAAGGCACCGGTCCTGGGCCCAGGATGGGCCTGGCCAGGACCGGTGTATGTACAATGTACGTAGCTCCCGCCGCGCGAATCACGCGAGCTGTCCCGCGGGTTGTTCAGGAGCCAATAACGGGGGCAAAGTCAATGAGAAAGTCGACACGGAACGTCTCGGTCGCGCTGGAAGTCTTGGTCGTGCTCGTCCGCCTCCCCTCCGTCGTCCGCACTGCAGGATGGCGCTGATGCTTGAGCCGCCGTGGCAGCATGCGCGCGGGCCAGCGCGATGCCCTACCCAAGGTTGTCCTGTGGGTGTCCCGTGGGATGTCCCGAAATTGACATTCGGGAAATGCACACCGAGATGCAATGCCAATTGCAGATAGCTAGATCGGTAGCGCTGTCGATGGATAGATCGTCAGTCACGCGGGTGCATAAATGCACAGTTCGTCTGCACGTCGTATAGATGTTATGTGTCTGCACATGTTTTTTGGCCTAGATTGAGGGCTACACATATTCAATCCGACGGGTACTTCGATACATCGCTGGTAGGTAGTCGAAGGTAGCTTCTGCTCACGCGGTATTCGACAGCCTCTTGAGAGCCAACAGGCTGCGAGGTGGAAATTCCCTGCTCCCTGCAACGACTCCCATTTCCAAGGTCATAGCTTAGATTTCGAGCTCCAATGCTAGAGATGGAAGGACGTGCGACGACCCTGGACCCCCAAAAACACCTGGCTTTCCTCCCCAAAAGTCCGCCGACACCCGCTTGCCAGGGGTGCATAGGCGTGTCCCCCTCCCCCCTTCGAGAGCGCGCCGTTCGCGCGAAAACAGTTCGCGCGAAATCCGCGGCCGTTCCAGCGAAATCGTTTCGGCGCGTGCGCGCGAAAAGGGATGAAGGGGTGAAGCGCTGTGGATTCCTCACTGATCCTCATCCTGATCCCCTCTTTTCAGATATCCCCCTCTTCCTCCCTTTCCTCCCTTTCCTCCTCCTCCTCCTCCTCCTCTTCCTCCTCCTCCTCCTCCACCTCCTCCTCCTCCGCCTCCGCCTCCGCCTCCTCCTCCTCCTCCTCCTCCTCCTCCTCCTCCTCCTCCTCCTCCGCCTCCGCCTCCGCCTCCGCCTCCTCCTCCCCCTCCTCCTCCTCCTCCTCCTCCTTCGCCTCCTCCTCCTCCTCCTCCTCCTCCTCCTCCTCGAGCACGCAACGTGAGGCACGGGAGCCGCGGTTCGGCTACACCCTCGCCCCGCGACTAGCAGGAACAGCGGTTCCTGCGCAACCCAAGCAGGACAAAATGTCCACGCCCATGGACCCAGCAACTGGCAGGGACCGAGATTTCCACACGTTCCGGACAAACTATAAAACATCACGGTTCCCGCCATCCGCGGGGCGCAAAGGCGCAAGGAGCTAGACTTTCCGTGTTCATTCTATTTCCCAGAAGAGTGCTGAGGCGAAGGCGACGCGTCGAGTGGGCATTGTCCCACACAACCATGCAGAGAAACGTAGCAATTGCAAAGGCTTTGGGCTGGCGAAGGCAGAAGGCAGAAGCGATGGCTACCGAGAGTAATCAAGCGGACGTGTGTAATGAACAAAACCGTGCACTACTATGTTCATTCTATTTCCCAGAAGAGTGCTGAGGCGAAGGCGACGCGTCGAGTGGGCATTGTCCCACACAACCATGCAGAGAAACGTAGCAATTGCAAAGGCTTTGGGCTGGCGAAGGCAGAAGGCAGAAGCGATGGCTACCGAGCGTAATCAAGCGGACGTGTGTAATGAACAAAACCGTGCACTACTATGTTCATTCTATTCCCCAGAAGAGTGCTGAGGCGAAGGCGACGCGTCGAGTGGGCATTGTCCCACACAACCTACACTCATGAGATAAGCCCGCCTCCACGCAATGTAGTGGTCTACCGCATCAAATTTCAAAGTCGTTCAACTCACGAGCGAGCGCAAAACAGAGGCGTGGCGGGTAGGCCGCTTTCAATCGGGTCAGGAAACCAGCTTTGGAAGTACCTGTAAGGACGACGCGAGGCTTTCCAGAAAACGTGCAGACCCCTCGGCCCTTGCATTGCCAGGAATACAATTCGGGAGACACCGAAATGTTGGCGAGCGCCATGCGGGTGCGGGCCCGAAAGGGGCGGCCCGCGCCGCAATAGTTAAAGACAACATCATTGACACTCGTGTGAGCACAAAAGCGCCTACGGCAGGGCAAGAACCAGAGGAGGCTGGAGGCAGGATTTTCGTCCCCCGCCGGCAGCTGCCGCGAGAGGGCGATCCGTAACAAGATCGCGATTATGTATGCAAGCTTGTTGGAGTCCAGGACCGCCTGATAATCGGCGCCCCCCAGGCCAGGGAGGCCCCTCAGGTGGTCCTTGGTTCGAAAACGGCGAGGCATGGCACTGCGAGGGGGCGCACGGCGGGCCTGCGACCACTTCTCGCAGGGGCTGCCAGAAAAAACGCCCCAAATGATGCCTGACTCCAGCCAGCCACGCAAGGTGCGGGAAAAAAAAAAACATCACCCTGCAGCAGGTCGCATTCAGGGCCAAGGAGCAGATCGATTGATACTACAGCGTGCCCCCTCTTTTTCAGCTCCGCGGCGAGCCCGACGGCCCCGGAAAAGAGATCGAGAAATGCTCGTCGCTCACGAAACCTACCTGCACGGAGGGCTGCGGCGTTGCCGAAGAGCCGCGGGGCGGCCGCCGCCCACCGCTCGCAGTCGTCCTTCTGGGCGTTGCTGAGGCTCCGCAGCACCAGCGCTAGCCGCCCTGCCTTGTCGCATCCCCTGACCGACGAGGCGGCTCGCCGCATCCCGCGCCTCTGGACCTCCAGCAGAGATCGGCAGCCTTCTGCGCGATCGTGCGTCGCGCCCCCGCGCCTCAGACAGTGAGGCGCGAAGCCCCAATCGCCGAGCTCGAGGTGCTGAGAGGCAACGTGGAAGTCGGCAAGGAGCTGTGAGTAGGAGAGGCGAAACAATGGTTCGTCCTCGCGGGGGAGGGACTGAAGGCGTAGAGCGCCACGTCCAATCCAGTGATGTCGGGGTAGATCGAAAACCACTGTGGAATCGAACTCAGCCGTCTTGGAGCTGATTGCCAGCTCTTCTGGATGCAGGATCAGTAGCGGGCATCGCAGGAACCACAAACCTCTGCTGGACCCCGCCACCAGCTGCTTGGCAAGCAAGGTCGTGGCCTCCGACGGGCGCAGGTAGCACTCGAACATCGCCAGGATGCACAGCCTGGGGTCTGGCTTCCCCAGCGAAGCCAGCACGGCCGCGAACGCCAGCGCCAGCACTCGAAGAAGCGGCAGGCGCGAATGCCCTGGCTGTAGCCGGGTCCAGCCGGCTAGCGACGAGTGGGCCGAGGGGGAGAGTCGCCGCGCGGGGACCCCCAGCGCGGGCTTCCCCCACGCCGCAGCACAGAGGGTGCGCGAGAACGCCTCTCTGCCCATGCCGCGGTCGAAGGTCCACTCGGCGTACTCGACCAGGGCGCCGTCCCACTGCAGGGGCGCCCACTCCGGAAGCGCCTTCAGACTGAGCCAGCCCAACAGCATGGTCAGCGCCCGCAGGTAGGTGCGCTCCGTGACGGGGCGCACCCGGCTGGCGGCCAGCCGCGAGAGCCGCGGACACAGCTGCGCCCGCCGCGCGTTGTGCCCGACGGGCCCGGCGCTCACCGGCGCCCGGGATGTCCAACCCCGGCGGGCGCCCGAAAGGCTGGGCGGCCAGCGCCCGCCTCCCAATCCTGAGGCGCGCCGGGTGACCCGCCCGGCCGGGGCTGCGCGGCGTCGCGGGCGCGATTCTCGAAGGAGGGGTTGTTCCAGAATGCCCGAGCCGGCATTGACGTCGTCGTTCGAGCTGATGTCTACGGATGGTGAGCATCTTCTGTGGTTGTCGTGCTGCGTGCCCATGTCCTGCTGCACCCGATGCCCCGGCATGAATCTCCGCGAGGGAGCGCCCCCCGGATTGAGCTCACAGGGGATCCACCGAAACCTGAACTGGACCCCCGTCGCAATCGAGATCGCACACAACTCTCGACAGACCCCGTTGAGGGCAAAGTGAGCGGCTCTCCCTTTTTCACACGCCCATACCACCCCGAGGTTGTCACCCAGGACGAGATGCCGGAGCCCATGCAGCTGAGTATTCCGAACTAAGCGGCGCACGGCCCAGCGCACCCCCTTAGCCTCGAGGACGTGGATGGCTGCGGCGCGGCGCCAGCGCCGCGCGGCCACTACCGCCCAAGGCTCAGCCAGGAGCCGCCCCGCCGGGACCTCCTCGAAGTGCGCGGGGGCGCCCTCCGCCACCACGTCCGCCGAGGCGGCGCGCAGGAGCTGCTGCTCGCCCAGCGTGTCCTGGGGGGCGTAGTCCGCCGCCAGGGCCCCCCGGAAGCGGCTGCGTTCCGAGAGGCCGCCAGCTCGTCGCACGTCACCGACGGGCCACGATTGCTCCACGACGCCGAACCCCCACGGCGAGGCGTCGGTGGCCGTGACCCGGTCGCACCAGGAGCGACTCAGCAAGGCGGTCACGCATGGAAGAAGCGCCCTGGACCAAGCGAGCTCCCGCTTCACTGAGGTCCACACAGGCTGCCGCCTGTCACGCGAACGCCGGCAGAACTCGTAGATGGCGTGGAACAGGGAGAGCATCGGCCGCTGCAGCATCGCGGCGGAGGTGATGTGCCCCATGAGCCTCTCGAGCTCGCACCCGGTGACGAGGCGTCCGGGAGCGAGTAAAAAATCGAGGCTGAACTGAGCTCGTTTTTTTATTGGGGGGGGTAACGCCCGTTGCGGGGGGGGGGTCCGGCCCCAAGTTGGGGGTAACGGTAACGCGCGGCGGGGCCCTCGCACGGGCCCTGGTACTTATTACCAGCACAACTGTCGGCACGGTAGGCTTCGTCGTCGTCGTCGTCGCCGCTGTCGTCGTCGTCGAAGCCGACCGTGCCTGTGCACACTACACAGGCTCTGTACACCGCGATGCCATAGTACACCACAACTGCGGCAGAAATGGCATGTGTGTGCACCACGGCGACTGAGCACATCATTGACAAGCGGGTGCACCACAGCGCCCTTGTACATCTCACTGTTGGTGCCACCACGGCGCCCGCGTGCACCGCAGCTGCTGTTTCAACGCCCCGTGTTTGCACCAGAATGCAAGCGCGCACCACAAAGCTTGTGTGCACCTGTAAGGTACCGGCGGAGCGAAAGTCCAGAAGATCGCTCGGGGCCCAACCGTGGCCCTTTCATTATGTGAGCTGCTTGTGGATCTTAGTTTTTCTGGTTCAAAAAGCGCTCGGACCTGTTGAGCCCACAGCGCCTGTGCACTCCATTGCGACTGTGTACATCATGGGAGTGTGAACCGTGGCGCCTGTGTATACCACATGGCACGTGTGCACCACAAAGCTTGTGTACGGTTTTTTGTGCGGGGTGTAAACCACGCACCGTGGGGGCGCGCGGGGCGGCGGCAGCCTAGGGAATACAGGAAGCAGGAGCTCCCTGCACAGGCACAAGGCCCTTGAGACATGGGTCGACGGCTGGAGCGTGCGCGGGTGCGTCGTCGTCGTCGCCGTCAGTTGCGACGGCGACCGGGGGGGCGACGGCGGCGGCGGCGGCGACACGGGCGGCGGCGACGGCGACCACGACGACGACGACGACGACGGCGGCGGCGACGGCGACGACGCCGACGGCGGCAAGCGGCGGCGGCGGCGGTGAAGGTGACCGCCGCCGCCGTCACCGCCGTCGTCGTCGCCGCCGATGCCGCCGTCGCCGTCGCCGCCGCCGCCGTGTCCGCAGCCAGTTGCCGAAAGCTTCAGCAGCGCTTGGGGCCCACTTGCTGGATACACATGCGGGGGGCTGGCGTGACCAGCCGCGCGAGGTAGGAGGGCCGAGCGCTGGAAGGACATGCGGCCACATCCGCGTGCAGGTCTCGCCCAGTCCAGCCCCTTGCACCAGCACAGGGAGAATGGAGGGAGGACAGTGGTAGTAGTCATAATGATATTGTGAGAGTGCACCGGCTGGTTGCGCCATGGCTTGCCCGATGCGTTACACCACACGTTGTGCTTGCGTACAATTACCTGCGCCATAGGTTGAGCCGTAAGCTGCGCCATAGGATGCGCCCCCAGGGCGTGCCATAGCTTGCGCCATAGGTTGCGCACCCAGGGCGCCCCACAAATCGCGCCTTACGTTGCGCCCTAGGTTGCGCCCTCAGGGCGTGCCATAGGTTGCGTCGATGGTTCCGCCACAGGTTGCGCCAAAGGCGGGGCCACTTTGTGGCGCTGCGTTTCAACGGAACACCTGGCGCGCGCACTGTTCGGGGAAACGTCGCGCTGGCAGGCGGGCGTCGGGACGCCGGGCGCAGCCCGCAGGATAATGGCAACGGACGCGGCAGGGATGACGGCGACCATTCTGTGGCACCTGTGGCGCGCCACACCGCCGATCAAGTGCTAAAGCGCAGTGCCCGTTGGCTCTGCCCGCAAGATTTGGCGGCGGCGAGCCGAGGGGGGAAATGACAGGGGGCGGGCCTTCTGAGAAGGCTCAGAAGGCCTCCGGCCTTCTGAGAAGATGTCCAAGCCTCCCCCGAAGACACGGAGGGCTTCTCTGAAGGCCAGAAGGCTTCTGAGAAGCCCCGCCGCCTTCTGAGAAGGCCTGCCCCCCCCACTCCCCCCCTGGGCTCGCCGCCGAAAGATATCCACTGGAGGTCGCCCATGAAGTAAACAGGTCCCACAAGAGACGGGTTTCGGACCGCACGGACGGCCCTCGTGGACCAGCCTTTGATCCCAGGTCGTTTTTTGATGGTCCCGGGGCCTGCCATAAATCCCTGCAAACCCTAGAACCTTAAAAACGGCGAAAACTTCCCTGCGGGACCCGTTTGCCCCGTGACGGGCCCACGCGCAGGGGCAAGCATGCGAAGTGCGAGGAGGTGGAGGGCACGAGCACTGGAGGGAGTGCAGAAGCAAAGCAAAGGAGGTGGAGGGGCCAGGCCGGAACCCGTTGAAAGGTTCGCGCCGAGGGATGCGAACCTCGGACCTCGAGGATCGAGGCATCCTGGCCCTCGAGGGCCTTCGTCGTCGCCGCGGCTGCACGCGGCTCGGGAAACTGGTGCACCAAAAGCTAAACCTAACCACAAAATTGTGCCAGAGATTCCCAGTAAGCGAGAAAAAGTGAGAGAGATGGACATTTCACATCGTATACATATATGTAAGGAGATAGGGAGGGTGATAAAGAACAATCCAGCAAGAGAGAGAGAGAGAGATAAACACCTATCTATACATATACATATACATAAACATATACATATACATATAGACATACCTATACAGGTACACATACAAATACATATACATAGACATATACATATACGTATACGTGTATATATATATATATGCATATGCATAGACATACACATAAGCAAATACATACACATATAGAGATAACGATAACACAAAACAACATAATGCGGGAACTCATTTCCCCCAGCATGACCCTGCGACACTTTGGCGCGCTCGATCTAAGCCCCGTAACCGTGGGCATGGCCGATAGCCTCATCCACGTGGGACCTGAGCGGCACCCACCGCCATCTGCTATGGATGAGATGTGGTTCGCTGACAGGCTGACAGCACTGAATACCCCGCAAGCCCGGGAGATCCCCCCAGCTAGAAGGAACGGTTCAACAACTCGCCCTGCCCCAAGGGCTCTCGTGCCTCGCGCTGCTCGATGCGCGATCGCGCTCTCGCGCCGCCCCCCAGGAGACAAGAAGGACGAGGGACAAGAAGGACGAGGGACGAGGAGGACGATTGCGAGGAGAAGGAGCATGAGCAGGAGATGGAGGGGGAGGAGGAGGAGCGAGGAGGAGGAGGAGGAGGAGAAGGAGGAAAAAGGTGGAGGAGGAGGAGGAAAAAGGAGGAGGAGGAGGAGGCGGAGAAGGAGGAGGAGGAGGAGGAGGAGGAGGAGGAGAAGGAAGAGGAGTGGGAAGAGGGCTACTTTTGCACGGTGGATTCCATACGCCAGTGCCTCAGTGCCTCAAAAGGAGAAGGAGAAGGGAGGAGGAGGAGGAGAAGGAGGAAAAAGGTGGAGGAGGAGGAGGAGGAAAAAGGAGGAGGAGGAGGATGAGGAGAAGGAAGAGGAGTGGGAAGAGGGCTACTTTTGCACGGTGGATTACATACGTCAGTGCCTCAGTGCCTCAGGAGGAGGAGGAGGAGGAGGAGGAGGAGGAGGATGAAGAGGAGGAAGAGGAGGAAGAGGAGGAGGAGGAGGAGAGAGGGGAAGAGAGAGGGGAAGAGAGAGGAGAGAGGCGGAGGAGAAGAAGAGAGAGAAGGAGGAGAAGGAGGACGAGGAGAGAGGAGAGAGGAGGGAGGAGGAGGAGGAGGAGGAGGAGGTGGAGGAGAGAGGAAGAGGAGGAGGAAGAGGAGGAGGAGGACGAGGAGGAGAGAAGAAGAGGAGGAGGACGAGGAGGAGGAGGAGGAGAGAGGAGAGAGGAGGAAGAGGAAGGTGAGGAGGAGGTGGAGGACAAGGGACGAGGACGAGGAAGAAGACGAGGGACGAGGAAGACGAGGGACGAGGAAGACGAGGGACGAGGAAGACGAGGAGGACGACGACGAGGACGAAGGCAGAGGCCCAGACCGCCAAAAACGCGCAGCGCGAAACACTCCGCGCCCCCACAGGAACCCCCACCGCCCATTCCTCCTCCTCCTCCTCAGCCCAAAACGGTCATTGCTTCAGCGTCTACACTGTACGGTTTCCCAGCCAACCACCAATCCTGCGCCCGTCTGCGGGCACCACTGCCCTCGCGGCCACGAGCCACCCCCCTTCAGTCCCTGGGCGCACTGTACACCCTGCCCTCCAGCTACCGACTGAAGGTGAAAGATCATGGGTTACAGCGGAGCGAACCGAACTACAAAAGGAGAGAGCATCCGGCCTGGTCTCTCGCTTGGGGTGCTCTTGGTCCCAAAGAGGTCAGCAAACGGGTACCCCCATCAGCTTAGCCGTCTGGCACAGACTTCACATGTTACCGAAATTCAGCCCCTGGCGCAAAACCTGGGTTGGCGACCATTTGTCTTGAACTCTCTGGAGGTGGGTGGATAAAGCACACATGATGATGTACCACTTTTTTCCCCGGCAAATCTGGGCTCTGAACCAGGGGTCGAATTATAAACCCAACCCAATTAGGTGACATGTTAAGACACTTCCCCAGCTCCGCTGCCCAGGAGAAGTGTTAGTTATATGTGTATATATCTATAGATGTGTATATATATACACATATATATACATATTATCATACGCACCTCTCCGAGAGAGTAGAGCTCAGAGGCGATTAATGCGTACGCGTCCACGATTTTTCTGGTCGTTTCGCTAGGGACATCCTCGAAATTCTGAAAATCGGTGGCACCCCTCACGCAGATCGTGACGTCAGGGTCCAAAAACACATGGGAATTTCAACGTTTAACATAAAACCTTCAAAAACACATGGTAACTTCAATAATTGTGACTCCGATTCTCAGAGAATGGCGGTTTCGCCTGAAACATCCTCCCAAAATCGAGCCCCGACGTACCCTCTGGTACCCCAGACCCCGCCTCGGAGCCTCCTGGGTGCCTCCTGGAACCTCCTGGGGCCTCCTGGGGGTCTCCTGGAACCTCCTGGGGCCTCCTGGGGACTCCTGGGGTCTCCTGGGGCCTCCTGAGGCCGCCTGGGGCCTCCTGGGTCCTCAGAACTACATGCACACACAGAGACACAAATCACGCCCAACACATCACACGCTAGACAAACATAACACACACACACACACACACACACACAACACCTACAACGCGCAAAAAGCACGCACAACACAGAGCACACATGACA
>CAUYUJ010020866.1:20000-66864 GCA_963575745.1 Prorocentrum cordatum
ACATGGGGCCATACAATGTGGAACACCACACGAGCGACACGTGTCATCCTGAAAACAGTGTGAGAAAAAACATTGTTTCACTCGTTTTCTGGACGGTAACATGTGACCATACAATCTGAAACAACACACGGGTGGCACGTGTCACCCCGGAAAAACAATGAAAAACCATATAATCGTCTCTCTCATATTCTGGACGCCAACATTCAACAATACAATCTGAAACAAAATACGGGTGACACGTGTCAGTCACCCCGAAACCCGTGTGAACAAAAACCAATGTTTCACTCGTAATCTGGGCGCCAAAATGGGTTCATACAATGTGAATCAACACACGGGTGACACGTGTCACCCCGAAAAACGTCTGAGAAAACCCAACCGGAAACGGGTGACACGGGCGCCAACACATGTAACCCCAAAAACCGTGTGTGAAAAAAACAAATTTGTTCTCTCGTGTTCTGGTCGCCAACATGCGGCCATACAATGAGAAACAACACACGGGTGACACGTGTCACCCCGCACGCCTTGTAAGAAATAATCAAAACGTCACTCGTGTCCTGGTCGGCAACAGGGGGCCATAGAATGTGAAACAACACACGGGTGATCCGCGTCACCCAAGAAATCCCATGAGAGAAAAAACATTTGTGTCACCAGTGCTCTGGTCGCAAACATGGAGCCATACAGTGTGAAGCAACACACGGGTGACACGTCACCCCGAAAATCGTGTGAAAAACAATTTGTTTCAAGTGATTATCGTTGCCAGCATGGGGCCGTACAAGGTGAAGCAATACGCGGGTGACACATGTTACCCCGAACGCCGTGTGAGAAAAAACAATTGTGTCATTCGTATTCCAGACGCCAACATGGGGCCATACCATGTAAAACAACACGCGGGTGACACGTTTCACCCCGAAAACCATGTGAAGAAAACAATTGTTTCACTCAGATTCTGGACGACAATATGGGGCCATACAACGTGAAACAACACACGGGTGACACGCGTCACCCCTAAAACCGTATGAGAAAAACCAACTGTTTCACCCGCATTCTTGACGCCAACACGGCACCATACAATGTAAAACAACACACGGGTGACACATGTCACCACGAAAACCGTGCGAGAAAAAACAATAGTTCCGCTCGCGCTCGCACTCTGGACGCCAACATCCGGCCATACAATGTGAAACAACACGCGGGTGACACGTGTCACCCCGAAAACCGTGTGAGACAAATAATTGTTTCACTCGTATTCTGGATGCCAACATGGGGTCATACAATGTGAAACAACACACGGGTGACGCGTGTCAACCCGAAAACCGTATGAGAAAAAAAACAAATTGCTTCACTCGTGCTCTGGAAGCCAACATGGCACCATACAGTACACGTGTCACTTCGGAAAACGTGTGAGAAGAACCGAGTGTTTCACTCGTATTCTGGACAACATGGGGACATACAATGTGAAACAACACACGGGCTACACGTGATACCTCGAAAACAGTGTGAACAAAAACAAGTGTGTCCCGCACATTCTGGTCTCTAACATGGGGCCACACAATGTAAAACAATACGCGGGTGGCACGTGTCACCCCGAAAACCGTGTGAGCAAACACCAATTGTTTCACTCGTATTCTGGACGCCAACGTGGAGCCATCCATACAAAGCAAAACACGCGTCACCCCGAAAACCGTGTAAGCAAACACCAATTGTTTCACTCGTATTCTGGACGCCAACGTGGGGCCACACAATGTGAAACAACACACGGGTGACACGTGTCACCCCGAACACCGTGTAAGCAAACATCAATTGTTTCATTCGCATTCTTGACGCCAACATGGCGCCTTACAATGTGAAACAACACACGGGTCACACGTGTTACCGGAAAACCTTGCGAGAGAAAACAACCGGTTCACTCGCATTCTGGACGCCAACATGGGGCCATACAGCGTGAAACAAAACACGGGCGACACGTGTCACCCCGAAAACCGTGAGAGAAACACCACTCGTTTCACTCGTAGCCTGGTCGCCAACATGGAGCCATACACTGTGAATCAGCACACGGGTGACACGTGTCACCGCGAGAACCGTACGAGAAAAAAAACATTGCGTCACTCATATGCTGGTCGCCACTATGGGGCCATAAAATGTGAAACAACACGCGGGTGACGCGCGTCACCCCGAAAACCGTTTGAGAAAAAAACAACTGTTTCACTCGCACTCTGTACATCAACATTCGGCCATACAGTGTGACACAACACGCGGGTGACACGCGTCACCCCGAGCACCTTGTGAAGGAACAACAATTGTTTCACTCTATCCTGGGCGCCAACATGGGGCCATACACCGTGAAACGAAACACGGGTGGCACGTGTCACCCCGAAAACCGTGTGAGAAAAACAAATCGTTTCACTCGTATTCTGGACGACAACATGAGGACAAACAATGCGAAACAACACACGGGTGTTACGTCCGTAAGAGGAAAAACAAATTGCTTCACTCGTACCCTGAACACCAACATGGGGCCATACAATGTGAAACAATACACGGGTGACACGTGTCACAGCGAAAACCGTGTGAGAAAAGAACTATTGTTTCACCCGTATCCTGGGCGCCAGCATGGGGCCATACAATGTGAAACAACACACGGGCGACACGTGTCACCCCGAAAACCGTGTGAGAAACAAAACTGTTTCACTCGCATTCTGAACGCCAACATAGGGCCATAGACTGTGAAACGACACACGGGTGACACGTATCACCCCGAAAACCGTGAGAGAAAAAAACACGTGTTTTACTCGTACTCTGAGCGCCAAAATGGGGCCATACAAAGTGGAACAACACGCGGGTGACGCGTGTCACCTTTAAAACCATTTGGCAAACAATTGCATCACTCGTATTTGGGACGCCAACATGGGGCCATAGAATGTGAAACAACACACGGGTGACACGTATCACCCTGAAAACCGTGAGAGAAAAAGCAATAGTTCCTCTCGTATACGGGTCGCCAACATGGGGCCATACAGTGTGAAACAACACGCGGGTGACGCGTGTCACCCCGAAAACCGTTTGACAAAAAAAAGTTTCACTCGCAATCTGGACGCCAACTTTCGGCTATGCAATGTGAAACAGCACGCGGGTAACACGTGTCACCCAGAAAACCGTGCGAGAAAAAACTGTCTCACTCGCATCCTGGACGCCAACATGGGGTCATACAGTGTGAAACAACACACGGGTGACAAAGTAGTTAGTACAAATTGTTACAAATATCACAACATTCCCAAGTGATATTCCATCTTGGAATCCGCACTGGAAGCCCCGATGAAAAAACCGCGTGTATGTGGTGACATCTGGCAGATGGCCGCATAATGCAGCCAAGCTGGTGCGACGGCGCCTGGGGCTGGGTAGACAAGTGGGCAGAAAGAATGTGACCAACAAAAACAAATCCGAATCTGCGTCCGTGCGACGGAGACCGGGCGTGGTACAGGTTAATGGGTAGCTGAACGCCACAACTCCAGCCAAGCCGAGGGTGCGACGGCGCCCGGGGGGGCAGATAGATGGACAGACATGGCGGAGACGCATCAGAGCGACGGCGCCTGGGAAGGGCATGTATAGATAGATGGGTGTACGGCGCTAGCCAAGTAAAGCCGACGGTGCGACGGCGAACGCTCTTTGAAAATTAACCAGAAGTGAGAAGTGAGATCAAGGCAGGCGGGATCCCCTCATGGCAGATAGATGGACAGATATGGTTGCCCGCCCGCCCGCCCGCAGATGCCGCATGGGGGCGGGGCGGGGGGGCGGTGGGCAGGTGTGCGGGCGCAGAAAGATAATGCTCAACGCGAATCGTACTCCGCAGATTTGTTGGCCCGGTGAGGGTGGGTGGGTATAGAAAACAATGCCGCCGACCAATGCCAAAACGTATTCCCCAATTTTATGGTTCTCGGATTTTATGGAAAAAGCAATGCTTCCCTGCGAGGCGCGCCCGCTGTAGGGTGGGCGGGTACACAAACATCAAATGGATTTTCCCCGAGAATTCGCCGGGGGGGGGACGTAATGCCACATGGCCCCCTTAAGATAAAACAGAACGCTGTCTTCCCCGCCGCTCTTCTTTCTCTCACTTCCCTCCACCCTCCCAACCAGACTTTCCGTTCCCTTCATAAATACTCGCCGTATCGTCCGTATGCGCACGATGGTTCACAAATTTGTACGTTCGTGAAGCTCTGTGAGGCAGCGGCTCAGAAACAAATGGGACGATCAAGAGCTGCAAGAAGTTCTGCACAGGGCAGAGGCCCAAAGGGCATGGACTGCAGCCTTCGGAAAGGGCGTCCTCCGGAGTCATCATGCACACCCTGCTTACGCGCGCGGCTGGGCGGGCGGCAGACGCTGGCCATCGCTGGTCACATCTGCTGGCACCCAAACAGGGTCTCATCCTGTTCCGACAAGCGAAGCCCACTTCGCATAGCCCAGTTCGTTCTAGCATCGCGTGCGACTGCGTCGAAATGCAGAACCGCCTTGTAGAGAAAACTGGCAAGGAAGTTCGCACTGATGGCAGGCAAAACCTGGTTCAGAATGACTCTGGCCAACGTAAAACGGGAGAGATGCCACGTGTGAAGCGACATGACATATGACTCTGCACTACCGACTCAATTGCTTGGACGAGCGCTCACACTCTGAAATAACTCCGCCGATCCAGTGTGTGAGTTTCAAATGGCCTGAGCTACAGCCTACAGCCTGAGCTTCAGCTCTGCTGGGGTGGAGGCCGGGGTGGCCCTGCCGGGGAAGGGGGGGGGGGCGTGCGCCTGTGTCCGTTTTCTGGGCGGGGCTGAGACAAGTAAAAATCCGCCAAATTCCCACACCGGGGGCCAGGGAGCCCAAGATGGCCGCCAGATATTTCCGGGACGGCTCAAGATGCATTCAAGATAGCCTGGGATGCCCTCCAAAAAAAGCCCGAAAAGGCCCAAATCATGGATTTCTACATGCTTTTGAAGGATTTGGGCGCTTCATTCCCTACCTAGGCTCTGCCTAGAAGGGTTCTTACTCTGTTAGCCAAAGGGGCTGGGCAATGGAAACCGCCCCGGGCGGTTCCCCCAGTCCCCGCCCCGCGGTTCCCCCAGTCCCCTGGGAGCTTTAGCCTTAGCTTTAGCTTTAGCTTTAGCTTAGCTTTAGCTTTAGCTTTAGTTTTAGCTTTAGCTTAGCTTTCGCTTAGCTTTAGCTTAGTGTTAGTTTAGCTTTAGCTTAGCTTTAGCTTAGCTTTAGTTTAGCTTCAGCTTAGTGTTAGCTTAGCTTTAGTTTAGCTTTAGTTTAGCCTTAGCTTAGCTTCAGCTTAGTGGTAGCTTAGCTTTAGCTTAGTGTTAGATTAGATTTAGCTTAGCTTTAGCTTAGCTTTAGCTTAGCTTTAGCTTAGCTTTAGCTTAGCTTTAGCTTAGCTTGAGCTTAGACTTAGCTTAGTGTTAGCTTAGATTTAGATTAGATTTAGCTTAGCTTTAGCTTAGCTTTAGCTTAGTTTTAGCTTAGATTTAGCTTAGTGTTAGCTTAGCCTTAGCTTAGTTTCAGCTTAGCTTCAGCTTAGCTTTAGCTTAGCTTTAGCTTTAGCTTTAGCTCAGCCTTAGCTTAGCTTTAGCTTAGCTTTAGCTTAGCTTCAGCTTAGCTTTAGTTTAGCTTTAGCTTAGTGTTAGCTTAGCCTTAGTTTAGCTTTAGCTTAGCTTTAGCTTAGCCTCAGCTTAGTGTTAGCTTAGCTTTAGCTTAGTGTTAGCTTAGCTTTAGCTTAGCTTTAGCTTAGCTTCAGCTTAGCTTCAGCTTAGCTTCAGCTTAGCTTCAGCTTAGCTTTAGCTTAGCTTTAGCTTAGCTTTAGCTTAGCTTTAGCTTTAGCTTAGCTTTAGCTTAGCTTTAGCTTAGCTTTAGCTTAGCTTTAGCTTAGCTCCAGTTTAGCTTTAGCTTAGCTTTAGCTTAGTGGTAGCGTTAGCTTAGCTTTAGCTTAGCTTCAGCTTAGCTTTAGCTTAGCTTTACTGTTACTACTAATGCTGCTTTCCTAGGGGCTCCAACTCCTAGGTAGGGTCGCACTGGGATAATTATTGTGGCCTTCCGACGGCCCCAGGGGCCCCCATGATCACCCCAAAGGCTTCCAAGATGGCCATATGACGGCCCAAGAGGTTCCTAAGACGGCCCCAAGAGGGTCCCAAGACAGCCCCATAGGCCCCTAAGACGACCAAGATAGCCTCAAAGACGGCCCTGAAGCGCCCCCAGAGTACTCCCAGACGGCACCGCGAGGCGCCTAAGACTGCTTCCGACGGCGTCCGACGAGACAGGAACGCCCTAAGACAGCCAAAAGGGTTTCCAAGAAGCCCCCAAGAGGCTCAAAGACCCTCTCAAGAGGCCTCCTCCAACGACTGCCCCATGAGGGCCCTAAGACAGCCCCATGGGCCTCCAAGCGAACCCGAGCACCATCGGGAGCGCCCCAGACCGGCGGCACTGGCAGGAGGCCACAATATGCAGCACTGCGGTCAAGGGACCAGCCGCGCTTCAAAGCAGGATTGAAGCCATCCCACATGATTTTCCCCGTCCAGGAGACTGAAATGGACACCAGCCAACTCTCCTGTCCTCCTGCTCCTAACCACGCTCTGGCACGCGGAGTCCTAGAAGATGGCGCGTGCCGTCTAAGAACATATCCCCAGGACGCCAGCGTGGATTCCAGGCCATGCTGCCGCAGCGCCGCCTGCATCCTGGTCTGCGTAGAATGATTCAACTGCTGAATATCTTCCCTCACGCCCTAATCTGCAGCGTACTTTGCCTCTGACTCCCCTCTGTACGAATAAGTGCCTCGAGAGCGTGGTCATGCGCGCGCCCTTAGCGCTCTGGACCTCCCCACGCCCAACAAGCACGTCCAAGAAGTCCGCGCGGAGCGGCGAAAGGTTCTGATTGTGTCGTTTCGTCTTCTGGGGGAATATACATGAGTGCCCGCGGTGTTCGATCGATGTTGTTGTGGCTCATTTTCCACTCCCCTTGAAACCTAGGCCCCACGGCCGGCCGCGGGGACGCCACGGCACTCGCTGGCGTCGAGGTCCGCAGCATCGCCATGAGGCTGGCTGGTGTCAAAAATATGCTACGCATTGCCGCGTCGTGCCGTCCGCGCAGTGTACGGCGAAGCCAGGACGATAATAACATCGGGTGAGGACACGTCGGGAATCTATGAGATCCAGCGTATCTGGAGGATGTCTCGGGCGACGCCACCTTCTAAGAGCGCTCTGGGACGCTCTGAGGGCATTCCCGAACGCTCTGGCACGGATTTCCCTTCATCCTAGCCCCGTCCGACAGAGGCGAGCTGTCGTGCCATTCGTAAGACACCCCTTCGGCCCGCGGGCATCGGCGCGGCTGGCACCTGTCAACATCGGGAGGGGCGACCTGGCAACGAATTGCGGCAAGGGAGGACGGACGAGGAAGGTCGAGGGCGCACGGGGAGCGGAGACCGCACTCGCCACTCGTGAGACGCACGGCGTCCTGTGGACTCCGTCTGGCCAGTGTCCTCTGCGCGCTGCCTTGCTCAATGATTCCGTTGCCGCTGCAGGGTGCCTGGCTCTACTCCGGATATCGAGAGGGTCGGATGTCACGGCGCACATCATGATGCATTGCCTGCGCCTCCACTACTGTTCTTCATCTTTCGGGACCGTTCGTCCCGCGGTCAGCCCTGGGTCGCGAGCTACTCACAATTCGCTCTCGGATCTTCCCACATCCTTGTGCTCCAAATCTTTAGTCGAAACGGTTCAAGCACTGCGTATGGGCCGTCTCGCAAGTGCCATGCCGCGCGTACAATGCAAAATGCGCCGTGGCACACGTGTTGTGCCGCGCGTGCCGCGCCATGCGCTTTTCTGGCACATGCCATACAACACGATCTGCTACGCGGACGCCCAGCTTCACCTTCGTAAACGACCTGGCAGACGTGACAATAAGCCGCCGCAGAAATCACACTGGGCCCTCGACGACGCATGCGCATACTTCATCACTGCAAGCGCTGTGTGAGACAAGCCCAAGCATCATACCCACAACACAAGCGAACACATCCGAAGTTCTGTCTGCAAGCGGCAGGCACCCTTTCCGACCCCGACCCACACTGGAAGCGGCTGGGGGGTCTGAACTGGCTGGGACCCCAGAACATCGGGCAGGAGGGGGGAACGAGGCCGAATCCGCCCAAAAACTGCCCACCAGACCGCCGTCTGGGCGTGAATCTGCTGCAATTCTTCACCCTCTCCCAGGGGCCGAGAACGGCCCCCGGAACCCGAGAGGGTACAAAACGGTTGCCGAGCCCAGAATCTCGAGCCTCCCCGCCCTTCCTGCTGGCTGGAACCAGTACACGCCGGTCGGAAGAAGTAGATAAAAACATGAAGTAGGAAGGCGGACAAAGCGGATTGGGTCCAGGCCCCCCAGGGAACAACAAAACATAGCAAAAGCGTGCCGATTCTTGCTTGAAGTAGGAAGGCGCTTGAAGTAGAGTGGGATCTGGGAATCAAAGAATACCTACTTTCAACGACCGGCGTGTACTGGCCCGCCTCAGACTCCCAGAGTGCTCCAAGACCCACAGTCAGCATTAAGGCGGCGACTGCAACCAGTCGTTGGCATTGAACTTCAATATAGGCGCATCGCCTGAGCATCTGCACAAAGCGCGTGCTGCGGGGGTCCACGCGGCGCCGCGCGCAGAGGCCAGAATAAGTCAGCTGGCTGAGCGCTCAAGGCGCAACCGAGAAGCCCAGGGCGGAAGTCCCCCCCTCTGGGCGCACGGCGCGTTTGCGTCTTTGCTCCCGAGATGCTCTAAAGTGAACGACAGCGATGCCCCGCGCGCAGATGGTCTGCTCTTGCTGTCAGATGCAGTGCCGAAGGCTCATGGTCGCAGTCGACATCAAGGCTGGGCTGTGCGCTGATTCCACAGACTGTCCAGGCCGAGCCCAACATTCACACAGAGAGCACGCTATTTACCCACCAACTGCTCCCAAGTTACCTCGGCCCCCTCCGAGCAGCGAAAAAAGGCCGCAGGCTGGTCGTGTGATCTTGAACGGGGGTCGCCTGTCTTTTCATGGGATCTTGAGAGAGGTTCCTCTGGGTAAAATAATGATATATCTCTCTTTCTTTCTCTCTCTCTCTCTTTATCTCTGTACCTCTCTTTTCGCGTCTCCTCATCTCTCTCTCTTTCTCTCGCTCTCCCTCTCCTTCTGGATCGAACGTCCACGAAACTTTCCCTTTGCCGACGCGCTACACTTTCACAAACCGACGGGCTAACAACTATGAGACCTGCCCATGGACTTGCCACACGCAAATCCATTTGAGAAGCAATGCCCGGGAGGTGGAATTGAGCCCCTGCATGCATTCAGGCTGGACCAACTCCAAACACGCGCTTTTGCTCCCCCACCGTGCCCCATGGTACGATCGCGCGTGCTAAGTAAAATGCCACGTGCTGTCCTGTAAGGTGGCTGGAATCTTCTGAAGGACCCCCACCCTCTCGCCCTCTCGAGAAGAGCCGTGCTGCATGTATCGCCCCCTCTTCCTGAGGCCAGAACCCTCGCAAGATACGACAGATGGATAATTCTACACAGCGTTGCGAGTGAACGAAGAGGCGGTCCTGGAAAACATGTGGTCCGTTGCGCTGCTCACCCCAAGCGGCCCCAAATGCAAATTTGGAAGATGTCAATCCGCCTCAACAAAACAAAACGGGGCGGCATACTATGGTACCCGTGGCCGTGCTCACCCTAGGCGACCCCAGCTGCGTATTTGGAACACTCCGCCGCGTGCAAAAAGAAACAAGTGTCAAGTAAAAACCATTGGTGTTCGTCCGGCTCACCCATGGGACATCGAACGCGCATTTCGCATATTTCAATTGATGTCTCGCAGGTCCGTGCCAGAATCGGCGAGTTTTGTTCCTGCCATCTTGCCTCTTCCCCTTGTCTCAGGTCCAGCTGAGAACTCGTGCCAGGTAGTTCAGGTCTTTGTTGCCAAGATCCGTTGAGCTCCTCAAGAAGAGTTGCTATTTACGTTCCTCCTCCTCCTCCTCCTACTGCTGCGCTCGTGCTGAGACGCCGTGACTCGCCACGTCCTGACGGCGACGCCAGCGCCGCGCGCCCGCGGCCTGCCCAGAGGTGGAGCGAGGGCAGCCTCCTCCTCCTCCTCCTCCTCCTCCTCCTCCTCCTCCCTGGTGCGTGGAGCGCGAGGGGCGGTGCCGGAGACGCCGCCGGGGGGGGGGCCCAGCGCAGATCCATGAAATCCGCGCGCGGAGCTCGGAAAACTGATGTATATGCCGATGTTTTCTTCTTCGATCCTCCTCCTCCGATTCCTCCTCCTGCTCCTCCTCCTCCTCCTCCTCCTCCTCCCTACGTCCCGGTCGACCGGCGCAATTCTAAGCTCAATTACGGACCCCGAGCATGTTGCACGCTGCGCTGCGCTGCGCTGCTCAATCTTCCGGCCCCCAGCGCAATGCCGGGAAAGAGGACCCGCGCCGCCTTCCTAATTATGGGCTGTCCTTGTGATTCCAAAAGGCTTGCTGGTCTTCTCACCCATTCCCCGCTCTCCCATTGCTGTTCTCTCTGTCTATATGTATCTCTGCCGCCGCCGTTTCTTCTCGACTAGGGTCCTTGGCCTTAGAGCTACGCACCTCGCCGCGCGAGTAAAGAAGATCCAGCGATTATCTTCCATATCACAATGGTAGCTTGGAGCGAGGCTCGCTATCCCGGCCCGCGGGGCCGTCCATATCAGCAACGACGGCGTCTGCGACCCGTCGATTCATATTGGAATCGAGGACCAGCGTCTTCCTGGTGATCATCACCCAGCTGCTGCGCAGCACGCCCAGCGTCAGCGACGCCGGCGCCTACTTCTCCCACGCCAGCGTCAGCAACGCCAGCATCTTCGCCTACCCTGCCAACTCCAACGCCAGCGTCAGCGACGCCAGCACCTACGCCTCCAACGTCTACTTCTCCAACGCCAGCGTCAGCGACGCCAGCGACTATAACTCCAACGTCTACTTCTCCAACGCCAGCGTCAGCGACGCCAGCGACTACAACTTCAACGCCTACTTCTCCAACGCCAGCGTCAGCAACGCCAGCTGCTACGCCTACCCTGACTTCTCCAATGCCAGCGTCAGCGACGCCAGCTACTACGCCTACCCTGACCTCTCCTACGCCAGTGTCAGCGACGCTAGCGACTACGCTTTCAACGCCAGCTACTTTTCCTACGCCAGTGTCAGCGACGCTAACTACTTCTCCCACGCCAGTGTCAGCGACGCTAGCTACTTCTCCTATGACGGTGTCAGCGACGCCAGCTACTTCTCCTTCAACGCCAGTGTCAGCGACGCGGCCTACTACTTCATCATCGACGAGATGACAGACAACTGCGCGTACAGCGCTATTCCCACCTGGAATGGCGACCCATCAAAGTGGAGAGACTACAAGCAGGAAGTTAAGCTCTGGAAGCTCAGCGAGAACCGCGCCGTGGCGCATAGCCTCGCATCGAAGCTCGCGCTGAAGCTCAGCGGGACTGCCCCGGGGTGCAGCACTCAACATGGCGGAGGCGCAGCTGCATCCTGCAGCCGCGGCGGACATTGAAGACCCCGACGACAAGAAGCACAACAGAAACCAGGTCGGCACTGAGAATGTGCTACAGCACCTGGAGGCGGGCCTGGGTCAGCAGAAGCCCGTGCAGAAGGGCGAGCCCCTCGAGAAGTTTTTCGAGTCGGCTCAACATCACCGACGCAGAGGTGAACGCACGACGGATTGGCTCATCCGTTTCGAGACCGGACTGCAGCAGCTCCGCGAGAACGAGGTGGACCTCAACGCGCTGGACGACGTGGCGGGATGGTTCCTGCTGCGCAAGGCCGGGCTCACGGCCGAACGCCGCGAGCGTGTCGTGGGCAACTTGCCCGACGAGCACTACGGCTGCCAGCGCGTCCGCCAGCTGCTGGTCAGGACGTTCCCGGACATCCGTGCGTCGGAGCGCCGCGCTCCCCCGCCGAGGTCATGGAACAACCAGTCGCGCTCGCAAGGCGGCTGGCGCAGCAACGTTTCCCCCAGCCGCGGGGGGCTCTCCACCAACGTCGTCGACGAGCCGGACGACGAGAACGACGAAGAGCCAGAGGAGGACGACGAGGACGAGGCCGACGTCCAGGACATCGTTCGCCAGGAGCTCGAGGCTTTCAGCGCCGAGCTCGAGTCCTCCAACGTGGATATCTCCGAGCTGTTCGACGGCGACGACTCCGCCAAGGTCGAAGCTGCCGCAGCGGAACTTGCCGCTATTTCCGAGGCCATGGCCACCATCAGATCGGCCCGGGAAGCCCTCAAGGGCCGCGGCAAGGCGAAGTCCGCACCGCCCCGTCGCCCGACCAAGCTCCAGAGCAGGGTCGACCAGCGCAAGAGGAACTCTTCTTGCTGGGGCTGCGGCGAGACCGGACACTGGACAGGGGACAAAGAGTGCCCCGCGCCAGGCGCTCGCAAGTTCGCGCCCCAGGACGGCAAGTCCAAGGGCGGTGGACGAGGAGGTCGTGGAGGCCGTCCTCAGCGCCAGGCTCACATCACCGAACAGGTCCAGTTCGCGGACGAGGAGATTGCCCTGCGCCCGCAGGAACCAGTCACGCCGCCCCCAGAGGCTTGCGTCTCGGAGCGGCTCATTTACCACCTGCCGAACGTGAACGTTGCGATCGGCAGCGACAAGCCCGCGGACGAAGGTGTTGGCGTGGTCGACACCGCTTGCCCTTTCTGCGTCTCGGGCAAAGAGTGGTGCGACAACTACAAGGACATCCTCACGAGGATGGGGCTCGCCGACCAGATCCTCGAGGAGCCGGGGGACGAGCTCTACAGGTTCGGCAAGGGAGGTACTCTCCCAAGCACGCTGCGCGTCACCGCGCCGCTTGTGCCGTGCGGCCAGGCTGGCCGCATCGTGTTCAGCGTCGTGGACAGCCCCACGCTGGGCCTGCTCAAAGGCCGCGACTTCATCCAGCCTTCCAAGATCGACATTTCTCTCTGGAAAGGCCAGATCCGCATCGGGAACGCCACCCAGAAGCTCACCACGAGCGCCGCGGGCCACCCCGCCATCAAGTTGCAGCCAGAGGACTGGCAGGCCATCAAGGACGCCGGCATGGAGCAAACGCCCAGTGCGGCCAGCTCGTCCGGAAGAAAGAGACAGCTGGACAAGACCCTATACGTGGAGGTCGAGACCGCGCTCGACCGACGGGATCGGAAGGCGAGGACGGGCGACCAGCCGACGGTCAACAACACTACCAGGACCAGCAAGCTGATCGACACCATCAACAACCGCGTCACGAAGAAGGAGCTGAACGTTCCGAGGCGCCTCCAGACACGCCGACCGAAGGGGTCGCGGCTGCTTTCGGCAGTAGCCTCAGCCCTGGTCTGCTGCTCCACTGTAGCTCCAGCTCCGAACCTCACGCTAGCGACGCTGCCGCAGACGACCTATCCCACGACGTGCGTGACCGAGCCCCTGCAGGACTGCATCGCCTGTGGCGAGACGACCTTCGAGGCCTGCAGCCACCGAGGTTTCTGCTCGGACTGCGTCTTCGGCACGCCCGTGGCCCTGAGTCACGGCCAGGGCGCCATCGCCAACGGCTGCCTCGGACCCGAGGCTGACATCGTGGAGGAGGAGCAGCTACGCGTGAGGGCGCTCAAGAAGGGGACGAAACCGCAGCTGATCGCCGGCAAGCGCTCAGCCTTCGCCACCAGCAAGATCGGCATCCAGCCGCGCAAGATCGGCTAGGCCTTGATCAATAACCTGGCCAAGTCTACAACAAGATCCAGCCCGACCTCCACAGCGAACAGCAACGTGCTCTACGAGTGGTGCTGCAACCCGGACAGCAAGCTCAGCGCCGTCTGGAAGAAGAAAGGAGGAGCTGCTGTCAGGTGCGGTCTTCCAGGCTTCGACCTCTCCAAGCAGTTCGTGGTCCAGAAGCTGGAGGGCAGGATCCGGAAACACCTTGCCGCAGGCAAGAATGTGCGAATTCACACTGCGTTTCCTTGCCAGCCGTGGACATCACTACAACGACTCGTCGTCAAGATCGACCCGAGCAAGATCCCCAAGTTAAAAAAGGGATCGGGCAAAGTCCAAGCAGATGATCGGCCTGTTCCTGCAGTCGATGTCACGGCTGCGCAAGGAGTTCGGCGCCCAGCTCGCCGTCTCGTTCGAGTGGCCGAGGTACTGCGATGGATGGGACCCCAACAGGAACGCCATTGCCAAGCAGCTGACGGAGCAGCTCCCGCGCATCGTGGACTTCGGCGGCCGCGCGTTCAACCTCAAAACGAAGAATGGGATACACATCAAGAAGCCGTGGCGGATCATTACCGACCACTTCGGGTTCGACGACTCGCTCAGGCGCTTCTGCAGCGGGGGGCACCCCCGCGCAGAGGCCCGCGGGAGGGACGCGAAGCGCAGCGAGAACTACACGACCAAGCTCGCGACTGCGCTAGCCGAGCAGCTGCGACGTCCGAACCGCCGACCTGCACGAGAAGCTCACCCTACATCGACGACGAGAAGGGCAAGCTGAAAGACGGTTCCAGCCGCCGCAGCCGCCCAAGAGCCAGCGCTCACGGCCGCGGAGGAGCGGACGCTACGGTCCGCCATCATGCAGCTCCACGTGAACACGGGGCACCCGTCCAACGATTCACTTGCCCGAGCCATTCGCGTGACCGGTGGATCGCAGAGGTCCATCGACATGGCTCTCAACCACTACTGCGAGGCTTGTGCAGCACATTAGCGGTCAGTACACCTGCAGGGGCGGATCAGACTGGACAGGGACTTCAACGACTCCATCGGAGTGGACCTGTTCACCCTGGCCGATTACGCCGGCAACAAGCTGGTCTACCTAGACGTGGTCGACCTGGCCTCAGGTTTTACGATGTGCGGCACCGTCGCATCAAGGCACCCATCGGTTGTTTCCGCTCGACTGTTGCAGATTTGGATCACGCCTTTCGGCGCGCCTCAGCGAGTCATATTTGATGGAAGAGGCAAGTTCGAGCGAGAATTCTCCAAGGGGCTTGAGGACACGGGTTGCCGCCTGATGACGACACTGCGGCGAAGCCGCAGCAGAACGCTACCGTGGAGCGACGCGGAGGCATGTGGAAGGTGCACGCGAGGAAGCTGATCGACCAGTTCAGCATCAAGTTCGACCAACCCGCAGTCGCTCACAAGATCAAATGGATGATCGCCTCCGCGTGCTGGACCATGAACAGCCAGGTCAACTCCACGGGCTACTCGACGTCGCAGTGGGTGCTCGAGCGAGGCCTTCACCCCCCGTATGTCTTGCTGGACAACGCCGGCAGGCTGCCCCTGCACGAGCGCATCGTGTCCGACAAGCCGTTCTCGGAGAGGATCGCCATCGCGAAGGCATCGCAGACCTCCATGCAGCACCCGAGGTTCAACCAGTCCCTCTCAAGGGCGCTGCTGGCCCGATCTCGGGCAGATGGAGCTCAGCACGCCAGCGACGTCTACCAGACGGGCGACCAGGTGTACTACTGGAGGGCAACGGCAAGCCCAAGGGATAATGGGCCTTGCAGTGGCACGGGCCCGCCGTCATCATCGGGTTCGAAAGCGCCTCGAAGGTCTGGGTTAGCCACCGCTCCGCGACCGTGAAGGTCAACCGTGGGCACCTGCGCCGCGCCACGGCCGCGGAACTCGTTCCGCGGGGACAAGTGCTGAACGCGCTGAACGGCAACCAGCCGCCTGGGCCTCCGCCAGGCGCCCCGCCAGGGACCTCGGGGCCCGCACCTCCTCCGCGCCCTGGAAGAGGCGGCGGCGGCGCAGGCGGCGGACCCCCGCCGCCCGGTCCTGGCGGAGGAGGAGACCTAGCTGCACCTGGACCGCCAGCCAGACGCTGACGACCACATGTTCTTCGACCTGTCGGGACCGACACCGCAGAAACGCCCCCGAAGTGAAGAACAGCCCCCCGCGCCACCAGCGCAACCAGCGCCCCTTCAGCAGCCGGCCATCCAGCAACGCAACTTCGGCAACATCGAACATTCCGAAGCGAATCAGCGCGCTCATAAGCACGCCGAGTGGCTGGCGCGCTGCCAAGGAAACGGCGATTCCACAACCAGTGGAGGAGCGAGCGGCAGTGGAGGACCAGCCCCGCCGCCTTCGGGAGGAGCCGTGCAGCAGCCTCCGCCGCTGCCACCGCCAGCGGAGCCGCCGCCGCCACCAGCGGCCGCCGACCCGCTGGCGTCAGACTCAGGCGATGCTGCCGCTCCCGCAGCCGCCCCCGCCGCTGCTGCCGCAGATTTTCGACCTCCCGAACCTGCCCCTCAGGGCCCGGTCGACGACGACATCGAGTCCGACGGTTCGGACATGATTCGAGAGGGGGCCAAGATTGCGGAGGAGCAGGCGCGCCAGGAGACGATGGCGCGGCGCCCGCCGGACACCAAGAACCGGCGCGGCACCGAGACGCAGCGCCAAGTCCGACAGGAGAACGCACCAGTGGCACTGCAACGTGACCGCCAGAACGAGCTCGACCCCCGCGAGCGCGCTGTCAAGCGCGAGGATCTCTTCGACGATCTGCCCCAGTGCTTCAAGAGGCCGTAGGACACGAACAAGATCGACCTCTACCTGGACAACTACTTCCAGAAGCGCGCGGACGAGCTCTACGCAAGTATACGACTGCGCGAGGCGCTACTCGCAGGCAACGCGACCGCCAAAGAGCTCAAGTACGACGCGCTGAGCGCCACCGAGAGGAAGACCATGGACGCCGCCATGAAGACCGAGCGGTCCAAATCGACGGACTTCGGCGCCTACAAGAAGCTCCCGCCCAAGGAGCTGAAGGAGCTCCTGCGGCGCAACCCTGGCTTCCGCCCTGTGGGTGCACGCTGGGTGCTGACCAGCAACGGCCAGAACGCCACGAGGGCCCGCCTGGTCGTGCAGGGCTGCCAGGAGGACATGTCGCAGATCAGGACGGACGCGCCTGCGGGGTCCAGGGGCGCGCTGTACCTGACCCTGGCCGCTGCGGCCCAGAAGAACTGGGACATCTCGTCCTGCGACGCGATGACGGCCCGCCTGCAGTCGGGCAACATCGAGAGGCTACTGCCCCTGCGCATGCCGGCCAAGAACCCGCCGCAGGGGGCCCAGCCCAGCGAGATCGCGATGGCCACAGGCGCGATCTACGGGGCGCGCGACGCCGGGAGGCAGTGGTACCTCTACGCGCAGAAGGTCTTCGCCGAGCACGGTCTCGTGGAGAGCAAGCTCGAGAGGGCCTCTACGACTTCTACGACGAAGATGGGCTCGCCGCGGCGGTCCACTCACACGTGGGCGACTTTCTGATCGCCCAGCGCAACAACTCCACCAAGCGGAAGACCACCATCGCATCGCTAGGGAAGGAGCTGCACCTCAAGCCGGTCGAAGGGGTCATCAAGCACTGCGGACGTACGATTACCAAGCTCGACGACGAGTTCCGCGCGACCCAGGCCACCGCCGCCGCGCAGGTGGACTGCGTCGACCTGAAGGCCCAGAAGGGCCGAGGTGCCGAGGACCGGCTCACCGCCACCGAGGTGACGAGCTACCGCCACGAGCTCGGGCAGCTGCGGTGGCTAGCGGTGCAGACCCGGGTGGACATCGCTTGCCCGGTGAGCTTTGCGGCTCGCCGCACCAACGTCGCTACCGTGGCCGACGCGAAGACGCTCAACAAAACCGTCGCCCACGTGCACTCCACCGCGCACTTCGCGATCGTGCTCAAGCGCAAGCTCGTCGACCTGAAGACGGCCATCACCGCGTCCTTCAGCGACGGCGCGTTCGCCAACGTGGACGGCGTCAAGAGCCAGTGGGGCATGGGGATGGGGCTCGCCCATCGCCCGCGTGACGTCGTCGGCGGCCGTTACGACCTGTGCCTGCCAGTCGCCTGGCACTCTGGCACAGTCAAGAAGTCGGTGAAGTCGACCCTCGCTGCCGAGGGCTACGCCACCCTCGAGGGATCGGAGACCAACATCTGGTTCCGACAGATGCTGACCGAGGCCTACAACCCCAAGACGGCGCTCAAGCATACCGACGTGCTCGCCGACAAGCGCCCTGGGGATATCTACAGAGACAGCAAGGGTCTCGTGACGCTCGTCGCTTCAGATGTGGGCCAGTCGACAGACAAGCGGTTCCGCATCGTCGCCTCCATGATCAGGGAGGCCGTGCACCCCAACAGTGCGGTCAAGCTCAGCTGGATCCCGACCTGGGCCATGGTCGCGGACGCCTTGACGAAGACGATGGAGGTGGGCGTCCTGCTGTCGTTCTTCGGCGCCCGCAAGCACACCTACGGGACCCGGCAGCCGCACGCCGCCATGCTCGCCTCAGTCCTATTCACCTACCTCGGCAAGGTCAAGGGACAGCCTACGCCTACGCCGACGATGCCGGACTACAGCTTCTACATCTGCCTGCTGACGTTCACGCTGGTCATCGGCATGACTATCGGTTTCGGCATCTTCATGACGCTCTGGAGGATCATAAGGCAGAACAACGCGATCGCCACCGAGGAGAGCGTCGCCGAGGCGAAGGCTATGGGCGAGCACCCTGGCTGGGACGGCTGCATGCTTGGCCGGCGCCGCAACATACCACCTACCATCCCAGAGGACCGTGATCACGACGGTGACATCACGATGTCCCACGCGGACGTTTTCAGCAGTGCGCAGGCATCGAGTTCAGTAGCATCGGCTGCGATTCAACAGCCGCCGCCGCCACTGTTGCCGCCAGAACCACCGCCTGCCAGCGCACCGCCATCACCATGTGCTGCAACATCAGCACGGGGATCTGGACGATCAAGATCAGCGAGATCTCAGGGAAGTTCGGCCGCTGCATCGCCAAGCGTCGTCACTGTGACGAGTTCATCGAGCTCAGTGTCAGCCGCGTCAGCCAGTGTTGTGTCGTGGAACGGCTCCTCACCAACAATGCAGCCAAACGACATGCTCACCTGCGTGACCGGCATTCCTCATCATGATGTCGTTATCGGGCACAACCCGCACAGTGTCTACATCACTTGCAAGACCTGCACGAAGCATGCGTCGTGGCTGCTCCCGCACTACCGTTGCAGCAACCCCGATTTCACGATTTTCCCGGAGAGCGTGATGAACGATCTCATAGGCCGCTGGAGTAAGCTCACAGGCAGAGACTGCTGGCGAGGATCCGACCTGATGGATAAACCGATGAAGCCCAAGAAGAAAAAATGAACCCCGCTTGGTTTCCGGACGGCAAATCGGCCGATCGGACCGGCAAATATTCTGCCGCTCAGATTTCATACCCGACTATTCAACGTAAGTCCGTATTGCTGCTGGATTTTCATACCCGGCCATTCATACGTTAGTCCACATTGCTGCTCAGATGTCATACACGGCTAAAGATTTACGTAAATCCGCATTGCTGCTCAGATTTCACACCTGGTGTAAAGATCTAAACGTAATTCCGCATTTCGAAGCTTCATGCAGTGTGCACAGTTGTTTATATGTGATGCCGATCACACCCATTCAGCATTCAGATCTTATCCCGATAAGATGGCTATGTTTGAGTTTTGTCGCTTCGCGATCGAACTCTTGCCATTGCTAGCCTTGCTTTTTGATTAAGCGCCGGCGGCGCTGAGAGCTGAGGATACCTTGAATCCGTGTCGAGCCGTTTGCTCGCCTTCTGCCAGCATGCCTGGCACTCCGCCCAATGAAGAGCCAGGCACTTATATGCCAAGCTGCTCTGACGCTTCAACCTCGAGTGCCCTCGCGCCGTGCAGGAGGAGTGTGATTCCAGAAGGCTCGCTAGTCTTCTCACCCCTTCCCCGCTCTCCCATTGCTGTTCTCTTTGTCTATATGTATCCCTGCCGCCGCCGTTTTTTTTTTCTCGACTAGGGCCCTTGGCCTTAGAGCTACGCACCTCGCCGCGCGAGTTAAGAAGATCCAGCGATTATCTTCCATATCACAGTCCTTTCCTGTGTCCTGACCAATCAGTGTCTACATAGATGCAAAATACAGTCGGGCTGCTGAGGGACGAAGCACATTTTTGGTCCCGGTAGCGCCTGCGTGCGTGCGGAACGCTAGAGGAACAGCCATGGAAGGACCTAAGTAACATCGAGCCCCTTCCGAACCCAAAGCGGTCCTTAGTCAGCGTCTTGACTGTCTAACAAATTCGTAGCAACACGCAGTTGCGGCTACGAGTGAGGGAGCGGCGGGGTCGTCGGCACTCTGCGAAGACTTAAGAAGCTCGCCGCAGGCGCCCACTTTTTAACACATTGCGCAACGAGCCCGCCGCAGGCGCCTAATTTTCGTCAAAGCAACGTGGGTGGGTCGGGTGTGGGTCGCGGGGGGTGGGGCGCGGGCGAGAACGACAACAACACCAACAATCATTCCAATACTATTGTCTTTCGTGCGCTCGCGTGTCATTCAACACGTATATCCCAAACCCTCGACACCCGCCCTCTGCGTTTTCGATGGTACCACCATTGTGGGTATATCGTCATTATCACCCTGGGTCCGAAAAACTCCTGGCCAGAAGCTCAGGCCCCCTCCACCTCGACGGGCCCCCGACGATGTGACGTGCCATCTGTGTTCCTACGGCGCTGAGGGGCCATGCATCTGTGAAGTGCGGGCGGTCACAGCATCAGACCGCGCAAAGATAAGCTCTGCAGGATCCTGCTGCCACCTCACTGCTGCCACCTGTCCGCTGCAAGCGGCTGGAAGATAGGATAATGAAAAAAGTGGGTTGGGCGGGTGAGCTTGAGCAGCCACGATTATGGAACAGACGGCCAGAAGCAAAAGGCCAGAGGAGGGATAAAGACTGTCGATCCTCGAGAGGGGTGTGCTGAAATGAACCCGCGGTGGAGCTCCCTGTCGGGCCACGGCCACGATCCTCGTGAGGGGTGTGCCGAAATGATGTTTCGGTGGAGATACCTGTGGGGCCAAAGCCGCGATCCTGGAGAGGGGCGTGCCGAAATAAAGTTTCGGTGGAGCTCCAGGTGGGGCCAAAGCCACAATCCTCAAGAGGGGTGTGCCGAAATGGAACGTCGGTGGAGCACCTTGTGCGGCCAGGGCCGCGATCCTCGAGAGGGGTGTGCCGAAATGAAGCTTCGGTGGAGTTCCTTGTGGGGCCAGGGCCGCGATCTTCGAGAGGGGTGTGCAGAACTGGCAATTCAGTGGAACCCCCTGTGGGGCCAGGGCCACGATCATCCTTGAGGGGTGTGCCGACATGCCCCCTGTGAGGCCAGGGCCACGATCCTCGAGAGGGGTGCCGACATGAACCTTCGGTAGAGCTCACTGTGGGGCCAGGGCCACGATCCTCAACAAGGGTGCGCCGACATGAATATTTCGGTGGAGCTCCCTGTGGGGCCAAGGCCACGATCCTCGAGCGGGGTGCGCGGAAATGAAGCTTCGGTGGAGCTCCCTGTGGGGCCAGGGCCATGATCATAGAGAGGGGTGCGCCGAAATGAAGCTTCGGTGGAGCTCCCTGTGTGGCCAAGGCCACGATCTTTGAAGGGGGTGTGCCGAAATGACATTTCGGTGGAATTCCCTGTGGTGCCAGGGCCACGATCCTCGAGCGGGGCGCGCTGGAATTCAGCTTCGGTGGACTTCCCTGCGGGGTCAGAGCCGCGATCCTCGAGAGAGGTGTCCCGAAATGAACCTTAAAGGGAGAAACCATTGGCCGAACGGGCCCTCTTTTAGGTGAGAAGAACGATAATATTGAAAAGCGTTCCTTCCTGGCCAAGAGAACAATATCGATCGGGCCCTGTTTCAAGTGCATAATCAAACACACAACCAAGGCGAGCTCGGCAGGCCTGAAAGGACCTGCGCCACTCGGAAAGGACGACTGCGGTCGGCCACCCCCTGGGGTGCCAGGTGGGCGTCTGGTCTGATGCGTCGGGGCAGGTTCGGATGGGCGGCTGTCGGCGGAGCCAAACAGTGCCAGCAACGCGCCCGTGGCCACGGTGCGGCGTGGCGGGAGCCTGTGGCGTGTCCCTTGTGCTGAGGGGCGCTTGTGCCCTGACCATTTGTCGCGCTCCCAGTCCCTTCTGACCTGGAGCCCATGCTGGCGGCCCATCTCGTACGCATCGTACCCGCAACGCTTCCAGGCGTCGAGGAAGGCGCGGCATGTGCTTTCAGGGTTCCCCGCGGGGTCGCTCTTCGGACCGTTGGCCCCTGCTGGGTGCTTGCGGGTGCAGGCATGCCAGATGCTGCTGAAGACTCCCCCGAGGTCTTTTGGAGGCGGGAGATCTTGGTTGCGGGTGCTTCCGCTATCCTGTCGAGGTCGACATTGCCCAACCGTTCCTTGCACATGGGACCACCTCCGACGGGATCGACAAGGTCGTCAATGACCCGCTTCGAGCCCCATTCGCGGGGGTTGGCGAGCGGCGGCCTCGAGCTGGCTGTTTGGGGTTGGGGCTGGGGGCCCGGGGCAGGCTGACTGGAGCTGGCTGGCTGGAAGTGGCGATCGCGCCACCACAGGGGGGGTGGGAGAGCGGCTGTCTGACGCTGCGGCTGGCGAGCTGCTGTTCTCCGGCTCGTTAGCAGGGGAGGGTTGCCTGCGCGAAGGGTCGCGCGACACCTTGGGCGGAGGGCTGGCACTGACGTTGCCCCTCGTTTGGCGTCGCTCGGGCGGGCCTGAGCCGTCCGCGCCTTATCCGAACGCCCCCGAAGGGTCGTCGGGAGGGCTGCCGCCGGTTGCTTCGCCTGCTGCCCCGGTCGATGGAGAGGGCGGGGAGCCCTCAAGTCTGACCGAATCGTCTGCTGCTCCGCCCGGGGGAGGTGTGAGAGTCGGGGGAGCGACGTCGCCCCTGTCCTCGTCGTAGTCGATCCCGTCGATGTCCGCCTTGACGGTGGGCGCTGGGCTCGTCGGGGGGCAAGCCTCGTCTTCGTGGGGAGAGGACTCTGGCGCGTCACGGCCTGACGCCAGGGGGTTGGGGTCTGCCCGGGGCGCGGGGGGCCCGACTCCACTGCTGGCAGGGCCGTAGGTGGGGGCACTGGTAGCTGGGGGGTCGTCGCGCGCCGCTGCAGCTGCACCACCGGGCTTCGGCTGTAGCCAGGCTATCGTGGTTTCCCCTGGAAGGGGGGGCACGAGCTTCGTCAATGCATGGGGCCGAAGGGTCCTGCTCCGCCAGGGTGGTGATGGAGGTAGCTGCGAGGGCGCCAGAATCCAGACTGGCGATGAAGCTGGCGAGGACGGGGAGGTCATGGCGGAAGGGGTTCGGCCCCCTGTTGGAGGCCACCCTTTGGTGATGGATCGTCCAAGCACGCTTGTGTCTGGAACTGTGCAGCAGGTGCCCAACCACCCTGGCTGCCGCCCACCTCTTGCCTTCCCAGGTGACGCCGTCGGGAAGTCCGTTATCCGGGACCTACCCCACTGTCGCAGAGTAGAGTCTGAGGGCGCTGTGGCCGGGGAGCCAGGCGTCGGCCCTCATTGCCCTGGTCTGAGCACCGCCGATTTGTGCTCCATGGCGATCCCTTGCCGTGACTTCGAGGATCTGGGAATGTACGGCGCGTCTTGGCGCCTGTCTGATTGCCTCACATGCGAGGGCGTCCACGTGTTCCTGGTGCTCCCGGGTGGCCCCGGCGCTGCGATGGATGGGGTCCCTGGCGGCGGTTGCTGGGAAAATTCGAGCTGTTTGCGCGCCGATGGCGATTCGGCTGGTTCCCACGAAGGCGGCTGCCATCGTGTCAGCCGCGGCCAGGCGAATCCGGACTTGTGTCATGCGTCTGTAGTCCGAGGCATCTGGGAACCAGGCGTACACCGTCGATACCTGTTCCACAGAGCCTGGCCCCGTGGTGGCCTCGATTGCTTCGAGGGCGCCCCCTGGGCGGGGCTGGCCCATGTCGACAAGGTTCCATCCCATGTGAAACCCGCCTTCCAAGTCAGCCAGGCGCGCGCGAAGGATGGGCCACCGTCCCAGGCGCCGTCTAGGAGGACCCTTCGGGGGGCGAGGGCCTGATTCGGATTGCCGTGCCCAGGGGCACGAAGCAGCTCGTCGCGCAGATGTCTTTGCACCGGGGCTGTTGCCCTCTCGAGCATCCGGAGCAGGAGAAGTCCAGCGGCGCAGATTCCTACTCGGCGTCCAAGGGCGCTGGCTGCAGCGGATGCGATTGCGCATGCCGGGCATAGCGCAGGGTTCGGGAAAGGGATGTGCACGGAGTTGCTGGTTTCGTGCATTCTCCACGTGCATGCTGTCGCGTGATGCATGGTGGATGCTTGGGCAGCGGCGTGTAGGTTGTCCAGCGGTAGCCCAAGTCCTCGGGCGCCGACCTCGGGGCGCGCTGGTCTGCAGCGGAGCACGCGGTGAAAAAGCTGCTCTAGGCCTGGCACGAGCAGGAGCTCGTCTTTCGGTAGCTGTATCTTGGTGGTGGTCCAGTCGGCGAGGACACAGGAGCTTTCCAGGCTGGCGAGCTCATCTCGCCATCGGGTGATCTGGGCGACGACGGAGTCGTTCCCGCTGTCAGGTACCAAGATGTGCAGGGCGTCTGACGTATCTGCGCTGGCTGCGCCCCAGTGTACCACGATGGATGGCGGGATCACAATATAGGCCGGTCTGCCTGATATGTCGAACTGCGCTGCGATGAGCTGCTGCATCGGGGCGTTTGCGCGTCCAGTCTTGTATGGATTCCCGATTGGGACTAGGTGTGTGATTCTGCTGGCGGTTCTGTACCCCCATCTAGCGTTGGCCATGGCTGTGATTTCCACTGGGCCTGGGCCGCCCGGGCTCGGCGCTCCGTCTGATCCCGGGGCCATGACTCTACGCGGGCCTCCTGCCGCAGAGGCTGCAGCCCAGGCGGCGTCCGTCTGGGGGGCCTGCGTGTCGGCCAGGATTATTATGGGGGCCCGGGCGATTTCGCCGTTGGCGGAAAGGGAGCGCTCGCTAACCAAGGATTTGATTTGCTCCCACGCGTTCGGACCGGCCAGGGTGCAGGTGACCTCGGTTTCGTCAACTGCGCTGCGCCCTAAATACGGTCGCCTGGACACCACTAGGTCTGCCGCGACTTCCCTGGCCGTTGCGGCGATGAGAGAGATTGGGCACGCGGGTGGGCCTCGAAGCCTCGGTTTATCGTCTGGCGGGTTGCGCCCTGGTAGGAGAGCCCAGCGACCGTGGGTGATTAGGGGGGCCTGTCTGATCCTGGCCTGTCTGTTCGGGGGAGGTGGCGGGGCCGGCTGGAGGGGGGGCTGGGTCGGGGGTGCCAGACTGGTCCGTTTGATCTCCCCCTGATCTGGGGCCGGAGGGGGGGTCGTCCACATCCACGCCGTTGTCTTCGCTACCCAGCCTGCGCCTCCTGTCTTGTATGTGGGCGTGGATGTTCATCATGTCTCCGACGGCGACGTAAGCGCGGGCCCCCCTGAGGGACACCAGTTGGGCGCGCAAGCGGTCCAGTTCCGGGCTGAGCTGATGGATTGCGTCTGCCAGTTCGACCAGTCTGATGGCAGGCCTGAGCGGTGGGATGGCGCCGTCGCTGAGGTGCGCCAACTCGAGTGGGTCGTCTGTCACGTCCCCACCCGTGCTGCGAGTCGGCTCACTGAGTCTGACGGTGATGCCGCCCCTGTCGTCTGTCCTACATTTCGGGCATCGAATGAGCATGGACCTGCCGCCTTCCCTGAACACTGCGGGTTGGCAGAGCTGCCACTGTCTAAAGCAGTCGCTGTGGAACCTGTGCCCGCAGGGGATCCCTGAGAAAGAAAGGTAGTGCAAGGACCAGCATGCCAAAGTACTCGGCCCTCATGGATACCGCTAGCGGATCGGCTTGACCCGCTCGGTCGGCGTGAAATTCTCTCGCACGATGTACGCACCAAGACGGACTGATGCCACCAGCATGCGAGATCTCTCTTCTGCATTCGGCGATGCTGAGTAACATGCCCAGCCGCTCTTACTCGTAACTCGGGGCACCGTGGCCCAGAACGTACTACTCAGCTTCATCTCACGAGCCAACTCCTTTCTCATATCTCATATCTTTTCTCTCTTTAGCTACAGCATAGGCATGCCGGGCTGTCATCTCCGAAGTTCCACGAGGGGACAGGGACGGGGTCGCTACCTTCCCTGGGGAGGGTGGGAGCAGGGGGCGCGCCTACCGTGGCGACGCCTTCTCCTAGGCTTTCGATTTCGATTAGTACGCGGACCATCTTGCTGGCCTCGGTCTGCGCGCGGCCCGCGGGCCCGCAGAGTCTCCTGAGGAGGATCCTGATGCGCTCGTTATCCAGGGTTGCATTTGTAAGTGGGTCGGGACCGTCGCCGTCCGCTCTGAGCCGGAACACGAGGTCCGCCGGGGCGTGCACCCCTGCCAGGGGAGGCCATCTGGCGATGACCTCGCACGGCCTTGTGTCCATGCCTCTCGCCTGCAGGACGGGTCGGAGCAGAGGAAGGTAGTGGGGGGCCAGGCAAAGCCGCATGGCCCGTGAAATCCAGCTGCCAGGTTCTCTTCGGGGGCTGTCGTCGATCAGCATGCCGTGGGCCAAGCTTTGCGCCTAATCCCCGCTGATGGAAGACCTGTCTTCTGGGGTGCGGGTGGTGCGCCCGCCGTTCTGCTCGTCGTCTCGTCGTCTGGCGTCGAGAAGGAAAATGGCTCGATCCAGGGGCTCGTCTCTGGTGCCGTCGTCGGGGCGCAGGGCCGGCAAGGACGCGGCAAATGGGCTAGTGGTGGGCCCTCTGCCCAGCAGCTGCCTGATGTCGGCGCGCCGTGGAGTGGTGGTGCGCTGTTCGTCATGGTGACTCGGGTCAGTAGCTCTGGAGATCCTTCTGCCGAAGGGACGCTGCCCTGCGTGGGTGCGGAGGGTCCTGCTATTCATTGCCTGCTCGTCCGCCTGTCTGTCCGTCCGCTCGCACGCGCGCGCCGGCCTCCACAGCCCGCCCGTCGCCTGAAAGGATACCGCTATGGAGAGTGCCGCGTGGGCCGAGCCATTCCATCATGAATTCCTGCAGCCCAGGGGGAATGCATCCTCTGGCGCGGGGGGCGTCGGTGCGGGATGCTGGAGGTCCGCTTGCTATTTTTCTACGTGGTGATGTTCTGGGCGCCCTGGTAGGAGCGCGCTGCTTGTCCGCTCCATCGAGCGGCCGCGGCGTCGATGACGCTGCTGTCCATCCCTGTCTCTCTGAAAGTGCGCCTCAATACTCTCGGGCCCTGATCTGTGGCGGTGCCCCAAATAAAGGGGGCCAGGGTGCTGCTCCAGGTCATGCCTGCGGGCACTGGGTCGGAGGCGACGAGCTCGCGTATCCTCCTGATCTCGTTGGTGAAGGCTGTGCTGCGCCTCTGCTCGTCGACGCTGAGTTCGGAGTCGGCGTCTTGTAGATTGCTCCTGCTGGCTGGCGCTGTGGGGGAGGCTTGGACGTAGGTGGGGCCGGCGTCTTGCCTGGCTCTGGTGTGGTTGTCGCCCTGCGTGGGGGAGTGGGCGTTCGGGCTTTCGGCCCCAGTGGTCTGCTCAGATCTTAACCTTCTTGTGGCGGCCTCGACGACTAACCTGCCCGCGGAGCTGTCGGCCCCCATCTGCGCGTGCATGGGGCGACCCTCGCGTCTTGCAGTGGCCTGAAGCGCGCCGCGCATCACCTCCGCCGCTTCCACGGGGGCAGCCCCCCTCCCCCCCGCTGCCGGGGGATGGCGTGTCGAGGAAGGCCTGTTCGAAGTAGCGGCCTCCGATCTGGGCGGCGATCCACGTCAGGTCTGTCTGCTCAACTGTCGAGCCATCCGGCAGGGCGGTGCGTTGCCCGTTGGATAGGCCGACGGGTGGAGCGGGCGCAATCCCGATGTTGGGCCTGGCGACCACTGGCGGGAGCCATTTGCACAGCTCCGCGGCCGTGTTGCACTTGTAGTGGTCAACTGGCCGCCAGGGGTACTCGGAAGGGCGTCAGCATTCGACCGTTGGAGGGCACGCAGACCAGGGTCGCCCGCGGGCGAAGAGGGTGACCCAAGCCGTGAGGGTCCATCGCCACCCTGGGCGGCCGCGTCGCACACTGATCCTGCCATTCCATTCCTTAATGGCCTAACGGGCCCTGTTGCACATTGCAAGGTCGGCTGGCCACCAGGAGTGTCTGTGGATGCGTCGGGGAACGGCTGTCGCTGGTGGGGATACTTTTTTGGTCGCGGCCACGAGACAAGGGTCAGGCGGCGAAGGCAACGCTGGTGGGGATACGCGAAACGTCAACAATTTGGACGAGGACAAATTGAAAATCTCCGAGACCTGGCGGCTCTGGAGGATGTATCGGGCCTGGAGGTTCTGAGAGCGTTCCGTTCTGAGAGCGCTCGTTGTCCTGACCCCGCCCGAAACATTCCTTGGTAGGCTGCAGACAAGCCCAAACGCCTCGTCAATGCTCCCGCATCCCAAGCCCTTCGAGGAGTCCAGGCAGGCAGAGAGCGGGCCGCCCGGCCCGAAGTCGCCCTCTTCCCGCCAGAAGTCTGGCTGCGCAAGGAAGCCGCCGCAGCTCGGCTTGGACATGGGCGCTCGGGCCCCTCGCGGGCGTGGACACGGACATGGGCTCATGGACATCGGCTTGGACATAGACACGTGCACATCGGCTTGGACATGGGCACATGTACATCGGCTTGAACATGGGACAACGGCCACCTGGACATGGGCACATGGACGTCGGCTTGGACGTGGGTACAACTCGGCTTGGACGCCGCTGCTCGGCTTGGACATGTGCCCGAAGATTCCCTCCGACTCCTTCATGCGTCTTCCCCCACCCCCCATCCCCCTTCTTTCTGGCCCTCGTCATCGGCGCTGCGGTCGGCATCACCGTCGCGACTGAGGACGTGAACAGTGTGCCACGCATAGGGCGAAAAGAGCATGCAATGTCACACCCACACACATGTCCAGGCCGATCGCTTGAATCCAATAACACAAATACTGTTCCTAGACTACTACCTTTTCTCACCTCATCCCTTCCCCACTGCCACCTGTCAACCATTGTAAGTACCGGCCTACCTCCCAACCTTTTTCTTATCATCAACTCCTCCCCCCAACCCCATTCCTTCCCCATCCATTATCCCTGATTCCATTCCCTCTCATTCCTCCCTCATCCCTCACTGTTGTTTTCCTTCTCGCGCCTCTCCAGCCATCCTCCGTCCTGTTCCTTTGCACACTTATCCTTCCAATGTCCGTCTTCCTCCGATTCCTCATCATCATCAGTCTCACCATCATCACCATCATCATCACGAGCATCATCCCTTCATCTGCCGGCGCGCACAAATCCCCTCTTGTCCACCTTTTCCTTGTTTCCTCTAGGGGGTCTAGATCCATGCCGCCCCCCACCCCCATTTCAGCGCGCAGCCGCGGAGTGCATAAGAACGCTGGGATGCCGCACCTGCGATTATGGAATTCACTGCAGAACTGCCGCATGCGACGAATGTTTGCTGCACGCGGGCAAGTTTGCATTCCTATTGCGAGTTTCATCGCAACGGGCCCATGGCCAGCCAAACGAGGGTTGCGGGGAGGTTGGTTGGGGGTCGCGGGTCGCAGCACGACGTCTCGACACCCTTCCCCTGGAATTATAACTGCCACCCCGTCGTCGTGGCAAGGCTGAACCGCCATGATTGGGTTAAAAAACGCCATGCGTAGGGCGCAACATTGATCAGAACCAACAGGGGCGGATCTGACTATAGTACTTGCCGATTCGCCATTGATTCGGGCATGATATCGATCCTGTTCATGTTTTTTGGTATGTGTATTATGGCGCATGATTTTCTAGTCACGATCCCAAAATTGAGTCTCGGAGAACATGTACTTGGCGCCGCGGCTAGGATGTCCGTTGAGCGGATGTGCCAGAGTATGCATGCGTAGGCGTAGCCAACCGAAGGGAGGGAGGCCGGCCGCGCGCAAATACTGCACTGCTGAGCACAATTAAAGCTGCGAGATGCGATTGGTGACGCAATGTCAACGTTGATACGATGGCGCCGCCAACCCACATATGCAGGGCAAAGGCGGCGCAGCAATATGTAGCGAGCAAGCGCTAGCGATAACTCCCCCCGCGGCTGGCCCGGAGCGGGGATTCCGCGCGCGTGCGGACGTCAGCCTTCAACTCTAGCTATAACGCCCCAAGCTCGGCACGTCCCGAGGACATTAAGTCAGCCTTCACCCCTGCCCGAAGCACATCGGCCCCCGCGGCGACAACCCCGAAAATATTTTACAGCGCACGCGGAAGAGAAGGGAGTGCTCCTGACACAGCCACAGGGGACAAGCCTAAACAGGTTGGCGAGTCCCACATAGACAAAAGCGCGCCGGCGAACGCCGCCCAGCGATCGGCTCATAAGGCCAATGCAGCCTGCCGCAACGCCGCGGTCCACGCCAGAACGCCCGGAGCACAGCTCCGACACGTTCGGGGAACGCTCAGAACACATCACTCCCCATATTATGATCCAACCCACCCGCTCAGAAAAACCAGCGAAAATAATTCAATTCCCGCGCACTTGCCGAGTGCCACGGAGAAGCGGCGACGCGACTGACCCCACACACGCACCAACCCCAACAAAAAAACGGCGAGCAAAACGCAAATCTTCAGTTAACCTTTTTCGAACAAAACAGCGACGACGACGCTCCAAAACACTTGCCGGGACGCATGCGAACCCTGCCACGAGGGCCTTCGGTGAAACTCCCTGAATCTCCCTATGAAGCCGCGCGCCGTGTGAGGGGCGTGCCAAAACTGGACTTGGGGCGCATGTGAGCCCTGCTATCAATGCTTCGGTGGAGCTCCCTATGAGGCCGTGAACCGCGTCATGCGCGCGCGTGCCCAAATTTGCCAGGGGGCGCGCGTGAACTCTGACACCGGGGCCTTCGGCGGCGCCCCCCATGACTCATGGGGGGCGCGTGGCCTCATGGGCCATGAGGCCGCGCGCCCCAGGGAGGCCCGCGAGCAAGCCGCGGTCCGCATCACGCGCCCCAAAGAACGCCGAGGAACCCCAGAAAATAACGGAAAGGCCCCCCTGTCGGCACGTTCGAAGGCGGTCCCTTCCGCGGCGGCATCTGCGGGGGCGGAGCCGTCGAGGTCGGCGCCGGCCGCGGAGGCGCTCCGGGCGGTGCCATGCCCTGAGGAGGTGGTTTGCATTGCGGGGCAGTGCCCGGGGGCCGGGGCTTAGGGGCGCGACCCTCGCCATGGGCGTTGGAGGGCGGAGGCGCGCTGGGAGCCTGAGGTTTCGGCGTTGGCCCCTCGCCATAAGCAGTGCGAGGCGGAGGCGCGCTGGGGGCCTGAGGCTTCGGCGTCGGCCCCTCGCCATAGGCGGCGTGGGGCGGAGGCGCGCTGGTGCCCTGGGGCGTCGGCGAGCGGCCTTCGCTAGGTGTGCGGCGCGGCGGAGGTGCGCCGGGAGCCTGCGGCTTCGGCGGGCGACCTTCGCCACGGTCACTGCGCGGCGGAGGCGCCCCGGGAGCTCGCGGCTTCGACGGGCGGCCTTCGCCGTGGGCGGCACGGGGCGGAGGAGCGCCAGGGGCCCGAGGCTTCGGTGGAGCCTTCCGCGGCGGCACGCCACAAGGAGGTGCCTTCGGCGTCTGCGATGGAGGTCCTCTCGCCGTCGTCCTCTCGAAGACTGTCCCGAGCCTTCCGTTCATGTGCGATTCCAGCGGCTCGAGGCAGGGCCGCCCCCGGGCGGTGCATGGCACGCTGCCGAGGGGGCTTCCTTCTGCGCTATGTTAGCACGCTCCGCCATGTCATCGCGCCCCAGCTGCTGACGAAGGTCGACGTACGCCGACGGAACAACGTAGAAGGGACTCGTGTCGAACGCACAGTCGGGAAGGCCCTGTAGGCGGCGCTGCTCGCGGTCAGGAGACACGTAGTCCGAGCGCTTCAGCCACTCGTAATGCACAAGGCTGTCCGCGCACTCGACCTGGTAGTCCTGTCTGCGTAACGCCCGGCGGCCCTCCAATGCGACGAAGGGCCACGGGTCGCCTTCCCATGTGGGGCGATTGAGCGGGTGCCGAGCTTCGGGGAAACTCGGGAATTCGCTCACGCCGGCCTCCAGGTCGTCAAAGGTGGCTCCCTCGAAAGAGGTCGTCAGTCCGACATCGTGTAGTAACATCCTCTTGCCCAGCACGCTCTCCACGAGGGGCTCGTTCTCCCTCGTGGGATAGCGAATCCGTGCAACAGGTCCTAGCTGAACATGGTCAGGATCACCTGCAGCGCCAGTCCAATCGACACGATCGGGGAGCGCGGCGTGGATGGAGTAGAACCTGTCGGCGATGTTTCTGCGAGGTCCCTTGGGCCTGTACTGGCCCACGCGATCCCAGATCGGATCCAAGAACCACTGGAATAACTCCCGGGGTGTTTTGTTTCCAGCACAACGTAGTGCTTGTCGGTCGGTTCCTGGAACCACGCCCACAGCAAGGCTCCGTTTTGCTCGTGGGTGAGGAATGGCCGGGTCATGCGGTACTCCATGGGAGCTTTCGCATCCAACCAGGGCGCCGTAACGACGGCGCTCAAGTTGTCGATCGTCCGACATGGCACGGGGAACCTTCCAGACTGAGACCTTGCCTCGGAGGACAGGGAGATGTTTGCCCTTTATGAAAGGCTCCAATCCCCCCACCCAGGGAACGGTGCCAGAACTGGCAGAGTTCCAGATGGCATTGTACATGTCTGGCGGGAGGTGCACCGTGGGTCGATCGATCGGCTTCTTGAATATCTGCGCGAGCAATCCGACTTCATCGAGCCCCTTGCCAGGCAGCCTTGCCAGCTTGTCCGTGTGCATGACACAATGCACTTCGCGGAACTCGCTTGTCAGTGCTTGTCCTGGTTGGACCCCTAGTACATGGTGCAGGTTCGGAGTCTTGCACCATGGTTGCATACGCGGTGTAAACTCACCCCCGCCCATTCTTGGCCCGGGTGTCATCGTGCCCCCGTGTTCGTTGCTCTCATCAGCTCCTTGAGTCTTCGTGAAGTAGTGCAACTCAAGAGCATGCCATTGGCCATTCGGTAGTGAAAACTGATTCGGGCGATACTTGTTGATCTCCGTTGTACACCCCGAGCGGTAACGGCGCTCAAAGCGAGTATCACCCGTGGTATTCTTGGAGAGACGCAGGAGATCCGCTGCTTCCTTGATGAGGTTCGTGAGCTTGTCATCGTCACTCATGTCCGTAGAACGTAAGATCTTCACGATCGGTTCACACCCGAAGGCGTTCGGGCAATCCTGGCCGTTCTGGAACATCTTGCCCCAGAACCCGCGCAGGCCGCCGTGCGCGATGCAGGACATGGTCCTTGCAGAGTCTCTTATGAAGAGACGCTGTTCGGAGCTGGGGCACACGATGCCCCTCTTCGCGTGACTTGCAGACCTGCGGGGCCCACTGCCGAGGGATGTGGGCGCAGCTGGGGCGCCAGCGCGGAATCTGCGAGGCGCCGGCGAGCAGCGGCGGCGCGAGCAAGGCGCCATGGCTGGCGAGGCAGCCGCGTCGGGATGCTGCGCGAGGGCGCCGGCTTGAGCCAAAACGGCAGCGGTAGCAAACATGCGCGCACACACAACGGCAGGAGCAGCATGCACAGAGACATTGTACATGGTACCATCACATGCTCTGTCCTCAAATGCTTTCAACATCAACAGATGAACACGTCTCGCGAATTCATCCGTATAGTCTTCCGCCTGCTTGCAATCATTCCCTCTCGCCTCAACATGCTTATGGCTACCGTCGCATCTACGTACTCATCCCTCAGGAATCATGTTCGAGGACGAAGCGATGCCCCATGGCTTCGTAATGTATTGCCCTTTGTTGTCTTTCGAGCCACATGCGCAGCCATGGAGCTGATCGTGCCAGCATCGGCACGGGGTCGGCCACTCAAGGCATAGTTGGCCATTTCCCTTGTCTACCTCCTGGGCCAAATCGCGAGCTACCCATAAAACTTTCGGAAAAGTGTCGCGTGACCCCTGAATTTCTGAAGGGCATTCTCGTTGCCGGAGCGATAATATGGTTTCATTCACGCATTGCCAGGGAGATCCGCCCGTGCATGGTATTGAGATCCACGGTGTTATTCGTTTGTCCGTGGCTATGCCTTGCCTATTCATTTCTTTTTCGAATTCCTCTACTCTGGCCACGGCTGACGCTTTGCCTTCCATGGTGGTCATGTCTTCGTTCTCAGTTAAACGCACCGCCGTGCAGTGTTGATCGGGAATAAAATCTCGATTCCCCACCCGGCTGTTAGGCCCACAGCAGAACTCTATGAATAGACGTTGTCGGGATGTTTCGCTGGAACCTACTGCGGCATCAGGAGCAGCAGCTATAGCATGGCTACACGTTGCACTCCCCTGTTTCATCAGCCGCCTCCGCTGGTGTTCCCGCTCGGTTATGCCTGGGGTTGGCGGGTGAATCATCGGAGGGTTTGCCTTCATTTTGACGTTGATGAGGCTTCTTCTTGGCCTTCTTGCTGGGAATATTGCCGCCGCTCCGAAGTTTAGACTGCGCGCCGAGCTTCGGCTTGAGAATCCCCCCCGGCTTCAGGGGAAGACCCGCATCACCTTCAAAGAGGGCGTCCAAATACTTTGGGTGGGACGGGGCAGTCCAGAAGGTCGGGGCCACGACCTGCACGAGATAGAGCACCTTGGTCCACGAAGGGGGCTGCTCGAATCTTTTCGCGCCTATGTCTGCGGCCTGGTCATGTGTGGGACAGTAAGCTAGGTCTACTGTGCCTCTAGCAAATTGCTCCGCTACAGCGGAAGCATCGACTCGGTGAGTACGCGGCAGGTGCATGAGTTTTTGAGAGCCACCCGCCTTGCAAACCTTCGCGACAGCTTGGTTATCTTCCATGAACTCCGCCCTCGGCGCGTGGCCGAGTAGCATCTCCCAGGGGGGGGGGGGGGGGGGGGCGGCAAGAGTTCTCTTCTGAGTGCTTCATCGGCTGAGACAATTTCCGCTTCTAAAGTGCCATGAGACACCGCGGTCTACCTGCGGGAATTAGCTCTGAAGCGCTCGTGTATTCTCTCTCCACAAAAATTGTGTTTGCGCTGGTACTGCGATGCGTGCGTATGTCACTTGCCAGATCGACATCTGCAAATTGGCGTACCCACACGTCCTCACGGGGATCTCCCACCCAAGACACCGGGCGGTAGTGAGTCGTGGCCTTCAGATAGCAGACGATGCGGAACAAGTATATATCCTCTTGTTCCGTCCATTTAGTGACACACGCAGCCGTCTTACAGACAGCGCTGGGCAGGCCAGGGCGTGTCATACGTGCTCCGTGCAGAATCTTCATCAGAACTTTAGCTGCAATCGGTTGCAGCGCTCCTGACGGAGCAGGAGGCTTGGGATCGCATGCCGAGGCTTGGGATCACATGCCGACGCGGGGCTGGCGGGCCCTCCATGGGGGGGCCACCCACGTGAACCTCAGCGTCTGGAGGCCCAACAACTGTATCAATGCGTAAGCATGCAGCTAGGGCATTTTGAGCGGGGGCCAAGACCTCACCTCGGGGGCCACCCTGACAGTCCTCGAAGGACGCTAACTCAAGGCCGAATGGTGCACCTGATAGCGGATATGTGTCTTGGTCAGTGTCCGTGAGTTCTGCGCACAAGGAGATGCAGGACTTGAAGAATTCGGCCATGTCGTTTTCCATGATACGCACTTCTTTTTGGGTCCTGGCTTGTACTCAGACGGCGGAATCGAAGGTGGCGGAGCTGGGGCCGCGCACCGCATTTCCCGAGTCCAGTCCTGGTCTGCGGGGCTCTGGGGCGTGAAGATGGTGGCTTCAGCATTATCGTCTTAGACGAGTTTCGTGATCGTGTTTTGTCCACCAGGGAGCGACGCTCGGAAACACTTCTCAGCGGCAGCAGCTGAACTCGCCGACATCCCGCCAGCATACGCAGTGTCATCGAGCTCCTCCCATGTGTCGTAACAAACGTTATTCTTCGGGTGACCTTGCGCCCTTCAGGGCCGCCCGGCAGGGGTGCATGGTACCTCGTTGCATTAGCGTCGTTTCTCACCCATGCACTGTGTCCCTTGGGGGCATGGAGCGATCTATCGCAGTAGATCGGGGTTGCACTGTCGCGCTGCATTCCACCGTGGGCGACTGCAGCCGGCTGGTTCCCAGGGTCAGCCAGGCCTTTTGTTTTCTGTTCCTCGGGCGGCGGTGGGTCCAACATGGTTGGAGCCGCGCCTTGCCAGTCAACCCATGTCTTAGACCCTATGTTCGCATCCAAGATACCTCCCCACCGGGGTCGGTGGGTCCATATCTATCGCTTCAGGGGCCGTCTCGGATGGACTTAGTTAGTATCAGATCCCATCCCGTCTTCAGATTGCGAGAGGGACCCGCGAGTTTGAAGTCGTCCACATATACGATCAGGAATAGCTCGAGCTCTGGATGCTAATAGAAATTTCTCCAACAGGGAATCGGAACGAATCCCTTGGGCACGACGTGGGCCTCGCAGTGTTGTTCCCAGAAACCGCCTGCATCAGGGTGCCCACACAACGCTGACAACAGAGGGCACACGGGGTCAATCATGCCTGCCCAGCTCTCTGGCCAAGCTTCCTTGGGCAATCGCACCCATGTTGGGGTGCCCCCTAGTTCGGATTGCGCGTGCGCCTGCCGAGCGTCGGCCTGTTGTATGTCCTGATCCTCAAACAGGCCATATGCATCGGCAGCCTTACTGCCCTGCTCTGTTGCAGGGCAACTAGACTGTTCCTGGAACAGTGCGACGTTCATGTCTTGATCTACCACATCGGAGCCGTCGAATACGACCCTCCCCTTGAATTTGCGATCGTTGTGATCCTCGCGAAGTTCAGCATTCTTCTCGACTCGTATCGCAAACAGCCTTCCGATGTGAAAGGTTTTCCCTTTTCATCATTGCCCTGACGCCACGGAGCTCTTGAACTTCAGACTCGTCCCATGTCCTGATCTTTCTCAGACGTCCTCACTCATCCATCCGTGCTTTCTGGGCCTTCTCGTTGTTGGCCGCTTCCACCTTGGTAACAGGGCGAGCGACGCAAGCATAGTGGCTGATTTTGGAGTCACGCAATTCTAATGGAAGGGCGAAGATCGCCTCCCGTTCCCCGGTCTGCATGGAGTCCGTGAACGGGTTGTAGCATGGACGGCAAGCCGGCCCTTTCTCTCGATGAGCGCCATGACCCGCGTCTCTCCCACGGAGGGGCATGCGAGGAACACCGCGACGCCTGGTCGCGGCCGCGCAGTCTAAGGCCGCGCGATCCCAGTCACTTTCGTCATCGGTACTCAAGGGCCGTCCATGGGACGACCCTGTTTCTTCGTCTGTTGCGCGCGCTTCTGTGCGCCATGTTTGGAAGTCTTTCAACGCATCCTCGTCCAAATGTGCTGTCCTCGAAGGAGCAGCAGCTGCCGCGATGTAGGTTGGCGCTGGCCACGGCATATCGATACCTATGGCTCTCAGCAGGTCTGTGTTCGGGCCTGGATCCTCCAGGCCATAGAGTCCCTTTTTCTCGGTTTTGCACTCTTCAACGAGTCTCTTGCGTTCAGGGCCACCAATCTTGAACCGTCGATCAGGGTGGACGCCTGGATTAGTAGACTCCTTCTGAGTGCGCCGCAGTACAGCATGGCCATACACTTCGTCGTACACAGCCACCTCGTTCGGTCTTCTGCAGCATGGATCGTAGTAGAAGACTACCCGAAGATGCGCTGTCTTCTGTTTACCTTTCAGCGGGAGTGGCTCTGTGAGCTCCTCCATCGTCTTTCCTACAACCACGGCATCCTTTTTCGTAGCATTCTCCCGCGTCGAGGTTCTGCGTCGTTCTTGCCATCACCTGATCGGCCTTCGGCTCTCCCCTGGCGGGGGCCGCTAGCAACTTGGTCTGTCTGGCAATGATGACTTCCGACCCGGCAAGGTTCTCACCGACTTTCACCGCACTAAATTCCACTCTTCTGCGCTTGGCACCTGGCGGAATTCCTGGGCCAGGAGGAGGACCCGACGGGCCTTCGTCGTCCGTCGGATCATGGCCATCCAAAGCCTGGTTAACCCCCTCGCCATGGGCGTGGGGCTCGTCTCCTTCTATGCCATGGGCGTCAGGAGCGTCTGGTTCTGGCATCATGCCCTCGTGGGAGCTAGACGACCCCCCCCCCCCGCCTGGATTTCGCATGCGGTTTCTCTTTTTGTCTTTCCTCGGCATTCCCGCCCGAAAGCAGAGTTTCAAGGGTAACGCTGTTAACGTTGGGGGCAGCCTTGTCATAGGCACACCTGAGCGGGAAATGCACGGGGGAATCATTGTCGACATTGTCCACGCACCCATCTGGAGAGCCTATAGCATTCTGTTCCACAACAGTGTCTGTCCACACCTGTTCAGATCTCTCGACGATGGGCCTGGCGCCGTCCACCTTCATGCCAGTAGTGAAGTTCAAGCCCTCCAGCTGTGCTAAGTGCATGCGTTAGTGGTCAGGGCCTACACGCCCCCCCGCGTGTCGAACGTAGCCAAGGTAGATGCCAACTCTCGCTCGCGGGGCCATCTTGGGCTGCTTGATTATGGGTTCTGGCGGCGGCGAATATCGGCCTGCGGATCCGAAGGGAACTGGCGGGGCGTTAGAAGGTCCGCCAAACCGCAATTCCCACGGAGTCTTGCCGTTTTCCTCATGCGTTGCGATGTAACATGTACAAGAGTACGGAGCGGCATATACCCAGAACTGCGCCGGTAGGCCAGCAGTCATGAGCAGGGTTCTCGCACCGTCCTGAACGACGCCATTGGCGCGCTCAGCTACGGAATTCTGTTTTTTTTTTTGTTTTTTTATTCGCCTGCTGAGTGGAGTCGCGTGCTATCTTGAGATCCTGGCAGGCTGTCTTTAGCTCTCGTGCCGGGTCTGAATATATGTACATGAACTGCTCATGCGGCGCGCGCAGACTCACCAGGAAATCTGCAACCTGCTCGGCCGATTTGCCGAAGGTGCCCTTAGCCGCAAGGAATCTTGTGAACCGATCGCGCAGCGTCACACACGAGGTTTCCCGTAGAGTCCACTCGAGAGGTCATCCAACGCAAACCAGTGATCCATGGTGCACAAGTCTCCGAATGACTTCGGTTCCGAGAAAGGCTTCAGCTTCTTTAGCGATTGGTTATGCTTCTTACGCTGTTGCGCCCTGGGTGTCTTTGCCCAGGTGCAAGTCGGGCACTGTGGATTATTTGGCAGGTGTGTCATGAAGTGTTTACGGGACGGTGCCTCCTTCTTGAGCCGCTCAACCTCACTCGGCTCGCCTCCTGACTCCTGCATCGGATCGTCGGCGCCATCATCGTCGACCAGATCGATAGCGCCCAGTGCCTCCGCGTGTTGTTCTGCCGCCCCCTCTACAGGCGCGGGCGCGGCGTGTCTCCCGCATCCAACGGCATGGCCGAGGTATGTGGGAGCCAGCGGCATTTTGTTGGCGATCCCGGTGGGGCCAGGCTTCCAGCCCCGCCGGCTCGCCATCTGAGGCTCATACTAGAAATAAGTCATGACGCCCCTGCCGTCGAGGTCGGCTCTATGAGGCGCGCCTCCGCAGTGGTGACCCGAACGGTCCTCCAGGACTCCGTCCACATATGAGTCTTGCGTCATCACTTCACGCGAGTGCAGGCCCAGGGTTGCGCGGCGCCTGACAGTCCGGAGCGGGGGGCCACCCGCTTGCTCGGGGTCTGCCAGGCAAGACTTCGCGTTAGCCTCCACACAGGCCCATCGCGCTCGCCCTGCTGGGTAGGCGGGAGCTGCCTCGTCTACTCGACCCAAAGCCTCGCCCCCTCCAATGTTGAGGTACGGTATCTGATCGTCAACCGTCAGGTCCACCCTCATATCATTGGGTGGGGAGAGATGCGGCATTTTCCCACTCTTCCAGTCGAAGCTGTAGCCGTTATCTATGCATAGTTCGCCCACGGATATTACGCTCGGTGTCTCCGGCATTACAATCGCGTCGAACTTTGCACCCAATAGCCGATCGCAGGCGACCTTCACGGCCCCGAAGGCAATAGACAGCCCCCCGGCCGTGTTCAGCGCGATTGGAACTTGAAGCTCCTTCATTTTGCTAAAGGCGCCTGAATGTTGTATGTATCTGAGAGCAATGAGGTTAGAGCCATAAGCGGTGTCAATAATAAAGCGCATCGACCCGAATTGGACAGCCTCACTACCACACCCATTTCCGCGGTTGTGTCGTTTAGCTGATGCGGCATCGGCATGGCCGTCCCCAGCATCGATACTGTGCCCGTCTTCATACGCGGGCGCTGGCTCGCAGTCCAGCCACAACTTCCACACCTCATGCTCCAAATCACTCGCGTCGTTGTTTGCCAGCTGCTGATGCACTCGGGTGATCTTGCCGCGCCAGTCTTGCCACTTCTTCGGGAAGCAAAACGGATCACCGTGCTTCGTGGCTATCGGCATTGGCTCGGTCTCTCTTATCTTCCTCATCGTCCACGGCGTGGGGAAATGTGTGGAAGGGTGGATTATTGCCCTCCTTTCTCTGTCGTCAAGGGTCAACGGCCACTTGTCGTTGCCCCCCGCGGCATGGCGCAGGGAGCTTCTTCCGGGTCTCCCCGATCTGAGCAGGCCCAGCGCTTCCTTCGGATGCGACTGAATCCCGCCCGCCAACAAGCACCTACGCATTCCAATAAAGAAACAATCGTCGGTCTTCGCGACGGCTGAATGGCGCTGAGCGTCCGCAGGGAACGCATCGTTGTCTCCCATGGCCTCGTCGCATGGGCCTGGAGTATTGATTGACCATATGTTGCCAGGGCTGGCCATGGGCCCTTGTATTGTCGCACGGGATCGTGACCCGGCGAATGGCGCAGCTGGACTGGCCAACTGCACCTGTTCCGCAGGAGCTGCACAGTGGCATTCTGTCGCATCTCCCGCCGGGGCGACGCCAGCACCGCGGGTGGTGCTGCGCGCCGCCCCCCTGGATCACAGATGCCCGGGAGCGTTGGCCTCGCGCCAGCACTTGTCGCCGAAAGGGCACGCTTGGCCGTCCAAGTGATACCAGCACTTCGCCTTGGTTTTACCTTTTTGACCACTTGACTTGCTACCCTGCGGCTTTCCTCCGTCTGGGGCGGGAGCAGCTGACGGCTTCAGAGCTCTTGCGCTTTTCTCGGCTGCGGTCGTCTGCTCCGAGTTGCGGCTGCACGGCAATCCCTTTCCGGCCTTCGGGAGGCTCTGCTCCCAGGCGTCTCGCCCCTGCTTCTCCTGCTTCGTCAGCGGTCGGTGCTCGCGACCGCGGTCGGTGCTCGCGACCGCGGGGCTGTTGGCGCAACACTCGACTCTTGCTCTGAGAAGGAGATTGCTGCTCCCGCGCCCTTCCTGCTTCTTAGGCCAGTCAACTTTCCCGCTCTTGCAATCGCCTCTGCCTTTGCCTCTCTCCTTCTCGTCTCCCCTACCTCCCCCTCGAATCACCCATGCCTCCCCGGCCCCTTCCAGACGGCCCTCCATGGGGGGGCCCTGGTGCGGCGGCCTGGGTTCGTCCGCGTTTCTGTCGCGGCGCGGGCGTCGCTTTCTTGGGGTGCAGGTGCTGACATTCATGCCGACTAAGTGGACGTAGGCCTTTTCTGCCAGCGTCGGCAGATTACGGAGTTCTTAAGCCTCCCATCTTTCATTGCGATTGAATCTTTGTTCCCATCACCTGTCTTTCCGCCGCTGAGTTTCACTCTGCGCTTGTTTATTTGCTGCTTCTGGGTTTTACGATTATCCCCCCCCCCCCCCCCCCTCGATCCTTCAGCATCTGCTTAGCGATCATGCCCAAGAGCCATTCATAGGACTTCATGCCCTTCCCGTATTCATCGTTGCTATGATCGTCCATAGCAAGGGTCATGGTCATACATTGGCACTTCATTGATTGTCGAAGTGGCTTTGAATGGATGGTCTGAAGGATTTGTGGGGTTTCTCCATTTCTTGCGTCACCCTCGTCCATTCATCATAGAAGTGGTAGAGGTCTCTCCTTCAATCTGGATGGCCATGAGGTCCTCGTAGGTATACACTTGTCCATGGTCCTCTCGAGTGGCAACGTGGGTTTGGATTATGCAGAGTATCGATCTGCCCGTGGGCAGTTTCCTATTCTTCAGTCGTTTAGAGTCAGCGCGGTCGACCTCGTCGGCAAGGTGTCGAAGAGCATGGGAAGCGTTGGGACCCCTTTGGATCTAGTTGAAATTCGCAATGAGATCTGCCGCTATGCGTACATCATGGTTCCCAAATTATGGGCCTGGGTTCTTCAATGCTCTGGCTTCACCGTCTTGTGCTCGAACACCTCGGCTACCCATTTCGTCGCCAAAACATGGTTTTGCTGCGAGCATGAAACCGCTGCCCGAATGGCGGACTTCTTCCACATGCGAAAGATGCCCGCGTCTGGCAGGGGGCCTACCGAAACTTTCTCGATCCTGTCCGCCGCTACCCATGGGGCAGCGGCCGGAAAAAGTCCCCCATGCTCTGGGAAACCAGGCCCACCACCGTCTCCAGGAGGGCCCGGGGGCGGTGCACCACCTCCCCCCGGATTATCCTGACCGGCGTTCTGAGCGCATATCGGCTGATTCTCTGGTTTGCGGCCTCTACATCTTCTTCCTCGGAGCTATCATCATCCTCATCACTGGGAACTTCCTCCTCGGAATCGTCTTCTCCATCGGGATCATCGCCATCGCTGTCATCATCATCGTCGCTTTCATCACCAGGGTCGTCGCCCCCAGGCGCGCCTCCGATGCCATCCTTCTTTCCCCCCAGCTAATCCCCTTCACCATTAGCATGGCTCTGGCGAAGGGGCTTGTCGCCATCCCCTGCGAGGCCCCCCGCAATAGCCGCGGTTTTCTTCGGCCGGGCAGGCGTCGTGCACCCCGGGAAGGAATAGGTCGGCGGTCCCTCCTGTTTCTTCTTTTTCTGTTCCTCTTTCTGCTTTTGCGCCTCGCTGGGAACCAACTCCAGGTGGTCGCGATGTCTCTGTTTTGACTGTGTCGCGCTGAGTTCTGATTCTTTCATCAGCGCTTCGGCCTTCTCTCGCATCTCATCAGCTTGAGCACGCGCGGCTTCCTCCATTTTGAGCGCACGCAATTCAGCATTTTCCTCAAGCTCGTGTATGCGACGCAGGGCTATGGCCTCGGCCTGAGCCCCAATCTCGTCTCGTGACCGCTTGTTTTCCTCCTCTTCTAGCACCCTTTTCTTCATCGCGGCTTCTTCCCCTTCATGCCGTTCCCTCAGCGTGGCCTCGCGATCGCGCGCCCGGTCGTCTTCGCACTGTCGGCAGCGCTTCGTCGCCCAGTCGTAGTGTTGCGCGCGGAACGACCGTTGGCATCGCTCACGCGTACGCGGGGCATCTGGCATGTTGCAGACGAAGCATCGGGTTTTGTCGGACATGGCTGGTCTAGATCGCGAGCCCTCTCGTTGGGACATGGTCCCGCCGGTCGATCGAACGCGCGTTGCGGTCGCCGGGACCGCCCCCCTTACCGTGCTCGTCATGCCCTGCAGGCCCTCCTGCGCCAGTTGCATCGCTTGTTGCCGGTGCGTCAACTCACGTTGAGCTTCCCATTCTTGCACAGTCGAAACAGCTTCCCTCTGGAAATGTTGTTTTGCTGCTTCGACTTCCAAGTGGGCCTGCATCTCGGCATTTCGCATGGCCTGAATTGCTTCTCCCGCCTCGTTCCTCGCGCTGGCATGGCCGGCTTGGGAAGTCGCCGCGACGCGCTCAGCGCGTTGATGCATGGATCTCAACTCCGCCGCCCGGCGAGTGGCCGATTCCTGTTCCGCGAGAGCCTCGGCCCTTGCTCGTAGCAGTGTTTTGCCCCCCCCCACAGGCCCCCCCCGGATTGCCGTCGCGGATTCCGAGACTAGCTTGAGTTTCAGCATGTATTTTCGCAGCGCCAGCCTGCGATTCCCTAGCCTCATTCTCTTTTCTGATAGCTTCCATGTCAGCCATCATGGAGCGCATGGTTGCGATCTCAGAGAGGCGTTTTGTTCTCGTTGATGTTGCCTCATCTCCTGCTGCTGCTCCCACGTGGTTTTTGTAGGCGAAGCAGTTGCGTTGTTTCGGAGGCAGACAATCATGGCACAAGAAGCTCATATTACACAGCGAACATTGACATGATCAGCCTCGGCGCGCAGGCTTCTGGCGCTGTCGACTATCGGTCGCTCTGCCCGGACAGCAGTTCTCTGGGCCTTCTGCGCAATCTGGCCCACGGTGCGCACGGGTTTCTCTCATCGTAAATCGGGGCGCCGATGACCTCGAGAGAGATGAACCGCGGTGCGACCCCCTTGAATTGCGACTGCGACCGCCATTTCCCGATCTTGACCTCTGGGAGATTAAGCTCGGTGAATCAAAGAGCTGCCTCCCGCAGGATCTGGCACGAGGGACTGGGGCGGGTTCGTCATGGACGCCCGATCCGCCAGGCTCAGTCTTTGGGCGCTTTCCGCGCGGGGATAGCGTTATATCTACCGGATCTTCTCTCGGGGTCTTACCATGTCGTGCATCTGTCGCGGCCCCCCCGGATGAGGTCCTTAGGTCTTCCGTGCGGGCGTCGTCATCTACGGGGCTCGCATTCTCTGCCGCGCGTCGGACATGGTCCGCGGTGCGCCTCGTAGGCGTGCCTTCGAGGGTCGATGTCTCGAGGATCTCCGATGAACTCGATACTGATAACGTCTCCTTCTTGTTGGTCGGAGTCTCAGCAACGCCCTCTTCGTCGGACGAGCTGGAGTTCACGACGTAGGTTTGCGCGACGTCGTCAGACAATGGGTTACGTGGACGACCTCTTCCTCCATGCCATTCCTCTTCCTCCTCCGATTCGTCATCGGGAAGAGGCGTACCTTGCCGTCCACGGTTGTTAGGGGCGCCATCATTTCGTGCCGAGTCGCTGGCAGGTGAAGGATCACGAGTGAGGGCGTGAGGGTTCCTCGATACCAGCTTCAGGATGGTTTTGTTGTCCCGCTGGGTAGGGGAAGGCTGACGTGTGGGTGCCATGGTACTTCCCGGTACCATCTTCTCTGGTTATTGGATGCGTTGGGAGGTCGGTTGTTTCGGTCCACCGACTTGAACCTCATGCTTTCCTGGCTTCGTAGGGTCAAGAACACTTCCCATATCTGGTTAATCCTGTGAGAAGGTGATCTTACCTGCCCCAAGATGGCCGACATGGTCGGTCATCCTTGGATAAGAACTTTCGGCTGATAACCCATCTCTACCCAACTTAAGCCCAACAGGGCCAATATCATCAGGTTGTACTGGTCGTAGAGTTGGGGTCCATGGTAGCGGATCCAAGGACATGGCGGAAAGCAAGGTTCGGGTGTCCGTTAAGCAGTGTGGAAAGGACAAATGTAATAAGTGGGGGAAGCGCGCGCGGACGCGCGCGCGGACCCCTTTTCCGATACGAAACAGCTTCGGTCAAGGTAACGTACAAGTAAATGCATATATGTACATATACAGCGGCAGGGAGCGTATGGTAACGACTCCTCCTCCTCCTCCTCCTCCTCCTCCTCCTTCCCGTCCCCCTCCTCCTCCTCCTCCTCCTCCTCATTCTCCTCCTCCTCCTCCTCCTCCTGCTCTTCCTCCTCTTCCTCCTCCTCCCTCCTCCTCCTCCTCCTCCTCCTCCTCCTCCTTCTCCTCCTCCTCCTCCTCCTCCTCCTCCTCCTCCTCCCCCTCCTCCTCCTCCTCCTCCTCCTCGCGCGCGGGGTCCAGGCCTGCGCTGGGGCCAGCGCCGTCTCGAGAAGACGGAATCCACAAAGTGCGGGCCGCCCTCCCCCCCCCGCTGCCGGGCCTTGGCAACAACAGTCCGCGGGCGATTGAATGGCACACGCGAGCGGTTGCAGAGGCGGTTGCTTCTTCTTCTTCCTCCTCCTCCTCCTCTTCCTCCTCCTCCTCCTCCTCTTCCTCCTCCCTTTATCCCTTCATGCTTTTATCCACAACATCTCATTGTTTGTCCTTTTCCGTTATCTCACCAGTCCTCTTTCTTCCCCATCGTCCCCTTTTGTCCCCTCTCACGCCTCACTTGATTTGAATGCCACGAAGCATTCCAGCGTATCGGAATCCGCCGCATGGGGCTTTCATCGGGGGATCTCTAGTGAGTGTAGCCGAGCGGGATCGCAGCCTCGATCTCGACTAAAACTCAAACCATGGCTTCCCGTGTTCATCTTCACGGCGCTGGCTCATGACCCTCGTTGTCTATTCCCCCAACTTCCTCGCACATCGGCGTTCCGTTCGCGTGGCCCAGTCGTTGCATGATTTCGCGCGGCGTGTCGCGTTCCTGAATCATTATTACGGGCCTCTGTCTCCGAATGTGTGGATTGAACGCGTTGCCTGGCAAAGTTGGCATTGATTTCTTTATCCCTCGGCCACGATCGGTCGTCCTGAATCCTACCGATGCCGCGCGAGCTTTTCCAGCATGGAATGCATGGCCATAGCCATAGCTCCCTCGACCAATGCACGTTGGGCAACTGTCATTGCCGCCGTCCTGCTACCACCCACCTTGGTTCGCGTTTAAAGATGGGCTCCCCGTGGCGGAAGAACTACAATGAATCATGCCACCTTCCTAGCTTCGATCACACCGCTATTGGACACATGTATCTGTCGATTCAGGCTGTCAGCGTGCATTGATTGCCACAGGCGGTCCTGCAACATTTCTGCGATGTGCTGCTCCTGCTGCGCTTTCGCAAACGCCGACTGCGCGCGCTGCATTCTCATCTTCATGCGATCAAGTCGAGCTTCCGCGTGGCTGAAATCCGGAACCCCCTGCGACGTCGGCGGCGTCGTCGTCGTCGGCAGCGGCGGCGGCGGCGGCGTCGGCGTCGGCGTCGGCATCGGCGTCGGCGTCGGCGTCGTCGTCGTCGGCGTCGTCGGCGTCATCGGCATCGTTGGCGTCGTCGTCGGCGTCGTCGGCGGCGTCGGCGTTGTCGGCGGCGTCGGCGTCATCGTCGGCGTCGTCGGCGCGGCGCGGCGGTGGCCGCGCAGCGCAGTCGCAGGGCGCGGCGGCCTGCCTTGAGGCGGCCGTACAAGGAGAAGAAGAGACCTCTCCCCGCGAGGCGTGGTCGACGAAGGCGGGGGGCAGGAGGAGAAGAAGAGAGGAGATGTGGAGGAGGAGGAGGAGGAGGAGGAGGAGGAGGAGGAGGAG
>CAUYUJ010020866.1:66964-74464 GCA_963575745.1 Prorocentrum cordatum
GGGGGGGGTCGCCGGGGGGGGTCGCCACCCAGATACGCATCCTCCCCGGGGGGTCCCGGAGCTCAGAAAAGCTTCAAGACGAGCCAAGAGCGACAGAAGACACCCCCAAAAGGGTACAAGAGGGCCTCGACTCGACGAACGATGGCCCCAAGACGCCCAAGACGGCCCGAAGACGGCCCAAGAGGCCCTCAAGACGCTCCAAGAGAGCCCCAAGAGCACACCCAAGAGCGCCCCAGGCGCCAAAATCGTCAATTTTACATCGGTTTTTGAATGATTTTGGCCTTCTCGCCTTTTCGACTTTCCGACACTCCAAGACGGCCAAAGAGGCCCCCAAGAGGCCCCCAAGAGCGGCCCAAGAGGCCTACAAGAGGGCCCCAAGACGGCCCAAGAAGGCCCCAGGACAGCCTAAGAGGCGCCCAAGACGGCCCAATAGGGCCCCAAGACGGGCCCAAGAAACGGCCAAGAGGGGGACGAGGAACCGAGAATTCGAGACTTCCGCCCTAAGAGGCCCCCGGGAAGCCCCAAGAGGCCCCCAAAAGGCCCCAAGAGGCCCCCGAGCGGCGCCAAAACGCCCCCAAGATGCGCCGAAGACGGCCTCCGGAAGCCCAAGAGGCCCAAAAGAGGCCCCAAGAGGCCCCACAACGGCCCCCAAGAGGCTTCAAGTTGCCTTCCAGACGCCCCCGAGAGGTCAACCACGAGATCCCAACCAACATCCATAAGGCCTCCTCCTCCTCCCCCTTCATCCTTCCTCCTCCTACTCCCTTCCGCCTCCTCCTCCTCCTCCTCCTCCTCCTCCTCCTGCCCCCCCCCTCGTGTTGTCTTTCGTCATCTTCAGGGTCGGCGGCAATGGCCGTAAGGCCTTCGCAATGCTTGGTTGTCGAACCACCAGTTTTACTTGAAGTTCCAACGAAGATGTGAGTCAGGCCGTTCCGATCGATATAGTCCCTCATGTTTTCGCACAAGTTGCTGGCCTTCCAGCACTGCTGCGAACTACTTCGGCCAACTGAAGAGCCAATGCGAAGACCAGTTTCCATAATCATGCTCTTCGAGCTCCGTGTCTGGCAGCTGCCCCACGCTGCCGAAAACGCAAAGATTGCAGCCAAGGCTGCAGCCGCGTTTCCCCTACGACTGCGCAGCATGTCGCTGAGTTCCAAGCCCATTTGGCTTTAACAAAATGTATCATACTTCGCCTAAGCCCAAACGGCCCTAGCCAAATTGCTATGGAGCCCTGGGGGAATCTCTTAAGAACCTGTCGGGGGCCAACTGAAAGCCTCCAGGGCGTTTTGGGGGGTTTCGCTGTGCTGATGCAGTGTTTTTTTTGTGTATATCTATATATATATATATATATATATATAAATCGAACATGTATTGACACAGCGAGGTTCACGACGGGCCTGGCTTGTTCGGGGCTGGCCACTGAAGGCTGAAGACCTCAAGAGAGGCCAAAGAGCGCCCCACCAGGGCCCAAGAGAAACGCATATGGCTACAAAATGATCCCAAGGCAACCGAAGGCGGCCCCAGGCATCGTCAATGCTGGCCAAGAGGGCGCTTGGAGGAACAACGACAATTCACAATGTACCCGCCTTTTCGGCTCAAGAAGAATGGTGGAGGCCCGCGCGTTGGTTTGGGCCGCTACCTGCAAAGGGGGGTCTCCCGAGGGCTTCCCAGGCGAGACCCCCCCCCCCCTTAAGCCCCCACGCCGGACGCCCCCTCTAAATGCTACGCAGGAGGGCGTCTTGTATAGTCTCATGACTGAATATTCATAATCCCTGCAATATGTTCCGATGATATCTCATGTTCAGCGGGCTTCGCGGATGACATGGGAAGAAAGGATAATGCCGTTAAGCTAGCAATAAAGTAACCCTGAAGGGAGGGGGCCGGCCCGCCGGCCGACGCACGCGCGCGCGCCGCAGGCTCGCTCCTTCTTTGTTTTGCCTAAAGCCAAACAGCTGCAGTAAGATGCAGCACATGGCAGCGCAACGAAATGAAGGCAACGGGCGGCAGAGTGGTGGCGCGAAAAGAGTGCATTGACTCCCCCCGCGACGGGAAGCGTAGAATCGCCCCGACCCCAACTCACCTGGACTGCACGCATGCACAGCCACAGGAGCGAGCCCCGAAAAACACTTTTACCCCTCGACTGCGGGCGGCAGGGGGCGGAAGACCGAAACGACCAGACGAAGCCCGCCAGAGCTAGTATTTTGTCAGCTCAGGCCTCAATGCCCACGCACACCTGGTGCACCCGCCTCAGGATGAACGTCGGACCGGTATCGACGAAGTCGCACAGGTCCTTCTTGCACAGGATTACATCTGCCAATCACTTCTCCAGTTTCGAGAGTCATCCCATGCATCGTTGTTGCGCCAGTTCCACTGGGACTGATCCCTTGGACGATCTTCATATCTGTCTCTTCTTCTGCTTGTAATCCAGCTGTCTGACTTGTCCTTGCCCTGGCCCTCGTCTGCCGGCCTCGCATTCGGCGTGGGTGGCGGCGGAGGCCCCGGCAAGGTACGGTCACGATTGAACTTGTCATTGTACTCGTTCAAACTAAACCATTGCCAAGTTTTGGCATAATTTGTGATGTGCTGATGGCGAGTCACACGGACATAATATCCTTGAACTTGCCCGTTCTCGTTCATGTCGGCGCCGTCCCGCGCCGTGTCCCAGCCGCCATCGCTCGCGCGGCCGTCTACTTCGGCAGTGGGTTCATCAGCCCATGTCCGGACGCGATCTCCATCGACCCAGCCGGCATCGCTGCCCGACGCGGCTGAGCCGGTGGGCGCAGGATTGTAAGGGGCAGCCCTATAGGCATGCCTCTCTGTTAAATTTGTCCTCGGTCTCGATAGTGCTCTAGTATACCGCTAAGCTCTCGGCCCCGAGCCGGCCGTGCCGCTCGGGGCTTTGGCTTCCACTACCGTGGTCGTAGCATTCGCGGTGGACTGAGGAGCCTGCGTGGGAGAGTCAGCTGGGCCGCTCTCCTGCTTTGGCTTTTTGAGACAATACCAATATCACTCTCGGCACTGAAGAATCCCAAACGAACGACTGTTTGGCACGCGAACCCTGGCATTGAACGGAGTGTCTGTAGACGTTTGCATGAAAACAAAAGCGTTCTGAATACTTCTGCCGGTTGCTTCAATGCCAAATCCGTTGGTCCGTCCATTCACGGAGTAGGTCGAATGATTCAATCGCGGACCTAATCCGACAGTCCAAGGCATGCGAATCACGCATCGCTTCGCAGGCGAGGTCTGCATCATTAGAAGTTCGCTGCGCTTATCCTGGAAATGCCACGCAAAGCCCCGCAAACATGAATCAACAGATGACTTCTCGCACAGCTAACAGCATCCGACCCCATCGCTTATTGGTGGGGATTCGGCCCAAGGGTTCAGCCCATATTCTTCCGACGAGCTCGAACAATTCACGCGGCGCATCACTGGCCACATCAAGTGTCCAATGGCGCCGAGACCGCGGACGTAGCCAGGCATTCAAAAATGAATTGCGTCGCAACTTTGATAATCCCTTGCCGACCGCATCCTTCAACATTGTTTCTCGAATAGGACATGCTGCCAGTTCATGCCAAAACGGCAGCGTTCGTGTCGGAATACTTATCTTATGACGCTGAACTATGTTGTCATCCGATACGCCTCTCGACGTCTGGGCGCTCTCTTCCAGGGATGCTATGGCTTCATCAGGGCGGCTGGGCCGTTGGTGAAGTTCAGCAATTGCCTGGAAATCGATTTCTCCTACATTATTCGATGTGGAGATATCAGTGGCTTGATTCAAATTATCCGTTAGTACTTGAAGCGATGGACTGGTCACTCCCGTTTCTTCCTGTTGTCGCCCCCATTGGCCCCGGCCTTCTTCTGGACATCGTTGACCGGCGCTAACGTGCGACCAATCGAAAACCTCAAGAACAGAGAATCTAGACGGGCGAGCGCATTGGTCTACATCTGGCGCCCAAATCACGGCCACCAATTTGCAGCTGTCGGGGGATATTCCCCTTTCTTCTCGGCCCTGTGCTTCAACCAATCTACGAATCATAGCTTCGATGGTTCAAGATGCTGGAAGTATGGTTCATGACGCGGCGGCGGCTGAGCCGCGGCGCTGTCTGGTCCCCAGGCCGGGGCAGTCCCTGGCTGTCCGTTTGAGAAAATTCGCCCCGCCGCAGCGCGCCTGAGAGGAGCCTCTTCGATGTTACCCAATGTCCGCTGGTGTTGCTCCGCTTTGTTCAAGTTTTCCAGCGCGTCGGCAGAGCTCCTGTTCATTGTGCCCAACCTTTTGCAAATGATATCGGAACGACTTTTCCCTCTTGGAGCGTTACGTAAATGCGGGCTCAGTCCCGGGTTCTTTCCCGCAGCAACCACTGCATCTCTGCCGGGTGCCGTTAAGTAGCCCTTTCGAACGTTATATGCATATTGAACTGGAGTAAGGCATTGGAGACAATATCCAAAAACAGTTCTCACTGCGTGAACCCCCATAGTCTGACCACGGCTTGGTCGCCATGCGAACTATAGATTCATCCGATACTATTCGACAATTACCTACAATCTTTACGTCTTCGTCCGAACACATCCACGTCGTGATTGTACGAGGTGAAAAGACAACCTCCAATGCAGTCCACTCCTGAGAAAAAAACGGAATTGTCCAAGCGATTTGTCGGCACCGTCGTGCGGCGCCTTCAATCAGTGACAGCTGTGCATTACGAGAGATGTCATTAAAACGTGCTTGTTGTGTTGTCACAAGAGTGTCATCACGACAGATGGGATATCGAAGGCGGGTCACTGCACGCCCGTTGAAGACGACAACATTGCCAGTTCTCATTATGCGTCGAGGAAAGCCCCCAAGAAGATGGGGAAACCCCATGAAGCCAAGTTCCTTGCGTGGGAGGTCCGCTCCCAAAGGGGCAGCACCCAGGCTCTGACAATATCTAACAGGCCAGTGAGGGACGTGCCTGCTCAGCGTTTTCAGCAGGGAAATCACGCCTCGTAGGTTTCCATCTAAGAAGTCCGTAACCAGGTGCTCTGCACAAACCACTGAGCTTATCGGGATATCTGATTATCCCTGAATATATCATTGACTCTTTAATGGCTTCCATACCTGCTACATGCAACAAGTGTCCATGGCATTGTGCCGTTCCAAATTCGCACGGGCCATGCATGCGTTCTATGCTCTGGGCAAAACAAGAGCGCCCCTGACATGCGCGAGAGAACACCGGAATGGGCCTGCAAGCGCGGTCGGATCGGTTGATAGAAACAACTACATCCCCATGTTCCTCATCAACGACTGCGTCGTGTGAGACATCCGGGTTTAGAACCTGGCCCCAGTGCTCCATCGGCGTTGTCTGTTCGAGAAGCAACATGTCGTCGGCCCTTACCCCAAAGATTTTAACTACGCCCGGCGATAGCACGGTGAAACCGTGTTCCGCCAGGGCAGTCGTGGCATGTGTTATCCTGTCAATGACCACATTCCGAATGAGGTCACCGACGCGCACCCAAACGCCCGACGATCTAGCGCATTCAGCGCTGTGCCTAGCCACATACACCGCGCATTCACAAGTGGAATGAGCGACAGGGTGATTGCGGTGACTGCATTTTCGTCAAAATTCAGAGCTCCCCAACATTAGGTTTTTGTGGCCTTGTCTCGTTATCTCTGCCTCCGCTTCTTCGGCTAAGCCGGCGGCGCCAGCGGGCAAAATGGGAGGAGTGAGGCTGGGTAAACCTCCTGGGGAAAACCATGTGGCTGGTCATCTGAATCAAATTCAGCCCTCAGAAATTGAACTGTTTGCTCAAAGCCTTCTGCGCTCATCTCCCTAAGCAGCGTAAACGCTGGGTCATGCACCATGTAGGCACTTTCCCCGACCGCGTTAAGGGTGGCCCCGCGGATCGCCGCGACGCGGGGCGGCACGGGGCCAGCTCTGTGAGTTTCGACAACTTGTTTTTGAATTTCGTCATTCGTATCGTGACGAACCTCCACGCGATCTTGGTGCTCCAAATATGAAATGTCGCGCGGCTTACATGTCTCGTTCGCCCTGGGGGGGTCTTGCACCCCTGGGCGGAGCTGTTTATGGTCAGGTGATGGCGGAAGTGTCAGGCGCAAAAACAAATTTGTTATCCCTGAGCTAACCTCGGAGGCAATTTCTTCCGCAACTGACGGGTGTGACTTCTCCCCAGTATAAGGGATCATCAGTCTGTTGTTTGTCTTTGACGGCGAAGCTGCAGGGCGCGAGCCCTCTTCGTTCTCTGTCTGCGCGACGGCTGCTTCACTACTGACTCCGGTTAGACCGGGCCTAGTCGCAGAGTCAGTTGCACCCCGGGCATTAGGGACTTCTCCCGACGCAACAAAATATTCATAGCGAACTCCAATAAAGTAACGCAAGTAATGGGCCCAGCTTTTGCAGCGCAGCGAATAACCAGCTGGTTAGTTCATGTTTTCCCGCGCTTGCGCAAGGTAACGCGTCGCCCAAATGGTCGTGCCTTCTTTTAGAAATTGGGCCTTCTCATCAGAGAGTGCCCCGATGCCTTCGGGCGGATTCCCTCCGGGGCGAACATGCCAAAGCCATTCCAACTCGTTCTCGAAGGACAATTGAGCTCGGCTCGATTCTGGCCCAAATTGCACGCCCGAAAGACGTATAACAATCTTAAAAACAATTGGCGCGGAGTCATCGTTCCCGATGTCCGTTGGAGGCATTGGCAAGTTGTAAGATGGTTTCTCTCTCGCCGCACCCTCTTCGCGTCTCGCAGATTGAGGGTCGTTCAAAACAGGATCCGCAGTAGGGGGGTCGGGTAAGTCGAGCAAATATGTTTCACGTCCCCTTGGGGTGTCCACCTCAATGGCTCTTCTGCTAGCACTGGCTGGGCCAGGCTGCTCAGTTTGGCCATCCGTTGGCGCATCGGATGCCCCTCTGTTAAGCTCCGATTCCCTCCTGAGAGGGCCCCTCGGGGGAGACGTCGGAGGCGCGGGCGCGGTCTTCGAACTTCCGGCGCCCGGCGCTCCCGCTGGTGTTGGCGAAGGAAGATCTCTCACAGAAGGTTCCCGCGTTTCTTGAATGTCTGGCGGAGGCGCCTTCGCCCCTCCCTTAGGTGCCTGATCGGAGTCGCTTGGCGTAGCCAACGACTTCGGAGCGGGCCCAGAGGGGGGCGGAACTGGCTTCGCCGCGTTGTCCGATACGGGGCCCCCAGGGGTTCCTGTCTCTAGGCGGCGGAGCCGCCGGAGATAGGCTACCGTCTTGTGAATCGTTTCCCAATCCAGCGGCCGCCATACTCCCTCTGCCTTCAGGCACAGGCGGAACGGGAAGTCTAGCAAGCCAGGAAGCCTAGCCGGTGGCGGCTTCGGCGGCTTTACAGTCTGGGGCGGGGGCGGCGGTCTCGGTGTGCTCGGATTAGCAGAAGGCGGGGGCGGTTTAGCTGAAACCTCTCTGCTGCCCAGCGCCAGTACTACCCGGCGGAACCGGTGACTACTGCGCATCAGCACCAAGGGTCAAATCTGAAACAGACCTGCCCGCCGGCTGA
>CAUYUJ010020866.1:79464-119464 GCA_963575745.1 Prorocentrum cordatum
CGAGGACGCACCCGCCGCCCAGCGGCTCGAGGAGCAGAAACGCTGGGCCGAGAGGGTCGACAAGGCCCAGCACGCGCTGGTCTGCGTGCACTCCGAGGCGCCCGCGCACTACGCGCACCTCCAGGTCGGCGGTTGCTGCAATGCCCCCACTCCAGGGCGCCTCCAGCGTTTCGCTCCGGTTTGGAGCGAAATCCTGGAGGCGCCCTGGGCAGGGGGCACTTGCGGCAATTTCCGCCGGGTCTCGAGGATCGACAGGGGCGGTGTCGAGGTGGACTACCGCGACGCCCTCAAGCAGCCGTCCGAGAACGCCAAGCAGGCCCACAAGGGCCACATGCGAACTCACGCCTACACCCCAAGATTCCAGAGGGTGGAAGGTGGAGTTCACTTTGCTCGGGAGCTGCAAAGCGAAGTGTACTCCGCCCTTCTCCTCCTCAGAAATCGCGGGTAGGGTTCGCGCGTGCCCCCCCAAGGCCGCCGCGAGGATCCTCCGCAAGCTCGGCGCCATTGGCCCCGGCGAGCATCGCCCAGCACCGAGCAACAGACGATGCCAAATTGACTGTTGGAGCTGCGGCCTGCGGGCGAGCCGCTGGATCGAGCGCGCCGCGCCCTGCGCGAGATCCGCGGCGAGGGCCGCCAACTGCCGGCGCATCTCAACGCCGCGGTTGCTCGAAGGAACGAGTTCATCAATGAACTCAAGGAGGCGAGCGACAACGACGCGGCGATGGCCAAGGCCAAGTCCAAGGCCATGCACCAGTCCAACCCTTGCAAGGGCCCCACGGCGGCCGAGCTACGAGGAGGCTAGCGCCGCCGCCCAGCTTTGCACCAAGTCTTCCCCACGCAAGGACGGCCCCAAAGGATGCCGAGCTTGCATAGGAGAGCGGTTCGAAGTCCAGCGCAAGAGGGTTTTTTTTGGCCAGATCGGCCACGGACCTCTCTAGCGCTGGCAAAATCTAAGCGCCTGCTTAGCCACGACCCTCGAGATCGCTCGAGTCAGCCATGCGTCCTGCGCCTCTGCGGGCAAGTAGCCACGAGCCTCGAGATCGCTTGAGTCAGGCTTCTGTCGCGCGCCTGGTTCAACCTCCTCCTCCTCCATCATCGTCGTCATCTTCATCATCATCATCGTCATCATGGCTTACCTTCCCTGGGAACATCCTTTGCGGGAGCTGCTAACTGTATTATCCCAGGGGGCTTATTATCGCCCGCACTCGGTTGGCCGGGCTCTGGTATCATCACAGGTTCGTCTATTAGCCATCCGACTATCCAGTTCTGTTGCTCCGTCCAAAAGCGAGAGTTCGCATGCAATGCGGCATCATTTGTCTCTTAAGTCTGTCCAAACGTTTCCCATTTCCCATCGAAGGATGATAATCGAGGCACGGCGAAGCATTTTCATGGCTATTCTATTGGAAGGAGTCCAAGAACCCACTGGCACTGTTGGTATTTAACTCTGTGTATCATGTCAGCTCGTTTCTGGTTCCTTGTTGAAATATTTATGTATAGCCTCTTCGTCTCGCAATTGGTTTCTCATGAACGTCCAAGTGCCGCCCCCGTTTGCAAAGTGCGCGGCGGGGGTCAAATGGTAAATGCCTATATCAATCATTACTATCTGATCGGGTTTCACCGTGCATCGTTGTATGGGACCACCGTCACCGGCAACGGCTTTCGGGCTACTCCAGAACACGGCCTCCGCGGTATTCCAGTACCCGTCGTTGAACGCTTCCTCTGCCATCGCGTATCGCGTGCGAATTGAAGGGCTATCGTCAGCAAGTGAGAATGATTATATTCCAACATTCGACTTCTTTGGTTGCCCCGTACTCAGGGTCTGATGGGAGAATCTGGTATCCTTCCAAAAGTGCATGAAGTGTCCCTACGGATGTTCCGTGGGACTGCCTTGTCCAGTTGTCTGCGACCAATTCTTCCAATTTCTTCTCGTTCACCTTGAGGGGGGGCGTCGGTTGGACACGGTATTCCTTTTCTGCATGCTCTTGGATTGCTGCTTTATCCCACATGATGCAGTCCGCAATGGTTCTCGGCCCCCCCGCCACTGAACGATCACGTCGTGCACTAAAGAATTCTGCCCAATTCGGGATCGCATATTCTGCAAGGAGAACTGGTCGCCTAGTCGTTGCTCGAAGCAAGTGTTCTGCTAACCACTGGCCCCCTTGCGACGACGCACACAGGCGCTTGAAAAAAACATCACTATGCACGAACGTTTGGTTGCTCTTTACCTTATGCAACAACTCCTCATAGCTTTCTCCAAGCCATAAACTATTCGAGCTGCAGAGGCGCTCGGCCAGCTCTTTGGCATTCAAGGGCTTCAAGAACACAATTCTATCGTTGCCCTCGATCGCAGTGGTCGCGGTCTGGTGCGACCATTTTACGGGACATTTGCGAGCGCCGTCATGGTCCACAGGAGGGGGCGTTTTCCTGATTATTGCCCACTGCTCCTCCTTTATGCTCAGGGCACTTCTCCCTCATCATCCGCTCACAGCGATCCAGGGGAGATTCAGCGGCCAGTGCCTTAGTAGGCTCAACTGACCGCGCTCGGTGCTTTGTTGGACTTATGGCTGAGCCAATTCCAGCAAGACCTCCCGCATTACCCGAGACCTGCGCGGCTGAGCCGGTAGAGCCGGCAGTTAGTGCAGCCCCCTTTGTTTCGACCTGCCACTGATCGCCGTGTCCAGCGGCGGGCTGCGCCTCCGCGGCCCCCCAAACAACCCGAGCGGCCGTGCCGGCAGGACTGGAGATCGGGCTGGGGCCCTTCCAAAGCTGACATCGCCCGTTGCCTGCATTGATCATCGTGGTTTTCCTCCCAGGGGCCATGCCGGGAATGTGCGGCAAGCTCCTTTCAAGAAAGTAGCGGAACCCACTCCATTGCAAATCGGTATGATGCCCTGGTTCTGTCGAAATGAAAATACGCCACTCTTGGGAGAAAAAGGAATGTCGCGCACCTTGTCCAGTGCCAGTTGAACTGGCTGGGAATTCATGCTTCTCAAGAGGATCAGCAAATTGGAACGTGCCCAACATAGACTTCGGTGTGCCGTTTTCTGTGGGGCACCAATCAGTCCAATACGAAACTAGTTCATCATATGTGGCTTCCACCTGCGCATGCCCATCTGCTCGCAGCCTGTTTTCATAGACAAACCCCCGAGCGGCTGAGCCACCAGAGGGCTGTCAGAATATCCAGGCCGCAAAATTTGGCCGCCTTCAACATATGATCATAAAAACACCTCAGCCGCAGCTGCCTCGGTGGGTACCCCTTCTTTGTCCGATGTGTATGAATCATGCTGTGGAGAAAATGGCGCGCGTCTGATGTGGGGTGACGCAATCTTCGACACAGACCAGCGCCGTCCAAAATCGTGATTCTGGGTTGGATCCCCACAGCTTTGTAGCTCTCAATGCGCTGATTCACACGCGCTCGCAGCAACGTGGCAATGTCGTCCCACATGACATCCATATTAGAGGCACCATTTGCTGCTTGCCACCGTCGATGGTCTCCGCCAACGCACAAGATTTGAATTACTCCCGACTTGGAGCGATTCACCGCTTCATCGATCATTCTCTCAGCGGTCTCGAAGAATGACCCAAGCACTGCAGGTGGCATTTGGGGCCCGGGGGATTCTTTCTTCGTTCCACTTATTCCCTGTCTATTGCATAGATCTCCGTCAGAGATATCGCTCAGGGACCCAAGTATGAACTGCGTCTGCGCATGCTGTCCCGGGATGAAGTTTCCCGTCTTGATGAAGGCTGGTTTACTCCACAGCCCCAGCGTCGTCATATAATCTAATAGTTTCATCCGCAGGCAGCCCCCTGTGCGTCTCCAATCAGGCCTTGAAAATGATCTCGCATATCGCATGGGGGGGCCAAATCGCCACCAAGTTCTCTTTCTTGGGCGCTACGGAATTGACGCGTCGAGTCCGAGACAATATGGATGGCAGCTGTCCAAAACTTCCGCGACGAATGGGTCGCTTGAGCCAGCGGTCGAAAAAATTAGTTCGGAAGTCTGCCAGTCCGCGCCATTGCGGCCAGATCTTCGCCACTAAAAGGAATCCATCCGCGACCGTGCACCTCCGCTACCTCCACCAACTTCGCAATGGCCTGACATTTCTTCTAAATAGTGAACCATGCCATCGAGCCACGAAGGGAATAATCTACCACGTCGATGTACAACAAAGCTATTTCCTGGATGCAACGGGCCCATTCTCCTGAGATCTCGGCACGGTCCAGGGGCGCGGCTGAGCCGGCCCCTGTTTGCGCTCTATGTTGCAGCTCATTCCAGATACCACGTGCCAAATAAATAAAGTCGGTCAAATTCTCCGCCCGCCCCACCCGAGAGGGGCGGCGGCGGAGGGCCAGGGCCCGGAGGAGGGCCACCACCTCCGCTTCCACCTGGCGCACCGGGATTACGTCCAGCATCTCCGCCACCATTCCCAGACCCAGATGACGCTCCCCAACCCCCGGCTGAGCCGGCGGAGGGAAAGCTGGCAGCAGTATTACCGCCGAGAGCACCATGCGAAGTACCAGAGCCCGAAGGGCCGCCTCCTGTCGGGGCATGTACGGGGCCATCAGGAAAACTCATTGAGGTTTCGGAAGACGTCGTCCTTTCCTCAGCGTTGGCGACTTTCTCGACCTTGGCAGTCTTGGCTGGCCCCGGTCCTTTAATGTCGCTTAATTGCTTCTGCGGAGTGTTTGCCTCTTGAGTTGGGCAATGATCCTCCTTCGAGGGCGATCCTCCTTGCGTAGTCGGCTGTGTCGCCGAGCGCAGTCTGGCCCTCTTGGGCCGGGGCTTCCTGCAACTCTCCCCATTCGCGGCGCCCCATCCAGGGCCTCCTTGGTCAGCGCCTGTTCGACTGCACTTGTCTTTGCACTGGGGCCTCCTCTGACGACTGGGGGTGGAAAATGAATGCCCCATCCATCAGCGGCGGCGCCGTGTGGAGCTTATTCCTGGAGGGCCCCCAAACATTCATGAGAACAGCTCCATCCGTGCGTCGGTCAATGGTTCTGATTGTGACGAAATGGCCTACACCTCTCATGCAGGTGCGTTTTGCGGCCCCTAGAAGTGGTCCAATTACTTCCCCGGGACCGCGTGTTCGTATAATTCTGCCCCTTGGATCCCCTGGCGGCCCAATATAAAAATTGCATGTCAATGTCGTGATCGGGTCAACGTGGGATAGGAATTAATGCCATTCCTTAATGCGCGAGAGGTCCGGGGGAGGACCATCGAAATTGCCCATGGAATGATTTCGCGAGTCCTTCTGGCAGGCCACCCAGAAAACGACCCATGGGTCCTCAGACATCCTATTATACAATATTTGGGGGGGAGGGGCAGTAGCTTCGGGCCCCCCCCCTTGCAAAGGAGGGCGGACGGGGTTGGCTTGAAGCCGCCCCCCCCGCCCGCGTCCAACCCCCCCCAAAAAAAGAAGGGGGGGGCTTCCGAAGCCCCCCCCCATCCCCCCTCTGAAAGGAAAGCCCGGGCTCGCCTTCTGCTCCGGACAGGGGGGGGGGGGGTAGCTTCGAAGCCCCCCTCCCCCCCCCGCGCCTTTAGCAGCCAGGCCCCCCTAGCTCGAGACCTCCCGCAGAAGGGAGGGGGGGGCGGGGTAGCTTCGGAAGCCACCCTCCCCTCCTTTTGGCTGGGAGGGGGGGGGGGGGCTTGAAGCTGGGGCCCGCCTTTCCTTATTCCCGGCGCTGCGGGCGCGCTCTTTTGAAGGTCGGGCGGCGGCTCAGACTGCCCACTACCGCGCAGCGCAGTGCAAGGCCTGGGCGAAGCACATCCTGCGGAACACGAGCGCCCAGCACGGCATGGAGATCTTCGCAGGGTTAGAGCAGATCCCCGAGAAGCCCGAGGAGGAACAGGAGGTGGCTCTCGACGAAGACCTTCTGCAGGACGATCCGGAGATCATGGGCGATGACACGATCATGAGGGGCTTCGGGATCTCGGAGACCCCGACGAAGAAGGAAGAGCTGGAGATCGAGAAGCGGATGATGCGGCTCAACTGCAACCTCGACCACCCGAGCATAAAGACGTTGTATAAGTTCCTCAAGGCCTCGGGGGCGCCACTCCAGGTCCTTCGTTTGGCGCTGCGTCTCCAGCGCCACGGGCGTCGTGTGGGGCAACTACCGAGAGCAGTCGAGGTGGCGTCGGGAATCGAGATACCGGCAGCGCTCGCGGCCCTGGCCTCAAACGGCCTTGAGTGACTGTATCCGACGCAGGATGCCTTCATGATGGCGCTGAACCTCGACGAAGGGCCAGGCCTCGCGAGCGTCATCTACCGCGGGCAGCAAGGAGAGCGCAATGGCAACAGGTCTGCCCACGAGGTGATCTCTACGCTGAATTCGTGGCGCGGATACCACCGACGACCCAGCCTTCTCCGACTCGGCCCTGAAGAATACCATTGCTCACAGGAAATTGCTAAGTGGTTTTCAGACCGCGGCATCGAGCTGTGGGTCGCCCCAGGCGAGGCCCACTGGCTGGTGGGGGAGGTCGCGAGGTGACCCAACTCTTCAAGCGCTCGATGACAACGTTGGCGACCCTGGACCCCGAGCGCCCCAACGATGAGCTGATCTCCTGGGCCGTGGACGCGATTTACAGCGTGGGCAAGGTTGGCAATCACTCACCGTTCGAACGCGTTATGGGAGTGGCCGGGATGTCCGCCTCGAGCAAGCCGTTCGCCAACACCGACGGGGGCACTGGAGAAACTCAGGAGCAGCGGCGCCTCCTCGCTCGCAAGAGTTTCCTGGGAATCGAATTTGCTGAACGACGCCGTCGCGCCGAACACGCCTGGAACCGCATCTCTCAGACCTGGCACCCTGAGGACCTCGTCAACTTCTGGCGCGCGGGACAAGGCCTCGAGAATCGCCCCGGGAAGAAGTGCGGCTGGTACGGACCTGCGCGGGTCCTCGTGCAGGAGAAGCGACATATGGACGGGCGGACTCGCCCGACCTCGGTGATCAGATGCGCCCCAGAGCAGCTGCGCGCCGCCTGCGAAGCCGAGAAAGTGATCACCGAGTTGCAGCGGCAGGTGGATCGCGGCAAGACCATGCCGGAGATCCTGGAGACGGCGAAGACGAGGACTGTGGAAGATCTCCTGGGACAGGGCCGACCAGATCTCCAAGACTACGACAGCCAGTGATGGAGATACCCGCAGCTGAGGAACCACCTCCCTCGGCGATGGACGAGGCGGAAGAGCCTCCGAGTGCCGACCTCGAAGCCGCTGGCGCTCTGGCAACCTCGAGACAGTTGACGCCCAGCTCGGCGACGCAGCCAGGACGCGAGCCGAGTGACAAACCAGGAAGACGTGTTCGCTCACCTCCGTCCCGCTCGGCGGACCGGACTACGGCTCTCACACCACCACTAACGAGACCGCCAACCTCAGCACCGACCACACATGGTTCAGGAACACCGTCTCCACCTCAACATGGAGGAACATCCTCGTCGGCTTCCGGCGCCGCAACCCAGGGCCAAAGTCGTCCAAGATGGCGGATGACTCACCGTGGACCTGCGCTGGACCTACACGTGATCCCTGAGAAACGGCAGAAGCGTCTCGACGTGGAGATGACTGACGCGTCGATAGATGAGTCCAACCTCCTGGTCAACTTCCTCCAAGACAAGCTAGACATCTCTCGGCAGCGACGAGCAGCAGACCGTCCACTGCGAGTCTCTCCTGGCCGAGAACACGACGCCCGAGGGACGCCAAGGGACGATGCACCACATCCTGGACAGCTTTGTCGTCAACCAGCGGCGGAAGGACAAGGTGGAGTTCACCTGATCCAAGACGAGCTCCTGCGAGCGCAACGAGTTCGAGGGAGCCATTGCCAAAGATACCAACAATTGAATCCAGCAACAGGGACTTCGACCCGTACACCGCTCAAAGGCAAAAATGCGGCCGACATCATTCGGGCGAGACGCACACACACACACACACACACACACACACACACACACACACACACACACACACACACGCGCACACTCACACCCACACACCAACACCCACACCCAAACCAAACCCACGCCAAAGCCAAGGCCCACGCTCACGCCCACACACCCACCACACACCACACACCACCCACGCCCACACCCACACCCACACCCACACGGACACAAATGCGTACGCCCACGCCCACGCACACACCCACGCTCACACCCATGCCCACGCCCACACCCACACCCACGCCCAAGCACACGCCCACGCCCACGCACACGCCCGGGTCCACGCCCACGCTCACACTCACGCCCACGCCCACTCCCACACCCACGCCCACGCCCACACCAACGCCCACGCCCACGCCGACACCCACGCCCTCACCCGCGCCCGCGCCCACGCCCACGCTGACATCCACCCCCAAGCGCACGCCAACTCCAACGCATCCGCATCGCCCCGCCCCTAACGGTGTATACTCTCTAAAAGGGGGTGTGGTCTCGCGGGTGGGTCCGGGGTGGTGGCCCGGGAGGGGGGTCCGGGGACGGGGTCGTGGGGGGGTCGGGGGGGTGGTCCGGGGTCTGGGGGCGGGTCTCGAGCCTAACTGGGAGGGGGGGACCCGCCCTTTGTAGGTAGCTGCCCAAATCAGCTTGTGTGGGAGCTTAGCACCCGAGGGCTCCAAGAGTGTCCCCAGAAGGGCCCAAGAGTGGATGTTCGGTCCGCACGGAGTTCTTGAATCTGCGCCAGACCCCTCTCTCTGGCACGCGGAGCGCGCAATGAGTGGCGCTGGAGGCGCCGCCAGGAGGGGCCCAGCGCCGATCCAGGAAATCCGCGCGGACCGTCGAACATTTAGGTTTGTTTGATTTCCTTCTCCGAGAAAAGCAACATCGGGGAGACGTCAGACTCGGGTTCAGGGGAAGGGTTGGCCTGACGGGGCCGTCAAGAAAATGGCGAGACCCAACCTGAAATTTGACGCGAACTCCCGCTGAAAACACTCCACGAAGACTGGACCGTCAAGATCCAGGACGGGCCCGTCACGATGCGCCGGCAAACCCGCGTTCCGACGAAGTCGAGTGTCACGTTTCCCCGACAAGAGGCCGACCGCGCGGCCCCAGCGGGCTCCAGCCCGACAGCCATCTCGAGGAGGCCAAAGAGGGCCTCCGGAGCGCTCAGGCGCGCTGGGGGAGGCCCCCAGAAACGGCGCGACGTGGGCGCGTCCAGCTGCTTGGAGAGGGCCCCCGCGGGGTCAAAATCAGCAAAGCGTATCTGGCCTCCTCGCCGTTTCGCCTCTCAGGCCTCAAGATTGCTCCAAGATCGGCTAAGAATAGAGGAAGAAAGGACGGCATCAACATAAACATTCGGACGTCTGCGCGGATTTCTAGGATCTGCGCGGGGCCTCCCCGGCGGCGCCCGGTGCCGCCCCCTGGCGCGATTCGGTCGTCAAGGATGGGTGTTCGGCGTCGATCCAGAATATCCGAGCTGACCTCCGAAACTTATGTAAATCCAATTTTTCTTCAAGTAGCCCTTCGAGCCACGAAAAACACGACGGAAAATGAGGAGGCGAGGAGGACTCCATGGGCCTGAAGAACACAAGATCCCCACTTTGGATGTGCGGATTTCTTGGATCGGCGTTGGTCCTGCTCCCTGGCGCGCAGAGGGCGCCAGGGGCGACGCTGGAGGCGCCGCCAGGGAGGTCCAGCACGGATCCCAAAAAAATCAGAGCGGAGCGTCTTGTTTATTCCCGACCTGGGCTCTGCCTAGAAGGGTTCTTACCCTGTATCTTAAAGGGGCTGGGCAGTGGAACCCGCCCCAGGCGGTTCCCCCGGCATCCGCCCCGCGGTTCCCCCAGTTGCGCCCCCTGGGTTCACCCAGCTTAGCCTAGCTAAGCTAAGCTTAACTTAGCTTAGCTTATCTCATCTTAGCTCAGCTTAGCTTAGTTTAGCCTAGCCTAGCTTAGCCTAGCTTAGCTTCGCTTAGCTTCGCTTGGCTTGGCTTGGCTTGGCTTGGCTTGGCTTAGCTTAGCTTTAGCTTAGCCTAGCCTAGCTTAGCTTCGCTTCGCTTAGCATAGCTTAGCTTCGCTTCACTTAGCGCAACAAACTTAGCTTAGCTTAGCTGAGTTCAGCTTAGTTTAGTTTAGCTTAGCTTGGCTTGGCTTAGCTTAGCCTAGCTTTGCTTAGTTTAGCTTCGCTTAGCTTAGCATATCTTAACTTACCTTAGCTTAACTTAGCGCAGCATAGCGCAGCGCAGCATTCGCACAGCATAGCATAGCATATGATAGCCAAGCATATCATAGCATAGCATAGCATAGTTCAGCATAGTATAGCATAGCCTATCATAGCATAGTATTGTTTAGCATAACAATGCAAAAAACGAAACACGAGCAACAACAACAAACGCAAACACATAAGCAAAGCAATTCATAGCATAACAAAACGCAGTACAAGTCATAGCAAACCATATCATAGCACAACAAAATCAAGCAACAGCAACAACAAAAGCAATTCAATACCACAGCCAAAGCAAAAACAAAAGCAAAGGCCAAGGCAAAAGCAAAGGCAAGAGCAAAAGCAAAGGCAATGCAAAGCAAAAACAAAACCAATGCGAAAATGTAGATGTGGATGTAGATGTAGGTGTAGGTGTAGATGTGGATGTAGGTGTAGATGTAGATGTGGATGTAGATGTAGGTGTAGATGTAGGTGTAGATGTAGATGTGAGTCTCGCTGTTGATGTAGATGTAGATGTAGATGCAGGTGTAGATGTAAATGTAGATGTCGGTGTAGATGTAGATGTTGCTTTCCTAAATGTTCCAACTCCTAGGTAGGGTCGCACTGGGATCATTTTGTTCTTCTTCGAGGAGAGAGGGAGGGAACAAGGCGAGGACGCGACCATCCGTTTGCCTCTGTGCCGCGCGCCTGCCCTCCTTCGGGGCAGGCGGACTCGACCCAGAAAACGAGCGAGGAGACCGTTATAGGGGATCCACACGAACTGGTGCGGCATGTAGGCGCGGTAGAAACCCGCCATGCCCTGCCGCGAATGGGCGGGTGCAGCACCGGAGTGATGCCGTGATGCGATTGGCTGAGGATGCGCTCCGGGGATTCCTGAGTATCTAGCGTCCCTCGTTTCTGCTGCCGCGTGGAGCATTAGGAACGCATCCTTGGGAAACCCTGGAACTCCTGGAACGCATCATTGTCAGGAACCTCCTTGCTCCTCTCGAGGGTGGGCCCCGGGGCGCCGATACGCCTGCGAAGGAGCAGCCCAGAGGAGGCACCCCACAGACCCTGGCAGGGCGGAGCGTGAGCAAAGGGTGGGCGAGGCGAGGCGAGGCGAGCGCCGACGCTGAGCATCGTTTGAACGACCCCTATCTCCATGGGCGTGGCCTGGGCCGCACTGGCCGATTTACCCCCTGGATAGGGATAAAGGCCGTTTCCTTCGCGCTTCGAGGGGTACATCCCCAACCGAGGAAGTGAGACGGTGGGGGTCTGGATGGGGATGGGGATGGGGATGGGGACGGGGAGAGGGGTCGGCAAAAGGATACTGAGATGCCGCTCCGCGCGCGCGCGCGCCCGGAGCGCCTCCTGAGGTCGGCGGCGGGGCCGCAGCCCCTCAGGAGTTATCAGTTTATGGATTTCTGGGTCCGTGCGGGCGTCGCGTGGCAAGTTGGCAGAGCTGAGGATGCCAGTGGCACGCGACGAATGTACGAGAACGGCGCCTGTGCACCGCACCAGGTTTTGACCCTCTTCAGGCTCCGCTCCAGCGCGGTACGGTGCACAATTTTCAGGGCCGAAAAAACTGTGCACCGTGCCGTTCCTGGGTCGAAGATCGACGACGCCTCGGGAGACGCCAACGCGGTACGGCGCACACGTGTCGTCCGTGAAGGGGGGAGGGAGGGGTGCGAGCGATTCACCTGTCTTGCTCGCTTGATCCCTTGGCCCCCTTACCAGACGCATTACACGTCGGTCGGAAGTAGGCAGGAACATGAAGTGGGAAGCCGATTCTTGAAGTAGGAAGGCGCCTCAGACGAGTAGATGGGGAATGAACGGTCTCCCAGCCACCGACCTACCTGCTAGGCCTCTTGACATTCTCACCCCTCAGCTCATGGCCACTCGTAGCCAGGCGTTCGAGCTATTGACATCCTGCGCTCACCTGACCATGCGTTCGTGTTACTGACATGGCCTTGATGGCCTCCTGAGACTTTACTCCTTGTTGCGTTGGGCAAATGTTTGGCGATGTGGCCGAAGCGTTCGAGAAAAAGAAGCACGATGGATGTGCAGCGACTTAGGCACAGCAGCAACATATTAGGCCGTGGACAGGTGCAGAAAAAGAAATGCAACGAGTACGTGTAAAGAGTGGTGGCTGTCTGGTGGGCTTAGAGTAACCTCGTCTACGGCAGTGCAGACATCTTGTCCCCCCCACTCCCCCTGGCAAAACGTTCGAGCCTGATCCCCAGGCACTCCCCCAGGCCTTCACGGCCTCCTGCCGCCTGACATGGAATCGGCGCTCTGGCCACCTCTACCTCAAAGCGAAGACACGCAGCTCACTAACCCCACTCCCTAATGCTGATGTGTAGCTCCTTCGCCGTCCAATGCTTAGCTCCCCTCGCGACAATTATCGACTGTTGCGACGGAAGTGCCAAACCGGATGACGGGAAAGTGGTTCGCTGTTCTAGGAGCCTGTTCCAGCCTGGCATAGATCAACCAAAAAAGAAGCGCAGATTCCAAATAGACCCAAAGACTGAAACGAAGTGGACTGGAGTCGACTGAAGTAGAAAAGGCTAGAGTAGACTGGACTGGACTGGGGTGGGCTCTACTCCACTCCATCGACTCTCATCTATCATATTCTGCCCGACTCTACTGTACTATCTACCCTGCTCTACTCTGCCCATCTCTACTCTACCCTAGTCTACCCAACCCGAACCTACGCGACTCCCTCTACACTCCACTCGTACTCGAGTCTACGGTATTACACTCTCCTCTCCTCTGCTCTACTCCACTAAGGTCTACTCGATTCTACTCTACTCTATTTTTTCCGACTCGACTCTACCAAATACCCTACCCTACCTCAACCTACTCTACTCTACTCTACTCAATTCCTAATATACCTTACTCTGATCTACTCTCTTCTCCAAGACTCTACCCTGCTCTCTATGGATCTACCATACTCTACTCCACACGGCTCTACTCTTATCTACAAGACTCTACTCTACCATCTACCCGACCTGACTCTACTCTGCTCTACTTCAACCTACTATACTCTACGCTACCCTGTCCTAGCCTACCCCTATCTATTCTGATCTACTCTCCTCTCATCTGCTCTGCTCTACTCTGTTCTGCTCACTCCACGCACCTACCCTTCTCTACTCAACTCTACTGTGAGCCATTGCAAAAGCAGAGAAAGCCATTGCAATAGCAGAGGAAGCACTGTAATACCAGATGAAGCCATTCCAATAGCAGAGGAAGCCATCATAGTAGTTTGGGGCAAGATAGGGTGTCTCAGCGGACCACCTTTCTATGAATTGAACTGGGACTCCTATAGGCAAGCCTGGCTGGAGACAAACACTTCAGGAGAAGAGGGCTGACAAACAGTGAGTCACGTTGGTCTGGATTTGTGGGCAAGACGTGGAGGAGAAAGGGAAATCGCCAAACGTTCCCCAAAACCTCCACCCGCCGCCGCCGGGACGCTGCCCGGTGGACGCTGCCATCAGGCCACGTGCCCTCTTGGAGCCCCAACGCCCTGGCAGGTTCCCTTCCATGAAACACCCTCAAACTGCACGCCTCGTGCGCCAGCATCGTGCGGAATGCCTGCAAGGACCTCGATAGACGAGGGGCCCCGACGTTGCGCCGCCGGCGTCGTCGTCGTCGTTGCCGCCGTCACCGTCGCCGTCGCCGTCCCCGTCGTCGTCCTCGTCGCTGTCGTCCTCGTAGTAGTCGTCGTCGTCATCGTCGCCGTCGCCATCGCCGTCGCCGCCGCCACCGTCGCCATCGCCGTCGCCGTCGTCGTCGTCGCCGTTGCCGTCGCCGTCGCCGTCACCGTCCTCGTCGTCCGCGCCGTTGCCGTCGCCGTCGCCATCGCCGTCGTCTCAGTCGCCGTCGCCATCGCCGTCGCCGTCGTCTTCGTCGCCGTCGCCGTCGCCGCCGTCGCGTCGTCGTCGCCGTCGCCATCGCCGTCGCCGCCGCCACCGTCGCAGTCGCCGTCGCCGTCGTCGTCGTCGCCGTTGCCGTCGCCGTCGCCGTCGCCATCGTCGCCGTCGCCGTTGCCGTCTCCGTCGCCGTCGCCGCCGTCGCCGTCGCCGTCGCCGCCGTCGTCGCCGTCGCCGTCGTCGCAGTCGCCGTCGCCGTCGCCGTCGTCGCCGTCGCCGTCGCCGTCGTCGTCGTCGTCGCAGTCGCCATCGCCGTCGCCGTCGCCGTCGCCGTCGCCGTCGTCGTCCCCGTCGTCGTCGCCGTCGTCGTCGTCGCCATCGCCGTCGTGGTCGTGGTCATTGTCGTGGTTGTCGTCGCCGAGGAGCCCTGGTAGGTTCCCTTTCCTGAAACACACTCACGGTGCACGCCTCGTGCGCCAGCATCGTGCGGAAGGCCTGCAAGGAGCTCGAACAGGATCCCACCTGGCGGCCGCCGCGGCCAGCTGACACGGCAGGCCGGATGCGAGAAGGAGGACGAGGAGGAGGAGGCAGCGGAGGAGAAGGAGGAGGAGGGGAAGGACAACGTTAGGGAGGAAGAGGAGGAAGAGGAGGAGGAGGAGGACGACGAGGATGCGCGCACTCGGAACGCTAGGGAACTGCAACGACTGAACTACTGCCTCAACCCGCTCCCTGAAAACTTAATTGAATCCGTCGTCCTGTGGCTCCTCCTCCTCCTCCTCCTCCTCCTCCTCCTCCTCCTCCTTCGCCTTCTCCTTCTTCTCCGCCTCTACCTGCTCCTCCTCCTCCTCCTCGTCCTCCTCCTCCTCATCCTCTTTCTCCGCCTCCGCATCCTCCTCCTGCTCCTCCTGCTCCTCCTCCTCCTCGTCCTCCTCGTCCTCCTCGTCCTCCTCGTCCTCCTCCTCCTCCTCCTCCTCCTCCTCCTCCTCCTCCCCCTCCCCCTCCTCCTCCCTCCCCTGCCTCCACCCATTCCATTCCTTGAACTCATTCGAATCCGCCCTTCGCCTCCCTCCCCCTCTGGCTCTGGGCCCTAGCTTTTCTGATACGGCTGGTTCGTAGCGTGTCGACCCCAACGGTGGTTCCTGACACCGCGGGGATCGTTCAATCATGAATTATTGGCCGCTTCTAAAACGTCAAATCGTTCAACATCGACCGATTCCGGGTCGCCGGCGGCGTTCAACGTTGAACGCTGGCGGCGGGGTCGCCGCCGGCTGACACGAGCCGTACTTCTTCTCGGAGGGGCTACGACGGGGTGGACAATATTCACGAACCAAACTTCAGAGCCATCGCTGAGCTCTGTGCCCTCCCCAAGAAACCTCCTGAGAACTCATCGGAATCGCTGGCATTTGCCAACTCGACGACCGCCATACGGTATTCCCGACAGCCCTATCGCAATCGATCTCGCCAGCTCGACTTGGAAAATATGTACGGCAGGTTCGTGTCGTGCCGACCCCAGCGTTGGTGTTTGACACCGCAGGGATCGTTCAACCTTGAACGATCGGCCGCTGCCGCAACGTCCGATCGTTCAACATCGATCGATTCTGGGTCGCCGGCGGCGTTCAACCTTGAACGCCCGCGCTGGGGTCGCCGCTGGTCGACACGACGCAAACCTACCGTAGCCTCTGGGGAACTTCGCACTGACCATCGCGACCTCCGAAAACTGATTTAGTGGCACTGAATGGCCACCAGCGGCTTGTAGCGGCTGCCATTTACGTAGCGGCCAATTAATGGCCACTAGCGTAGCGGGCCATTCGAGCGGCCACTAATGGCTGCCAATTAATGTAGCGGCCAATTAATGGCTGCCAATTTACGTAGCGGGCATTTCGAGGCACTTAATGGCCACTAGCGGCAACTCGCGGACAGTAGTGGCCACTAGCGGCCACTAACGGCCTGGCGCGTGAATGAGACCGACGACTCCATCGGAGCCACAAACGCGCGTGCTGCTAAGTGCCGCTAAGTGCCGCTACGTTGGGCTATCCCAATTCTAATTCCATCATGCTGCTCCCCAGGTTGGCCACAGAATGGAAGGTTCCTGCCAGCCACTTGGAAGCCCCCAAAGGATTCCCGAGGCTCTCCAGAAGCTACCGAGAAGAATGGAAGGAGGTGGGAGCGATTGCCTTCTTCAGATTCCCACACACCGCTGAAATTTCTGCGGCGTATCCATCACGCTCCCCCACCAGAAATGTAACAAAGAAGACATGACAGACATTGGCTTCCTCGCGGAAAGAGTGAGGGCTGTGGCACAACCATATGACGGGAGATGACTGCAGCAACTGCAACCCGATGACGTGGAAAAGAAGGCGCTGTCTATCTCGGCAAAGCACATACGTACACATGCATACGTGTGTGTATGTTATATGTCAGTGCATATATATATATATATATATATAATGTGTCTTAGCAATTCTGAAACGTCGCCAAAACGGATGATACACAGACGATTAATTACCTTTCCAATATTTTCTGTTCGGAGCACTGCTCCGCCGGGGTTTACGAGCAACTGCGCCATTGGACCACTCACAAGGCCAATTGCTGATCAGCGAGCCTCTCGGGGCCCGAGGGGCACGATTCTTCCTGGGAGGGCGAGCTGGGGGCACACGCTGAACTAAATGGATACGGGAAAATTCTCCAACACCACACAGATCAGTCGGAGCTGGCGGCCACTCTTCGACACTGCTCTGCATTTCTCAATACATAGAATACACGCCTCAGCAGCTCTGAGACGTGGCCAAGACGGATGATGCACAGACGACTCTATTTCCAGTCTTTTCTGTGGCAGGGCACTGTTCCGCCTGGGTTTAAAAGCAAGTGCGCCATTGGACCACTCAAAAACCCCAACTGCTGATCGGCGAGCGTATCGGGGCCGAGGGGGCGCGATCCTTCTCTAAAGAGTCACCAAAGGTTGACACCTCAGGGCGGGAGGGCGGGTATACCCCACGGGCGGCCTCCGGCCGCACTCAACCCATCCAAACACGAGACGATTTCTGCACACTCGAAGCAGCCATGGGAGTGAGAAGGCGAGAGCCAGGCGGGAGCACAATTTATGCGGACATGTTTCGGCTTTCCTGGTCAACCAGCCCGGGGCCCGTCGAAACCAGAGAAAGTGAGCTGAGGCAAACCTGTACAACAGCAGACACGTCCTGTGCAAACTCCATAGATGCTGGCGAGGTCAACGCGGCAGCCCAGGAAACGACTGGATTTCTTCCACTTTTCTCCAAACATGCAGAAACACGTGTCGACATAAGAGGCTGATCTCCAATCTCTAGCCTTGAGAAGGCGAAGGGGCAACCATATTCGAGACGAAACAAGATTTCTCAACTGTGACGGCACACGGTTGATGCTTGAGCTGTTCCATCACGCTAATTCTGAACCTGGCCACTTCATTTCCGACCCGAACTGTCTCCAGGTCGGCAGGGTGCATTAGCTCTGGGAACCCCATGAGATGCTCGTCGCTTCTGAAACGCGACGGTGGCCCCGGGCATGGCTTGGCCGGGTCTCGCATGCGGCCCCTGTCGCAGGCGCGGCCCGAGGAGGTGCAGGGGGCGCCGAGCTGGGCGCCCCACACTAAGCCCGCGGCTATCCATCCACGAATCAGCTGCTGGATTGCTCTCAAGGAAGGTCCCAATTGGGGCCGCGCAGCACGTCTCATTCGAGAACTAAACGACCCAGCTCTCTTAAAGCGGCCACAACCACTAACAATCTCCTAAGAAGACCTGCGGTCGCACCTGCCCTCGACGCCGGCGGGAACGAGGCGCTCGAGGGCTGCGCGAGGAGTGACCGCGGGCGCTCTGGGGCTCCGAGGGCTCGGCCTCGGACGTCGGGCCGCAGCCGGTGGGGCTGCTTGGACGCGCGCCCCTCTTTGCGGCGCCTCGGGGCCGAGGCGCCTGACTTTCGCCGCCCCCGAAGCTTGATCTCGCCGAAGGCGCGGCTCTTGACTGCCCGGTTGTGCGACGGCCCGCTGCGGCGCAGCAAGTGCAACTCGGGCTTCAGCGCTCAGAGGCCGCGCCTCAGGGCGGCTTCGCTGAGCCTGGCGACGAGGTCGCTCTGGCCGAAGGCGAACGGCACGCGACCTGGCGGAGCCGCCGGGCGCGGCCGCCCCAGGACTGGGCCCAGCAGCTGCTCGAGGTCCGGAGCGCCCAACACCGCGGACTCGTCGAAGTGGCGCGGCTGGCTCGCCGCTGTCGCCTCGAAGGGTCGCAGTGCCACGGGGCAATTCCCGCGGCGACTGCCCCCCAGGGGCGGCAGCGCCATCTACCGCGCAAGCTTGAAGCCCTCGCTGGGGCGGAGGTAGCAGTGGAAAGCCAGCGGCGCCAAGGCGCTCGCCGACCAGTATCCGTCGACCACCAGCTGCTCCGCGATCAACGCCACCGCCCCCCGCGGCAGCGGCAGCCGCGCCCGACCGGGCGCGGGCCGGCCCCGGCCTCGCAAGGCCTGCCCCGTTCGGGGCAGGGTGCGAGAGCCGCCCTTGCCGAAGGCCGGCAGGTGGAACTCCGCCGCGGCCATCATGCGGGCTCGCCGTTCATGTGCTCGCAGTCCATCCAGAGCGCCAGCCAGTCGCCCAGGTGGTTCTCGAAGCCTGCGAGCGTCGCGCTGACCGGTCGAAGCTGTCTCGCCTGCTCCGCGCCGGCCACCTGGCGCCGCTCGCAGAAGCGGATCCAAGCGGCCTCGTAGCGCGACGGCGTCAGCGGCGTCACGGCCCTCTGCCGCAGGCATGTCCGCCCTGGCGGGGGGGTTGGCTTGGCGCTCCCCGCCAGCTGCTGGCGGCGGGTTCGGGCATCTCGGTCGCCGCGCTCGGGGGCCGGCCTGCCCTGGCCCGCGGGCCGCGCGGGCCCGCCTGCCAGCGCCGCCGCCAGCCTCCGCCGCTTCACGGCCGCGGCCCCGGCCCCGCCGCGGGCCGCCGCCAGGCGGCGCGCCGGGGGCCGATGCTCGACCGGGGGCGGGCCGCCAGCGCCGCCGCGCGGGGCCGCCCGCGCGATCGAGGGCGACGACGTCTAGCTCGTGGAGGTCCTCGGCAACTCGCCCGCAGTCTCGTCGGCGGCTGCCCTCGCCGCCGCCCCGATCGGGTCAGCGGCCGACCTTGCCAGCGTCGGTGCCGCGGGCGAAGGGCCGTCCGATCCCGATCGGGATGCGTCGCCGCGAGGGGGCATCCGCAGGATTGCGCTCCGACGGCGGCCAGCGCGGCGTCGGCGCCGGGCGGCCCGCCAAGCGCCGCGCCGCCCGCTGTCGAGAGACGCGTTGCAGGCCGCGCGATGAGGAAATACCCTCTGTGCAAGCCAAGACGGGCGAGAGGCTGTCAAACAGGGACATCGCCCGCTTCCCAAAAAATCGACTGCCCCGAAGAGCGCGTCGGACTGCGCGGACGAGGGCGCGACCTTCCAAGGCCACGACGTGCTCGGGCCGACCCCGAACCCCGCTCGAGACGACCTGCCACCCTCCGTCGAGCACTTCCGGGCCCAGAGGTCCAAGGATTGTTCAAATAAGCGGTGGAGTATATCTTGAGCACCCAAGTCTTAAAAGAAGACTTGAGGGTTATAATAAGAGTTGAAGTGTTATGATAAGACTTGAAGTGATATTCTAAGATTGGCATGTTATAATCAGAAGTGAGCGTTAGTGTGTGCACGCTAACAACCTTAAAACTGTAGCTGTCACGGGAAAAACTTGTGTTCGGGGAGAGAGGGGGCGACGACGACGACGACGACGACGACGACGAAAAGGAGGAGGCACGACGACGACGAGGAAAGGGACGACGAGGAGGAGGTGGAGCAGGAGGAGGGAGGAGGAGGAAGAGGAGGAGGAGGAGGAGGAGGAGGAGCAAGAGGAGCAAGAGCGCGGGGAGAGATGGGGGAGAGATGGGGGAGAGATGGGGAGAGAGAGAGGGGGAGAGAGAGGGGGGGGGAGAGGTAGCGTGAGAGAGATATTGTAGCCATTGAGCCCGTGTAGGGAAGGAGGAGAGAGAGAGAGAGAGAGAGAGAGAGAGAGAGAGAGAGAGAGAGAGAGAGAGAGAGAGAGAGAGAGAGAAGAGAGAGAGAGAAGAGAGAGAGAGAGAGAGAGAGAGAGAGAGAGAGAGAGAAGAGAGAGAGAGAGAGAGAGAGAGAGAGAGAGAGAGAGAGAGAGAGAGAGAGAGAGAGAGAGAGGAGAGAGAGAGAGAGAGAGAGAGAGAGAGATGAGAGAGCGAGAGAGAGGAGGGGGGAGGGGCGAGAGAGAGAGAGCGAGAGAGAGGAGACAGAAAGGGCGGAGGGCATTGAATGGTCGCCGCCATTCCGCCCCCTGGCTCGAGCGATCGAGAAGGGCGCCCCCGAGGGCGCGAAGGGCGCCCCCGAAGGCGCGAAGGGCGCAGAGGCGCGCCGCGCCCCCGCCGCCGCGGTCGTGATCGGTCGTCATCGTCGTGGTCGCTATCGTCGTGGTCGTCATCGTCGTGGTCGTCGTGGTGGTCGTCGTCTGGCCGTCCAGCGCCAGCTCAGCTCCCCTCGGGGGGGAGCGCGTCCTCCTCCCTCCTCACCCCCCTCCCTCTTGCCCACCGCGGTCATCCCCCCCGGCCTCCCATCATCATCGTCCTCATATCTGCCACCTCCCCCCCTCTCGGCGCCACTCTTCATCGCCATCCCCATTGCCGCTGCCGCTGCCGCCCCCCTCGCCTCTCATGATATCCCCCGCCCACTGGTTGCGTCGAGTCCAGCCGCGGCGACGATGGGCCCACCAACCGGTCAGCGAGGCGTCATCGATGCGTCATCGACGACGCATCGATGGCGCGCCGCCGTCGACGCGACTGCAACATGCCCGCGTTCCTCGTACGTGCTCTCGTCCTGGAGCGGCTCCTTGCGCACAGTGGGCTCGTGCTCACCGTCGACTGAGAGGTCGAGCGACTCCGCGCGCTTCAGGTCCGAATCCGAGTCGTGCGCCAGGTCGGAGTCTGAGTCCTCGCCGCGCTCGTCGCCGAGCGCCACGTCTACCATGGGATCGTCGCACGTCTCGCCGTTGATGTCGGTCGTGCCCTCGTCGACCTCCGCGTCGTCCTTCTCGTCGATCTTGGCCTCGTCGACCGTCTCGCCGTCCTTCTCGTCGATTTTGCCCTCGTCGACCGTCGACCGTCTCGCCGTCCTTCTCGCGCGCGGCGTCGGCGGAGGCGACGACGTCGTCAGTCAGCATGTGGGCGTCCTCGCGGGCGTGGCCGCGGCAGCTGAGCTCGTCCTCGCGCGACGATGGCACGTCGTAGCCGTCCTCGTCGCCAGAGCTCTCGTCGTCAATGTTCGGGGAAACGCGCTCGTCAGGGTCCAACTCAGGCGGTGCGCGCAAGACGCCGTACTGAGCCCACTGCACCGTGCCCGCGTCGTACATTTGCGGGTTCGACAGTATGTGCATCCGCCACTCTGGCCTCACATGCGTCGGAATGAGTGTCGGAATGAACGTGTAGGCCATGGTGCCTCTCCTGGCAGCCGCAAGGTTGTGGCGGGAAGTCAGTTAGCTGACGGCGCCGATCGTTCGAGCCAAGGTGGCTACATCATCATCAACATCATCATCATCATCATCATCATGATCATCACCATCATCATCATCATCATCAGCAGCATCCTCATCCTCATCCTCATCATCAACATCATCATCATCACCAGCAGCATCGACATCGCTATGCGTTGCGACATCGCCCACCTCGTTAATGGCGGTGTGCTCCCATTCGCGAACCCGCCGCGACCCCAATCATGGCGCGCTGCGCCGACCGACCGACCAGACGCGGGCTGCCGCTGCCCCCCTGGACTCACGGCTGCCCCCCCAGACCCCTGGACACCTGGACGGGGCCCCTGCCCCTGCCTCCCATCCTCCTTGCCATATGGGGAGGGCGGCAGATTCCAGCGGCTGGGATTAGATTCTCGGGCGAGGACAGGCATGGCAGGAAGGGGGCCGCAGACTCGCGCTCCAGACAAGGCACTGGCGCCGGCACGCTGACGCACGCGCCCCGTGCAACTGATCTCTGCGCCCGCGCGGCGTGCGAAGATAACACTTGCGATGCACCCTTGCCGCGAGCATGATATCGCCCACGGAGCGCCGTCAGAAGACTACAAAAGAGAAAGCGCTGTCGTCTCTGAAAAATCCGCTCAGATGGGGCCATCAACCTTGTCATAGTCGAAGTCGCTCTCGTGGACGGCGTTCCAGCCCATGTCCAACTTGTCGTGGGCGAACTCGCCGTCGTCCTCGTAGATGGGCTCGTCCGCCTTGTCCAGAATCACAATGTACCACAGGTTGCTGTACGCGCCGTAGTTGCCCCCGAGGGGGTTCCCATGGCAGAAGCCCTTCGAGCGCCGAAAGATGCGCATGCCCGCGACGCGGGCATGCCCGCCCACCAACGCCATCGACGACACGATACACTTCTTGAGGTCGCGAACCAGCACGGGGCGATCGTCGCCAGCTGCGGCGGGGTTGGGGACTGCCACTGGTGGGTCCAGCCACTTGCCTGTGTCCTGGACCTTCACGTTGAAGTGCAGACAAGGCGGGGTGCTCATGCCGACGGTGAACTCCGAGCACGCGTGAGAGGTCGGCGTGTCCAGACCTTTAGGCTGCAGGTCGGTGAGCGAGATGAAGACGCTGATGCCGCTGTTGATCACGAACTCGTCCCACAAGCAGTAGTCCACGTCGCCCGCAGTCGGCAAGGGCACCCCAGGAACGCCCCACGAACGTCCCCCAGGAACGTCCCACGGGGTGCGCAACCTGTAGACGTAAAAGTCCTTGTCACTGTAGAACGAGTAGTCCTCCTTGATGCTCTTCTTGAGCGTCACCACCTCGACCCCCTGCGGCCACGACAGGTTGGTGCCGACTGGGGCCACGCAGGGCGCCCAGCAGCCACCGTTGAGATCACCGAGGAAAACCTTTATCTTCTTCACGGCCTGCACGTTGTTGGCAACAAAGAGATCCATGGCGAACGTAGGCGCGTCTGGTAGGTACCCTCGGGAGTGGGCGCTTGGTAGGTGCCCTCGGGAGGGCGGCACCAGGACAGAGTCGAGTCCAGCTTGAGCCAACACGCTTACGGATTCAGTTCATGCGTTGGTCGTTTCGGCCATGCCGTTTCAGTTTTACGCGTTGTTTCGCGATGTGATGTTCGTTTCGTCTGCAGGTTTAGTGTTTACGTGAAACCGCGCGGCTGGGTTCGCCACGTCGCCGCATCTATTCTCGCATACTCGTCGCGTCTGGACTTGCCGCGGCTAGATTCTCATCGCCGCGGCTGGATTCGCCATGTCGCCTCGTGTTGATTATCGAGTATCTGCATCTTCCCTCACTCCCCCGCCCCCCCCCTGCCCCCTTCGCCCCCCCTCCTGCCCCCGCTCCTCCAGGGGGCAACGCCTGACAAGGGGCAGCGCATCGGCGAGCATCGGCAACGCATCGATGACAAGCGACGCATCGACGATGCGCTCAGTCGGGCCCGAACCCCCCGACCAGAGAGCGAGGAGGGGAATGGGGTGGAGAACAGCTCAGGGCGCAGAACAAAGGTGTGACAACTTTTCCACTTTCTGGCACGGCGTGTTTGCACACGTCGCGGTCGCTTCCACTGCAGCTTTAATTTAAATCATTCCCATGGGGGCTCAGATCGAGCGAGTGCTCGCGCCAACAAGCTTCTAACAACAGTCAGGGCGAGCGCGACCGCAGCAACGAGATTGCCAGCCTCGCCACGCATTCGCCGAAAGCTTTCGGGTAGGCGCCAGATTTCTTCAATGTCGGGCCACCAATCACCAAGGCTTTCTTGCCTGGTGCATTCGGCCGCACCTGGTTCTTCCAGGCGCCAGTCTTTGCCCCCTGCAGCTTGCGCGGCCTGCCGCGCCGAAAGTACCGGGCTGCTAGATCAATCGGCGCCGACGCATCAGCCACCCGCGATGGCGGGTTGCGGGCGCGCGGGCACATCCTGAGACTATTGGTTCGCGCATTCACCTCCGCTAGTTTCAAATGTAGAGTGCCCCGCCAAAGCTATGGATCAGTCCCGATAAACGTTGCAGGTGGGCCGTCGCGCGAAGCGCAAGTAAAGATGTGCACGGCTTTAGGAATGTCGCAGCGCCTGTCGAACGCGTCTAGATGCGCACAAATGCGCACCATGCAAACCCTTCTCATTAAATTTATGAAGGCAGGATGGTGCTTGAAGATCGAGCACGCAGGTTCTCAATCGAAAAAAAAACGTGATGGCACTGCAAGTGGGTGCATACCCAGCTAAGGAACAAGACCATGATGTTGCCTAGCACGACGCGGTAGTCTGCCTCGTTTCCAATGATGTCATCCGACCTACCACTATACCATCGCGATACCCATGAAAAGCTCCTGCATCCCGGACCAAACCCTCCGCGCCGAACTCGGAAACATATGATTGCGCACCACAGCATCCCAGCACATGAGGCAATATGTTGGACCAGTGATTGAGTATATCGAAGTTTTCAGTGCGATAGGACTTGCGACGCATGGCCGCGCCTGGGGCATCTTCCCCACTGAAAATGTGAGCGAAATCCAGGTCTCTGACGATGCGCCCTATGGGAGGGAGGGGGCAGACTGTATCATGCAAGTGGCACCTGCGACCAGACAGCCATGGGAATCCAGCCGCGGCGACAGTCAATGATTTTCACACGTGTAACAATCTATGAAATCACAGGTGCCTCGGAATTTGCATGTTACAGTCTGCGCGCCTGAGCGTAGGAGTGAATGCGTCATAGTAGTCACGTATGTCACTTGCCCCCGATATGTCGGGTCTGGGTTCGACGCGGCAAGCTCGTTGACCCAGCGGGGGACAGGCGACGCAGTCACCGAAATAATCAACACAGCCAGCAAAAAAGGCATCCGCATCATCGCACGGGCCTAGCGGCACCAATCCCGAGTGCTGCTTGAAGGTCGAGCCGCAAAAATACCCCGCGCTCGAACTGCGCGGCGTGTGCAACTTCAGCCAAATTGGCTAGGAGGGCGTTCAACGTTTCGTCCTTCCACGTAGCGCACAGGCGAGGGTGACCCATTAGATGGACCCTCGGGCGCGGGGGGCGGCGGCGAGATTGGGCTCAAGTGGGCGATGGGGGCGAGCAAGGGGAATGGTCAGGGGGTGGGCGGAGGGGCGCGACGTCGTCGTCGACGTCGACGCTGTCGCTGTCGACGTCGTCGAAATCGTCGTCGCCGTCGACGAGGACATCGTCGATGTCGACAGCTACCCTCCTCGTCGATGGCGACGGCGACGACGACGTAGTCGACGTCGTCATCGACGACGGCGTCGCTGCCATGACAGTCAAGCGTTGGGGCTACGGGGCATGATCAGACGAGGTGGGGTGGATGGGGCATGAGGAGACACGGGGAGGGCAGCAGAAGCAGCAGCAGCAGCGACTCAATCCCCCCTCGAGATCCCCCCATCGCGCGCGGAGGCAAGCGTCGAGGACTGCGACGTGCCCCCCCCAGGCGGCGCCGACGTGGCCCCCGGGCGGCGCAACTAGGTTCTCTCCCCTGATCCTTCCACCATTCCCTCGTCCCGCCCGCTGCATGGCGCATCCCTCCCATTCCTACTCCCCCATCCCTATCCCCCCTCCCCCGTCGCCGCCCCCTCCCTCCATGCGTCATCGAGGCTGCGTCGATGACGCATGGGTGATCGATGACTGACCTACTCCATGGCCCCTTGCTCACCAGCCCCCTCTCTTTCCTTTATCTGACCCCCCGACCCGCCCCACTGCCCCTTGCCCGCCGCCCCCGCCATCGCCGCCGCGCCGACCCTCCCACACACACACACACACGCACACACACACACACACACCACCCCACCCCCCGCCGCGCCCGAAGGGGGAGGAGAGAGAGAGAAAGAGAGAGAGAAGAGAGAGAGAGAGAGAGAGAGAGAGAGAGAGAGAGAAAGAAAGAAATAAAGAAAGATATATATATATATATATAGAGAGAGAGAGAGAGAGAGGAGAGAGAGAGAGAGAGAGAGAGAGAGAGAGAGAGAGAGAGAGAGAGAGAGGAGAGAGAGAGAGAGAGAGAGAGAGAGAGAGAGAGATCAAAGGGAGGTGGGATGGAATGGGGGGAGGGGGATGCGGGGGAAGGGGAACGGGGAGAAGTGGGAACGAGGGAGGGGGGGAAGGGGGCGGGGGATAGCGAGGGGGGAGCGGCGAGGGGAATAGCAGAAGAGAGCAAGACAGCGAGCGGCAGATCCTTGCGTTCAGGCGCCAGAACAAATGGTGTTTGGGCTTGCGGGGGACTCCAGCAGAACGTAGTAGAATGAGGTGACGGAGAGCCAATCTTTTCAGACGTTCGCAGGTTTCGCCAGAAGGCACAGATGGCGACTGAGATAACTCGACGCACCAGTCGTACAATGCCTGAGCGCAAGTCCGCAGCTTCGCGCCCCGAGCGAAGCGGCCAGAATACTTGGGAAGCAGAGAGCACGCGCACCATCGAAACAAATCGACACATTCACCAGCTTTAATCTTTATAGCGTGCACCGTCGGCTTCCCAACCATAGCAACGGCTAGTTGATCGAGTTTATTTGGCGATCGGCCACTGCTCCTTTCAGCCGTGTACCATGCGTCCAGCTCAACGTTCAATCGACCTATTCCCATGGAAAAATCGATGCTCCTGAGCCGACCCGCGGGGGCAAAACACGCCTGAAAGAAGCAGCCCCCATATCGCTGAACAGACCGCCGAACCCATAACTCCTAGTGCAACTGTGTGGAGGAAGTCTACAGCGAAATTCTCGACTATGCTGAGTCCCGCGTGAACAGATTCCCATAGTGGATTAGGGTGCGTAGTTCGGGTCAGTCTGGAAGGTCGCATAAAGCAAAGCCTACACGGGGGCCCCACCACAGCATATGCGCCCACATCTTCCAGCCCCCTTCTGGGGGAGAAGGCGATCACCTGGTTCGAGAGGCGAGCTGGCTCTATTGAGCGCGGGCATTGCCGTCCCAACTGTTAGGCCTGTACCGTTTTTGCGTTTATCATAAAACATACAAGTATATTCCCACAACCTAGCTCGTTCGATGTCTGATTCGACATGGACCCAAACCTCCGCCTGCCTCGTCGCATCCAGGTGGTCGTCGACGCTGTGATCATCCCAGGGGCCATCGGCTTCATCCTCGAGGAGGCTCGCAGCGTTCGCTGTTTCAGTTTGGAAGAAGACGGGCGAGGACATGGGGGAATGCGGTGACTGGAGGAAGGACGAGGCCGAGGAGGAGGATAAGGAGGAAGGAAGAGGATGAGGCAATTGGGGATGTGGGGCAGATGGCGGGGAGGGAGGGAGCAGCGGGGATATGCAGTGTGATCGACGAGAGGGGCGAAGAAGAACGAGGCTGAGAATATGAATGCCACGCGTGCACGGTGCGTGTTCCAGTGCATACATGCGTGCGCGCGCCCACGGTTGTGCGCGCTGCGCGCGCATGAGCCCGGACTCCTCATCACCCCCCCTCTTCCACCATTCGGCATCATCCTCCATCATTCCATATGTCCACTATCTGCGTGGGGATGGCGCGCGGCTGTCCGCGCGATTAAAACGCCATCCTGTAATTGTGCTTGTTCGCGACCGTGGCGTCGCAGAGGGGGGCAGCCGTGCACGTGCGACTCCCACGTGGGCACCCCGAAAAACTGCGCCAATCCTTCCCAATCTGCCATGACATAACACACGGCACCCTTGAAACCCAGGTCTGTGCCACCGAGGTTTCGCCGATGTGTCTCGGCGCCAGTCCAACGCCTGAGGTCCCAGTCGAGCGACGGGCGCGCGCCAGTTGCAAGCGCGTCGATGGACCAGCTCAAGAAAGTGAACAGCCTAGCGTACGAGCAGTACCCCTTGCAACCGCAGCGACATGCCGCGTGTTTGCGAAACACGACGCCCACGTGGCGCCGTTGCGTGCACATATTGATCACTGGCATGACTAATATAGACTTGCTCCGCCCAGCCCCAGCAGCCCCTCCATACTGGGCCGCGTCGACGAATATCCCTAGTGGCACCGCTAGCTCATCAGGCCGAGCGCCAACAACGACCTTGTGGTTCACGTACACAGGAGGCCAATTCGTCGATCGCACCTGCTGGTGCACAGAGACTTGGGTCAGCTGCGACTTCAGTTCAGACGCCAGCAAGTCGTGGCACGGGCGAACAGGAATTTGCACAACAGATCGGCTCCGCGACCTGCGAACATCACAGGGTATATCCAATGATACTGGATGAACCATGTCGATCCCCCTATCAGATATTTTCTTCTCAACGTGTCGACTGCAATGCCCCGTGCGATTAGCTGGCTGAAGGGGCGAGCCCCCATCCCTCGGCGCCCACGGCGCCAGCCCCACTAGGAGTGGTAAGCGAGCTCGCATAAGCTCTTTGCAGTGATGTTCCCAACGCAGAAGAGGCGCTGGAGCTCGGCGAGGAACTGTTGACCAGACTCGGCCTGCACATGAGGCGGTATGGGAGGCGATACGGTGCGCTTCCTGCTCATAGGTGCGCGCAATTGCAAGCTCGAGCAGTCGCGCCTGTCTGCGGGCAAAAACCCTCCTCCTCCTCCTCCTCCTCCTGTCGTCCTCCCCGTCTGATACCAATCTCCCCCATCGCCCGCGCGCGCACGCGCGCCCGCCCGCCCAGCGCGCCAGCTGGACCTCGCAGACATCTACCTCGAGGCCATCCAGGCCCTCCCCCGAAAGAGTGCCAGCACTCTGCGCGCGCCGATGCCAGCCCGCGCATGCCCGGACCGCGGAAATTCCGAAAATCCTCTGCCATCGGGCCCGTCATCGGTACGTCATCGGTCTGTCATCGGTCATCGGTCCGTCATCGGTCAATACGTCATCGATCTTTCCGTGTAAAAACACAGGGTCCGAGGCCTAGGATCATCGATGCGTCATCGATGACACATCGATGAGCCGTCATCGGTCCGTCATCGGTCTGTCGCCGGTCCGCCGCTGGTCCGTCACCAGCCCGTCACCGGTTGCGCGGGCCTGGGCGCTAAAAATCCAAGCGTCGAGCTGCCGTTGCATCCTCGCGCGCCAAAATGGCGCTCAACATCGCACGGGCAGCTTAAACTCGAGTGCAGCGTTACTGAGTCCCAGCGGTGCGCGCGAGTCCTCGGTTCAAAAGGCCGACTGCCCCACAGCCAGCGCCCGAGAATACTCGGCCTACTGTAGGTGCCATGGAGGGTATCTGTCCCCGCCCCCTTCGATCAGCCCCAATTGTTCGTGATGTGCCCACCCCCCCATCTCGAATGCACCTTGGGGCTCGCGCACTGCTGAGCGCCCCCGAAACAGCAGCAGCACAAGCATCGCGGGATCCTCAGTCCCGTCTCTTCTTCTTCTTGCGCGAATTGGCGCCCCCCCCCCCCTCCCTCATTGGCGGCCACCTGCTTGTGCAAAGTCTCGTTGCTCTTCAGGGTCGTCTGCAGGGCGCGGTTGAGCGACTCGCCCAGTTCCTCGCGCGGGGCGGGGCGCGGAAGGATGGGGGGGGGGGGAATTGGTCGGGAAGGGGGGGGGAAAGGGGTAACAGATAGGGTGACCAAACAAATAAGGCGCACGATGATAAGGGGGATGAGGGGGAGGAGGAGGAGGAGGAGGAGGAAGAGGAAGGAGGAGGAGGAGGAGGAGGGGATCGAGGGGGAGGCTCGAGGAGGAGGAGAGGGAAGAGGACATGGGGGGGAGGTCGAGGAGGATGGCAGGGTGGAGTCAAACGACAATGGGGGGGGGGGCGAGAGCCCCCCCAAGACACGGCCGCGCGCCCCCGCGGGCGAGCCGTCCTTAAGTTTCTCCAGGTTCGCTTTGTTGATCGCCACTTCGATCTCGCTGTCCTTCGTGGATTCCTCGACCTCTCACATTGGGGGGGGGGGGGGCGGACAGACGCGAAACCGCCCATTCCGAGCGGTGGGGGTGGATGGGCAGAGGGCGGGGGTCGGAGCACCTCCACACCCTCACCCCTCCCCATATCCATCCACCTTCCCCTCGTCACCCCCTCCTCCATATTCTCATCCTCCACTCCTCATCTCACCCCCATCCAGTTATTAGTCGGCGTCGGCGCCGTCGACGCCATCGGTTCAAGTGCGGGGACCTGCCCCAACTCTTGGCCCTGCATGAGCTTCTGCAACACGGTGTTGGACTTCGCACTAGTCTCCAACTCCTTCACCCCCGGATCACTGGAGTGTTCGCCCAGGCCCACTCCGCGCCGTCGGTCGCGCTGTCCTGGGTCGTCTGCTCCAGCGACTTCGCGCTCGACAGCGCGCTCTGCAAGCTCACCGCGCCCCTGCGAGCCGCAAGCAACAACTTCGCGGCCTCAGACTGTTCCTGTTTGGGACGGGGAGTCCCACATTCTTCATCGCAGCCTGGAGGAGTTTGACCATGGCCCCCCGTGGTTGATGGCCCAGGAATGGCGCGAGCAGCTGGCCTCTTCACGGCGGCCATGCTCTCGTTGGACCCCCGCTGAGTCTCCGACTCCTCCCGGCGCTTGTTGAAATTCTCGGACCACCCCTGGCTGAACCACGTGAACTTCACCGAGTCGTTCTGCTCGTCGACGCGGACGAAAGGCCACCCCAGTGATATGCACCTGCTCGCCGTCTTGTGGCAGTCCTTGATCGTCTGCTCGTCCCACTGGCCGCGCGGCCCCCCCCCTCCTCGTAGCACATCCTGAGGAAAGAGACGGGCTTGCCCTTGGTCATCCAGCTCTCGTCCACCGAGGTGGTGTAGGTCCGCGTGCGCTCGATGGCGCCCTCGTACTGCTTCTTCACCCAGGCCGTCTTCCACTCGTCCTTGTCGGTGGCAATGGAGAACTGCTTCTTGATACTCGGCTTCTTCATGTCGCGCTGCCACCGCTGGCCCAGCGCCGAGCGCATGGTGAAGGCAAAGGTCTCGTCCTCGACGCACGCAATCACCTGCTTGTCGCCTTTCTCGAAGCGCCTAGCATCTGCATAGTCGTCCTCCGCCTGCGCAGCGGCCGCGAGAGTGGCACCAGCGTCGCCGCCAGCTGCGGGAATGAACTTCTCGCGGTGCTCGCCCTGCACAAGCCCCTTCAGCTGACTCACCAACTGATCCTGGCACGTCTCGGCCAAGGTCTTCTCGGGCGTGTCGGTGCTCCTGCTGGGGCCAAGACTTTATTTTTATTGGACGTGATGCGTTTTATATTGGGAGGTTGTTCATGTAAACTGTGCATGTTGTAACTATTTGACTAAGTGTCGTGTTGTACTGTGTTATGATGGCGTTCATATCTGTGGTGTTGCTGGAGTTTACTTGACACCAGTGCGGCAGCTCCTCGGACCCCCGATCTGAGCCAGCGGGGTCTTGCACTGCGACGGGGTGTGCGCGCCATCTCCGACGTCAGACAGCGCCGCCGAACTCGGCACCCGCCGCGCGGCGCGCCTGGGCGGCGGGTCGACCATCTGCAAAGAGGCAAATGCGTGCTTCCGAGACAGGTCCATCTTCTCTTCGACTGTCATCGGGGGTCTGCCGACGAGATCTTTTTCCTCTTCTTCTTGATCGGCTTCGGCGCTGCGCCAGACGGCCGCTGGCGCGTGCTCGCGGGCGCGCCACTCCCCGCCAGACTCGGGGCAGGCGCGCCGCTCCCCGCCAGACTCGGGGCAGGCGGCGGGGCAAGGCTCGCCGACTTGCCCTGGCGATCGCCAGCGCCCTCCGCGGGACTGGGCTCAGCCTTCGCAGAGACGCTTGCCACTGACGGTAAGTCTATGCCCACATAGGCCTCGTCTCTCCATCGCCCCCTCAGGCAGAAGGGGGATGGAAGAGATCGAACGATAGACTTTTGCCGTGACACGCGCCTCTGAGGAATCAGGAACCTGCCTCCTCCTCTTGCTGCGCCTCGACAACAGCGGCGCCTCGTCGCTGTCGAGGACGTTCTGCAGCGGCACCTCGTCGCTGTCGGCCTTGGAGTCCTCGACCCGACTGTCTCTGCGGGGTGTCGCCATGGCCTGCAGGCACTGCGTGTAGGAGTCCTGGCGGTCGGGGTACCCGTGCTTCTCGTACCACTCCCGCTCCATGTTGCACGGCGTCTTGGGCGATGCAGCAAGCCACGCAGCGCCCCAGTTATCCCACTCCTCCACCGCCTCCTTGTGTTCGGCCAGGCCAATGTCACACGTGTCGCCGTCCATCGTGGCATCGGTGCCCAGCGCAACAGGATCGCCAGGGGCGGAGGGCGGCGCCTCCTCAGTGGCCGATGGGCCCTCCTCGTCAGTGTCTGATGGGCAGTCCGGAACGCCCCTCGAGTCCGTTAGACTCTGCCTCTTGGCTTCAGCCATGTCGGGTCTCTCCTCGGTCTGCGACTCCCCGACGAACACGGCCGAACTGCCTGCGGGAGCGGGCGGGCGACGCCCGCGCGCCGCGGCCCCGGCCATCGCCGCCCCCAGGAGGCCCCAAGAGGCGCCAAGATGGCCCCAAGAGGCGCCCAGGAGGCCCCAAGAGGCGCTGCTTGACTACATGTCTCCTCCTCCCCCCCCCCGTCAGCTCTCGTGGGCATAATTTCTGGATGGGCTGGCGGGGGTACTTTTTTGTTCGGCGGCCCGCTAGGAAGAGCCCAGGGGGCGGGTCAATGCTGGTGGGGAGGCGCGAAGCGTCAATAATTAAGTTGCAGGGGTCGGATAGTAGAGGAGGTCTTTTTAAGCCCCTCCTCCTCACCCACGCGTCTCCCCCCTCATTCTCCGCCTCTCCCGAGTCCCCCCCGTCGCCCCCTCGCCCCTCTCCTTCGCCCCCCCCCCCCCCCCCCCCCCCTCTCCATCCCAATCCCCCTTATCATCTAACCTCGCCCGACTTCCCGCCGCCATCTCCCCGATAACCCCCCTCCGTAGCTATAAGGCTCAAGCTAGATCTGCGCCCGCCAGACCGCGCCGCTACGGCATGCCCGACGCCGAGCATCGATAGCCCCAGAGCAGCGCCCAGCCCCACAGGCCGCCCCGAAGGCCGCCGCCAAGCAGGCCGCCGCCCCGAAGGCCGCCGCCAAGAAGCCCGACCTGAAGGGGGATGACATCGACGGCCGCCAGCACGACTACAAGAAGGGCTTCTACGAGCAGAAGATCTGGCCCACGAGGTGCAAATCCGAGGGTTGGGAGGGGCAGCTCCGCGAGTTCCACTGGGTCGGGGGCGAGCACGCGAAGGAGGTCTGGAGGTGGACGCCGCAAAACCACGCCCAGCAGACGCCCGACGCCCAGCAGACACCCGACGGCCAGCAGACGCCCGACGGCAAGCAGACGGAGGTGGACCACAAGCGCAAGCGCGGAGGCCCGACGCCCGCGGGCCCCAAGCGCAAGACCAATGCAAAGGGCAAGGCAAAGGGCAAGGCAAGGGGCAAGGGCAAGCACAACTGAGCTACGCCTGAACCGGACGCGCCTGCCCGACGCCCGAGCCCGACGCGCCTGCCCGACGCGCGCGTCTCAGAGCAGCCTCGGCCCGACGCCTCGGCCCGACGGCCCTCGGCCAGCCTACTAAAAAAGGGAACCAACTCACGACCGGAGCCCTTGACCCCGTCTTTCGGCGGGATTTTCACGAGCCAGATCGATCGGCGAGAATCCCGAGGTCGATCTGAAACGGGGGAAATTTATCACCGCTCCCAACGTCCACCTCCTCAGTCCCCCGTTCCTCCTCATCGATCGCCTTCCTCACCTTGCGCCGTGGCCCTCGCTATCATGCCCCTCCCCCTCCCTTCCCCCATCCTCTTCCGAGTGCGCCCTCACCCCCCCCCTGGGCATGCCGCGCCTCGCTCGTCTCCGTCGGCGTCGGGCGGGCCCGCCGCCGCCCCCGCCGCGGCCGCCGCGCCGCCGCCTCGGGGCGGGCATCGGCCGGACTCTCGCTCAGCTGTCCATCCTGCACTACCGACGCGTCATCGATGTGTCATCGATGCGTCATCGATGCGTCATCGATGACACCCTGACCAGACGGCGCTGGCGCGTGTCGCCAGGTGTCACCAGGGCGTCATCGACGACACATCGATGACGCATCGATGACGCGGCCGTCTGTCAAGCCGTCATCCCATATGCTTCATCCCTGAGGGGCGTGTTCTGACCAGAATTCGAGGACCGTCGAGCTGTGGCGACGAGGACGCCCAGGAGGTTCAGAAAGCGCGAAACAAACCTACTCCTCCTCCTCCTCCTCCTCCTCCTCCTCTTCCTCCTCTTCCCCCTCCTCCTCCCCCTCCTCCTCCTCCTCTTCCTCCTCCTCCTCCTCCTCCTCCTCATCCTCCTCCTCCTCCTCCTCCCCCTCCTCCTTCTCCTCCGCATCCCCCCCCTTCATCTGCTGGTTTCTGTCACCGCGAGCCGTTCGGCGTCGGTCTCTGCTGGGCGATGCTCTCGACCCAACGACCCATGGATTGGATTTCGCGCCGCGGGTCGAGGCGAACGCGGCCGCGCGCTCAACCTCGGGCGCCCGCGCCAGCACCAGACAGCTAGAGCAGCGAGGGCAGGGCGCGGCGATGACGACGGCGACGATGGCGACGGCGATGGGGAAACGGCGGGTGGCCAAGTTCAGAAGGACGGGGCGAGGCATCATCAGCAGGGAAATCACACCATGGGGGGCAGACGACGCGCCAGGACAGAGCGAATGAGGGAACGCAGAGAGGCGAATATTCGGGAACAATCGCGCGAGCGACTGCTGAGGCTCGCGTGCGCGCGCTCTGTCGCGCGCGCTGCGACTGGCGCGGCTGTCAAGGCCTGCAGTGCTTGCAGCAGCCCTCTGTGGGGCTCCACGCCGTGCATGCTCGACCCTCCCTGAGGCCCGCGTTCCCTGTTCTCCTGCCCAGCCTCTGCCTCGATCGCGAGGCTGCGCGAGAGCGCCGCGGCCGCAGCCCGAGCTCGGCACTCGCGACACGCCAGAGAGGCTGGCCAACATCGAGAACATGTTGTCTACGGGGGGGCCATCAATCTGCTCGTGGTCAGACGGCTCCTGCCCCTGGGTCGCAGCCGACGGCCGCTTCTGGGCAGCTGCGGGCCTCTTCTTGGCAGCCTCGGCCGTCTGCTCCGCCGCCGCTGGTTTCTTCCTCTGTGCAGGCTCTTCCTTCTCTGAGTCCTCGGCGTCGTCCTCCTCCTCGCCCTCCTCATCCTCGAGCTCCTCCTCTTCCTCTTCACCCTCTGCGTCCGTGTCGGCGGCGCCCGCGCCGCCAGGGTCGTCTTCGTCATCCTCTGGATCGTCATCGGCATCGTCTGCAGGCTCGCCGCCCCCACCGGACTTCGCGCCAGCCTCCCGCGCGGGCCGCTCCGCCTTCCCGCGCTTGGCGGACGGCGGGTCGGCGCTAGCAGGCCGCTTCGCCATCCCCCCGCAACGGCGCTCCACGACCTCCTTCGCCTTCGCCTTGAGGCCCTCCACCGTCAGCTTGCCGTGCGCCATCTGCTTCACCCGGCTCTAGGCGAGCTCTCGAGCTTCTTGTTCTGGAACGCGTTTGAAGGCCAGCTGCTGCTTCTGGCTGCCGTCGACTGTCACCGCGACGCCAGGGTTGTCCTTGTCGAGCTGCTTCAACTGGGCGATGTATTTCACGCCGTCCTTCTCGATCGTCAAGAGCTTCAGGGTGGCCCTCGCCGAACCAGCTGCATTCTTCTGGCCGCGCCGCGCCGACACCGTGAGCATGGGCAGCTCCACGGCGTAGCCGTCTGGCCACTTTGCCCGCGCGAAGTGGTGGCCCTTGGCGCCCTCCGCGCAGTAGATCTCCTCGCACGGCTCAGCGATCTTGCCCGCCTTCGACTTCCGGAACGCCAGCTGCTGCGTAGAGTCGTACTCCACCTTGAAGTGTTGCTTCTCTGCAGGCATCTGCTCGGCCGTCAGCGCGCCACCTTCGCATCCGCTTTGTTTGGCCCTGAGGTTCTGCATCCTCTGCGGCACCTTGCCACCAGTCTTCTCCTTCTTGAGGGCGTCGTACATGTGGCGGAACATCGGTCGTATCATGTTCGTCTGCTTCTCCGACCACTCTTCGATGACGCCTTTGTCGAGGTCCTTGAGGTAGTCGATGTCCTCTGCGACCTTCTCGAATGCCTTCTTGCAGGCCTTCTCGGTGAACGCCAGGTTCGGCGCCGGGCTCTCTGCTGCGGCAATGAACTGGGCAGGGCCCCAATCACCCCTCCTCCCCCTACCGCCATCTTTCTCCTCAACCTCATCCTCCCCCTTCCAACTCCCCCTCCCTCCTCCTCCTCATCCTCATCCTATTGCACCTCCTCCTCCCTGCTCTCCTCATCCTCCTCCTCCTCATCCATCCGCGTCCCCCATATGTCCCCCGCCCTCCTCTCCCCCCATCACCCCTCCTTCCCCGCCCTCATCGATCGTCCACCTCGCACCTCGCCCCTTCCTCGCCACCATGCCCTTCCCCCCCCCCGCTGAGCTCGCCCACCCCCCGCGCCCCACCCACCCCCCGCCTCCGTGGTGCGGGGGGCGGGGGGGGGGGCGGACCGATCGCACCCCGCCCACGCACTGCCCCCATGGCGGGGGTAATGCGGGCGGGGGAGGGGGTGGGGGGTCGGGCGCGGTCGGGTTGGATTCGACTACCTTCGCGTGGCGCAGCGCCTCCTCGACGCACGAGCCATCGAACTTGTCTCGACCTGTCTTGTCGCTGTACTTTCACCGGGAGTCGCTGGTCACAAACTCCTTCAACATGGAGGCGATGGCCTCGCGGTCGCCGCATCGCCCCCGACATTCGGCCGACGTGGCCGAGCAGCGGCCGAGCAGCGGCCGAGCAGCGGCCGAGCGGCGGCGCCGACCAGACAGCCAAAATGGCTATGGCGATGAAGCGGAGACGAGGTGAACGACAAGGTGGGCAAAGAAGTGAACTGATCTGAGTGTGAGCGAGTCTGAGTGTCCTGAGTGCGATTGAGTGTCCTGAGTGTGAGCGAGTCTGAGTGTGAGCGAGTCTGAGTGTCCTGAGTGTGAGCGAGTCTGAGTGTCCCCAGATAAGGCGATCCTCGAAGCCGAGTCGTTAAGCAGGAAGGCGCTTGAAGCAGATTGGCAGTGGTTCCAGAAATACATACTTTCAACGACCGACCTGCAACGCTGGGGATCGGGAGGGGGAGGAGGGTGAATTGCCGATGGGGTCGGAGGAATGAGGAACTGAGGAGGAGGAAGAAGAGGGGGAGGAGGAGAAGGAGGAGGAGGCGGAGGAGGAGGAGGAGGAGGAGGGAAGGGGAGGGGGAGGAGGAGGGAAGGGGAGGAGGAGGAGGAGGATGAGGAGGAGGATCAAGGATGAGGAGGATAGGGGGGGGGGGGGGGGGGGGGCAGAGATCGACGACGACGACGACGGCAGCGGTGGCGGCGGCGGCGGCGGCGGCGACGACGACGACGACGACGACGACGACAACGACGACAACGACGCGGCCCGCCTACGGGCCCCGCCCAGGAGTCTGCCACGCTGGCGCGCGGCGGTGACATGGCTGGCCGCGCCCAGCCTGCGCGCGCCCACAGTGCCGCGGCAGACGCGGCGAGCGGGGAATAGTCGCGCTGGGCTGGCCCCATCTGCGGGGCGGCGGGATTGAGGAGGGGAAGAGGGGCCCCTAGGGAAGGCACAGAGAAAGCGGTGGAGAAGGGGATAAGAGGAGGATAAAGAGCGGGGGGAAAATGCGGAGGAAACAGAGAGGATGAGAAGGAGGCAGGAGGAGAAGGGGATAATGATAGGAAGAACTGGGGAGGGAGAAGGGGAGGGGATAAGAGGATGATAATGACGGGGGGATAAGATCGGGGAAAGGCGGATAAGGGGAATAAAAAATATGCTGGATATTAGGATGACAAGGGGATTTTGGCTGTAGGGCCCAACTGAATAAGCATAAGTACTAGTAGTCGTCGTCGTATAGTAGTTGGGTATCATCATGAGCGGCAATAACTGAACATACCCACATCTACATATTATATTAGCACTTGAAGTATTATTATAAGACTTGAGCCTTATTTTAAGACTGGAGTCTTAATTATGTTAAGACTTGAGTGCTCAAGATAAACTCCACCGCTTATTTTAGCAATCCGTGGACCTCTGGGGGGGGGCGTCGTGATACCGGGGCCCGTCGGCCACTGGGGCCGACGCCTGGGCCTCGCCCGAGGCCGCTGGCGCGTCGCTCTCCAAACAACCCCGGGGCCGCGCCAGCCGTCCGTCGGGGCCCCGACAACGCCGGCAATCGCTCTCTCGGCCCAGATTCCGCGCCAAGTCGACGTTGATGTCCCGCTGCGCGACGCCTTGCCCCTGCTCGCTCGCGCCAGTCGCGCGCGCCCTCGCGCCCACCTCGGCGCGCAAATTCGCCCCGGGGGCAGGCGAGAGACCTGCGGCCCATCGAAGCTCGCCACGAACTCCGCCCGACAGCTGCCGAGCGACATCTTGATGCTCAGTGGAGAGAAGACACGCGAAGTCGAACATGAAAAGAGCGGCCTTTGGGCGAGACCTGCAAGCGCGAAGTGATCTACGACCCCACTTATCTGCCTGCCCGCGGCCACCCCCTGTCGAGCAGAGCCATGGCCAAGATCCTGAGACGGCAGAGCCTAGGTGCCCTGGGCCTCACCTCGCCTCGAGAGCACTCGAAGACCTGGCCGAGACCCTCGCAAATCCAGGAGGCCTCTTGGCGCCCATGCAGACGAGGGCCCGCGCCTGACAGGGCCCCCGTCGCAAAGGAGAGGAGCTCGTTGGCCCGCTCTTCGCAGGTGGCAGGATCTAGAAAATATCCACATACTCGGCATGCGTCCCGAGGCTGGGAAGTGGAAGGGGCCTTGCCGTCAACCGAATGATCAGAGTCGCCGAACCCGGCCTTCTCGCGCAGAAGATCCCCGCGCACCTGCCGACAGGAAATGCAGGGGTGGGGCCGATCCCGGGGGGGACAGCGAACCGAAGTCTCACCCAGTCACTGGCCTTCAAGGGGGGGCCTCCCAGCTCTGCGGCGCCCAGGTCTCCAGCGCGGAAGCAGGGGGGGGAAGGGGCGAAGGGGGGGGGCGCGCGATAGAAAACGCCGCGAATGTCCACGCCTGACACCCAGATCTGTTCGTCTCCAAGGAACTCTATGGAGGGCGCGTTTGCGCCGGGCGCGAGCCTCGCATGGGCGGGGCCCCCGGCGTAGAAAATTACTGCCGCGACAGTCAAATACCATCTTCTGCGACCGTTTCTTTTCCAGCGCCGCGAACGGCCCCGCCCTTTCGCGAGCCTCGACCGAATCTGGCACGAGGTCAAGCATCCCCGCCTCCAGCAGCCGCCGCGCGAACTGTGGCTCGCGGAGGCTCGGGTCGAGGCGGGGCTTCGGAAACTGCGCGTCAGTCTTCCGCCCCGCAGCGGGAAAACTCGACGCGACCTTGCCGCCAGCGAAAGCCCCGAGCAGCACGGGGCCGCCCCGTCCAAGCAGCTAGCTCCTCGAGAGGGCGCGCGCAGGCGCCCGCCTTGGGGGGCGAGGCGAAGTCAAAACTCCGGGGCGGAGTATCGCGCAACGGTCGGTCAGTTGGTAGACCGCCAGCTCTGGGATTAAACGAGGCCCTTCCAGCGGACGCAGTCGAATCGCGCCCCCCCCCCCCCCCCGGCGCCCATCTGATTCAAAATAGAAATCATCTCGCGAAGCAAGCCCCCCGCCCGTCGCTCTCGCCCGGCAGCTTGACCGCGGCCGCGGCGCCCGCCGGGGCGCCCCGCGGCAGCCTTGCGCCAGGCCGGCGCAGGAAGCGGCAGCAGGGACCGATTGCGGCCCAGGCCCTCCGCCCCCCCCTCTCGCAGCGCGCCGCGCGGGTGGGGGGGGGCCAGCGGCTCGCGCTGCATCGCGACTTCGCGGGAGGAGCTCCGCCCTTCTTGGCCAGGGCAGCCTGCTCCCCCCTCAGCCCCCGCGCGTTCTTCTTGATGCCGGGCAACTTGGAGTTGGCCTGCTGCTGCTCTTGCCAGCGCTCGTCCCAGTAGTGCTCGATCAGCTGGAGCTTCCGATGCGCGACCTCGACGCCCGCCCCTCCCCCGCCACTGCGGGCCTCGCTTTGTCCATCCTCCCTCGTCTACCAAGGCATTTATTTCCCAGGCCCCTGGCGCGGGGCCCTCTCCCGCCCGCCGTGCGACGGCGACTCGGCGGAGGACGAGGGCGAGGACGAGATG